>OY755043.1:41499329-41964097 GCA_963576565.1 Aspidapion aeneum
TTTTCGACTTTAGACAATCGGTATAGTATCTAAGAACATACTATTACAGAAAAACGAGCTAATAAAGCGGAAACTAGTTTTTATGTGATTACTACACACGGTAGCATGAGGGGCCTGAACTTTTAACTATAATACAGATACAAAACTCAGATGGCGTTTTGCACATGTAGGCGAAATCTCCGTTACATAACAGTGCAACGGCTCAAGCCAGACATGCATAAACGAAATATGTAATAGCAGCATGGAAATATAAATCTCCATCTACAGGGCTTGTCCATATTCAGCTTTATTGCCAACAAACTGTTCATAGACAACTTTGTTGGCTCAAAATTTTATAGAAACACAATTTCGGATTTCCATTTTCTTTATTTATTTTAAACACGACGTTTAAGTTAGTAAGTATCTCTAACCGTTTTCAAGGGTAAACTTAACAAACCAGTCTACAGGCTACTACTTATACTACTTGGTGTGCAGTCAGGTGTGACGGTCCGCCCCCTTTTTAATCCTAAGTCGCTTGTATTCCTTAAGGAGTGGTTTCCATATGTTTCGTATCTCCGTGCTTGATTAACTAAAAACTTCTTTATCCTATATTATAAACACAGATTCAATAAACTTTCATTTTCGCCAATGCGACTCCCTATGCAAAACTTTCGCATCTGACCATTATATCCTGTGATCATTTGACCATGGATGATCCGCTAAACCGGATTTTTCAGTATCCCTTAATTGGGTGGGTAATTTTTAGATGTTTATTTACTCTAACCTAAAGAGGACGTTTAGTTTCACCTACATATGATTTACCACACTCACACGGGATTTGGTAAGTAGATTCCTCATTATTGAATACATAAATATACGAGGTGTCCCCGACCACCCGCCCACCCCTTTTAAAACCTAGGGGATGAATTTTTTCAATGATCTAAAAAATGATTGTAGCCACATCGAGTACGCTCTTTCAATTGGTGGTATTTTTAGATTCCGGCGCCGACCAGAAGTGGCCTATTCAGGTGCTAAAGTCCGTTTTTTAAATAGTGATGGGCATAATTTTGCAACGAATTCGGATTCTGCGCAAGAGAATACATACCTTTTATTTGAAACATTTTTTTCTTAAACGTCATTATTTTTTAAATATATGCTCATCCCTATTTGAAAAACGGACCCCAGGCCTAAATAGGCCACTTCCGGTCGACTCTCAACGTTAAAAACATCTGCCAATAATCAAAAGAGCGTATTCAAGTAATTTTTTAATTAATTAAGTAAAATTTTCCCCTAGGTTTTAAAAGGGTAGACCACCCCTTGTGTTAACTCCTATGTTATATGAACTTTTTTACTTATTTTGATCTTCTCTATCACCCATTAAACAGTGACGTACGCAGAAATGAATCCTGATGGGGGCTTGAACTCAGATCGATACGCAGAGATGGATCCCTACATTTTATTATTGATGTTTGGGAACAATTATTATTTTCGGGGTCAATGTTCGGTGGCTCTGGGGGAAGCGCATCATTCCCTAAGCCCCCCGGCCTCAGCATACGCCACTACATTAAAATATTGTAAATCATACTGTTTGCACACTGTATATCGAGGGCCTCTACTCTCACTTGACCAATGGCGGATCCAGGATTTCCGGGAGGTTTTTAATAATTCAGAGGTCTGAAGCCTGTACATGGGAATAAAGTAATTTTGGTTAAAATAAAAATTGCAAAAAATGTTTAAAAAATTTTAATTTTGTAAAAATGTATGGTTTATGCATGTTATTTTTTACTAGAACTACAAAATAGAGGGTTTATGTCAAGGTAAGGGGTAGCGCCCGGGCCTATGACTATGTTATTAGGGACTTATTGCAATAAGGCCAGGAAATAATTGTGCCGGGCACTATTATGACAGTTTCGCATTATAAGAACAGCTGTCTTCTTTCAAAATTAGGCCTTTGTGTATTATAAGAGCCGGAATTAATAGTGCCGCCACTATTAATGGAAAATAAACGACTGAATTTATAAATTCGGCTTTGTTATGTCAATTTTGAAAGATCAACTGTCAGTTTTCAATGCGAAATTGTCAGAATAGTGCCCGTCACTATTATTGCCTGGATCTATTGCAATAAGTCCCTATTGTTTTTTTAATTGTTTTATAGTCTTTTGAATGAACCCTATATAATATAGAAATATACTGACGCAATTTTAGATATCGTCAACTGGAGAGACAGATTTGCGGTTGGCTCAGCTTGGATACGCTAGTTTCTCCAAGTTTCTCCAATTTCGAATTGGGCACGCGTCAAATACCTCCCAACTTTGGATGTAACACTAACTCAAAGAAAACTTTACTTTACTTCCTTAAACAAGTCTACCTGTAGCGCTATTTTACCAGTAGGAGGCCGTAAGATTTTACAATTTAGAAATAAATAGAGCCATTAACTACGGATCACTTTCCTAGCTCATTAGCTTACTCTAAGTAAACACCACGAGCCAGGGGCGGCGGTGAAATTTGAGACAAGGGAAGCAATTTTTTTATACTTGCCCATTTGTATTTTTCTATCCTTTTTAGTTTTCGTTAAACTTTAATTTCTTGCGTTTTTGTGTATTTTTATTGAAAAAAATATAGACTAATATTTTTTTCAATAAAAATACACAAACACACTTTATGGCTACACAACTGTTATTCTAGAGGCCTCTGGAAAGTATCGTTTACCAAAAAATCATCAGTCTTACCCTGTCTAACAGATAGTTTAGCTATTTTTACCATTTTACATTTTTTAAGATTTATCATATTAACCGGTATATGTTTTTTATTATATAAACATCTTAAATATTTTTAGTTTACTATAAAAAGTTAAACTCACCTTGCCACAACCTCGATGCAAGGTTTACTATAAAAAATAAAATACCTATGAACTTCAAAAATTACGTTTAGATATAAGATTTTTTGTATAAAAGAAAATTCTGTGAATTAATAAAATAAGTTAGCAACTTGTACTGTAGTAATATTTCGACTCAACCTACCTTGGCCAAGTCATCTTGCCATGACGCTAGCGCTACCAAGTCCACTTCCAATCCCTGACTTCGCATGCGTAGATCTACCAATATTATTTACCTCATGTATTAGAATAGATGTACAGGGTGATTTTCACTTGAATGATTCTAACCACATGAAAATAGAAAGTTTCAAAAACCTAACCTAACGAAACCTAATCAGATCTAACCGAACCGAACCAAAGCAAACTAAACCAATATTTTTTTTCAAAAAAAAACTTTCCTGACTTCCTACCCGGGATCCTAGAGGATCTGAATCCGAACCGGACCGTACCGAACCGAACCTATCCAAACCTAACCCTACCCAACTAAACCTAATTAGCAGTACGTGTTGTAGTTTAGTTTGGTTAGGTTAGGTTTGGTTCAGTTTAGTTAGGTTCGGTTTGGTTCGGTTCGGATTCACATCCTCTAGGATCCCGGGCAGGAAGTCAGGAAAGTTTTTTTTTTGAAAAAAATTATTGGTTCAGTTTCCTTTGGTTCGGTTCGGTTAGATTTGATTAGGTTTTGTTAGGTTAGGTTTTTGAAACTTTCTATTTTCATGTGGTTAGAATCATTCAAGTGAAAATCACCCTGTATTCATCTATTCTAATACATAATGTAAATAATATTGGTAGATCTGCGCATGCGAAGTCAGGGATTGAAAGTGGACTTGGTAGCGCTAGCGTCTTGTTCTTGCCATTATCCTATAGTGAGGATGCTATAGGGATATAGGGATTTAGAGATATAGAAACTCCCTATATTTCTTCATATTTCTTCGAGCCGGATATGTTAATATGTTTATAAAATAAAAAACCTATACTTATTTATATGATAAATTTCAAAAAATGTAAAATGGTAAAAATGGCTAAACTGTCGGTTAGACATACCCACCATAGTCGAAATCAAGGTATAATAGGGGAGGGTTGGGTATTGTAACCACTCTAAGGAGAATGTGTTAACATATTATTTTATTAGGATTTACTGACCTTATAAATTATTTAAATCGCTAAAACCGTTATGATTCCAGACACCAATTTCAATAGCAAAAAGTAAACAAGGCCAACAAAAAAGTTTTTTTTTCTCACAACCGGTGAGCCACTCATCCTGCTCATACTTATCGTCAATAAAATGTCGTGTGCAAGTTTTAATTTTGGTTGTTAGCTCTATCATTTCGGACTATTTATTATATTTGTCTTTTCAATAAAACTTTGGGAAGAAAACTTTTTGTTAATCAAAAAACACACCATACAACAATCAGACAACTGTATAGTTTTAACGGCCATTGCAATATCCTTTACGGAAACCGAAAACTCTTGCTGGCACGCCATTGTAAATCTTAAGTACGTAATCGAACAGACTGCTTATTTCAAGGCTAAAGGGCGCAAACTAAATTCTCGCATTGGGCTTGCATGCATTGACCCCCCACTATGTTTTACATAACGAGAGAAGCAATTGTATCTGCCGCGGCGAGCGCGAGGAGCCAGCAGTTGTCGCGAAAGCGACGCTGCTCTTGGGTCAATCAAGAGCGACAGTCAATATTTTTTTTTTGTTTTCTAGGCGTATGACAAAATTACATTAAGTTTTAATAGTGAACTATTAAAAATGTATTTTTATTATGTCTGTTTTCTTAAGGGCAGCAATGCTACCCTTACTTACATGGACCGCACGCCCCCCCCCCCTGCCACGAGCGCATAAAGTGCCTTTAAAGCTTTGAGTAAAAAAAATAGCCCAGTCATAATTATGTTAGATGAAAAAATCCTGAAACCTCGAAAAAAATTCGTCCAAGCTGGATTTTTGTATAATGATTCCCTAGCATCTGAAACATATCCCCACATATTTGCTGCCAAAATTATTCTTGAGTATCGCTAGATATAAGGCCGCAAAAGTCCTGAAAATATTTTTTTCAGAATACAACAATTTTTGTGGCTAAGCAGGCATATAAAGAATTTGTTTCTCTTGTATTTTTCCGTGGGCAGCTTGGAAGCTGTACACCCACGGGAGTCCAGGATCTAATGGACACCTTTTAAGTGTTGACAGGTAACTGTTTCGTCCTTAAGGGACCCTTCAGAACTGCATGGTAAATGTGATGCTTTTGTAAAGCTATGGAGATGGTATATAAATCTCATCTTACGATATTTGTAAAAGAAATGAAAAATACGACTTTAATAGGACCAAGGGGCGGCAATGAGGGTCGAGTTCACGAAAACCTCAACGGTCTCTTGCTGCTCTGCGTTTCCAAAGTAGAAGAAATTTATTTACGTTAATTAATTATCTTAGAAGATATTTGGAAAAAAATATATTTTTTCAGTGTTAATATTTCGGTGTCAGAATGTTTTTTATTTTTTACTATAAACAGTATTTTTTTAACTTTTGAACAACATTTTAAAAAAACATTAGTTTTTGATGTTGGAAATACATACCTACATTTTATTTCCAATGTTAGGAAAACATAAGATTATTTTTCTAACGTTAGAAAGCGGGTTATCGAAATGTTTTAGTCTTTGTGTTTAGTCTTTCGACACGTGTTAGGTGGCTCAGTTGCTATAGTGTAAGCCTAAAATGTCTGTAGTTCATAATTCATGCTAAGTAAAAAAATACATATTTTCCCTTTCTAACACGCTTTTATTAACTTTACTTGTAGGTTTGTGTATGTAGGTAGGTATGTATTGTTACGGGTTCTCCACAACAATTATAACTCGCAAATGTCAAAAACAATACGTCAAGTTATTTCGACAAATTATGTACAAAAACACGCACTTAAACTTACTAATAACTTGCTAATAATTCACTACTTTAATCCGCCTATTAACTTCGCGTTAACATCTAGCGATCACTACCGTTGGTTATCTTTGACTGCTCGATGCTCGACGTCCGGCCCTATATATAGAGTCTGCCTACTATTCGAGAACTATCCATCCTTCTTCGATTCACGAGCATTCTCGTTTCTTCCAGAAGGTACGCGGCCAAGCACAAGTGTCATAGATAACGCTACTAAAACCTAGACTAAGAATACAACCATAAGATACGTCAACCTAATACTACACTAAACCTAAATAAATTCTAACTATAAAATTTAAATAACTTAAATTTGTAACAGTATGTAATAAATATAGAAAGTCGATTTTGACCGACTTCTACTTGTCGTTTTGACTTGACATTTGGTACCATGTATGGTTCCGGTGACAATATAATACTACTTTATTCAAAAGTTTTCACCACCCCCTCCGCCAAAGGTAATGGTGGGAGGTACTACTCAAGTCCGAACGATTTTTGAGGATGGAAATTGCAAATTTTAATCAGATTTGAAATTGAATATGGAGGACTTTTAATGGCCGAATTTGGGCCAAATTTGACTGATGGTTTTGGCCGACTTCTACTTATCCGGTAACTTGGTAACCATTTATAGTTCCGGTCAGAATACAATATTATGTTATTACTAAGGTTCCATCTCTTCCTTCGCCAGGGATAGTAATGGGGGGCATAGTACCCCCAGTTGGTCTAACTTGATTTAAAATTATGTAGGAATTTTTGAGGATATGGATTATGAATTTTTAATTAGACTTTAAAAAAATTAATCTGGCGGATTCAAAATGGCCGATGCGGTTATAGTTCACTGTTGTTTGTTGATAAATTGGCATAAATTGGGTTTGAGAGTTGCTAATTAGTTATTAATAAAAATTTTAACTATAATTGGGCATGGAAAGAATACGCACTCATAATTTTCTTAAATTTATATTAAAAAGACTATTATTTTTATTCTAAAACTAAAAACTTAAAAAATAAATTATAGTTTAAAAAACTAAAAAACTCCATTGCTGAAAAATACACGGTTTTAAATGTAGGTACGTAGTTGTCCCAACTTTTGTCACCTTAATAAAAATAGAAATATTTACTTAATAACAAAAAACAGATGAAATATCCTGTAAAAAAATGTAGATAATTCAAAAAATATGTTTTTGGCAAAAATGTTTTTTACTTTTTTTATCCAAAAAACCGTCAATTAAAATAATTGTTTTCATAAAAAATGTTTTTGAAAAAGATATATAATTTAGGTTATCGATCAAAATTTCTTTGAAAAAATGTTTTTGAGAAGCTTTTTTTCGAAAAAGCGACGGTGACTCAATGCAAATTTTTAATTGATAGAAAAATCATGTAATACAGTTAAGTTTTTTGGTTAGATGCGCCCATTTCCACTTTTTTCCTGTGCGCGTTATTCCCGTGTACATATTTCCAGGGTTCATTATATCTTTATTTATAACAAATCTCTAAATAAGCCATTTCTTTACATATTTGTTTAAAATTCTGGATAATATGAGCTTTTAATCGAATCAATAGATACGAAAAATACAATTTTTTTCGAACTGTAAGTTTGTCTATTTTTTCCAGCACCACGAAAAAACTACTGAACCTTTTTTCTTTGCTTCGATTTCTAAACGGTACTGCGGTTTTATTTTATGAAAATCGGTTCACGGGAACCAAAATTATGACTACTAAAAAAAGAAAAAAACCGAGAGAAAACAAAAAAAACCACAGGGAAAGCTGCGCAGATTCAGCTAGTCTAATATAAATTTATAGGCACTCTACTGCGTATATGGCACATTAAAAAGAAAACTTATTAACACCGGATACTGTGCGTACCCGTGCAATAATAATTTGTCCTTGTTTATCTTTTAACAATAAATAAGTTACACCCTTATTATAATATTATTTTATAAAAAGAAGTATAGAAAATATCAATTGTGGAAAATATTTACGCCATAAAGAAGGGGAGGCTCAAACACCTAATAATTTATACATTTTCAAAAATAAATTATTTATCTATTGTACAGTCTTATTTTCAAGTTTTGTTTTTAAAAAATCTGATAGGAAAGGGATACAAATTTAGTGCATTAAAAACCTTAAGCATGGACGAAATGTGGGTCAAAGTAAAAAAATTTGTCCAGAAGTCCGTCATCCCATATTTTTTTGGCCAAAATTAAAAAAAAATTGCAAAAAATCACGAAAAACATAATGTTAAACACTATAAATTTTAGAAAACACACATCGGAAAGTGAGGGGGGCAACAGATCTTATGGTTTATATTTGAAAAAAGAAATACTTTTTATGTTAACCTATATCAACGTCCCAACTTTTGTCACTCTTATGTTTTGAAACCCGTCACCTTGTTTTTGCGTTCTAATTTAAAAAATCGGTCAAGAAAAGAGTATGACGAAATATGGCCATTAAACACCTCGACTTCTTTCTAATACGTGCCAATTTACTTTTTAGCAGACAAAGCATTACACAAGATTCAGAACTAAGTTTAACAAATTGCCACCTTGGCACAGTTTTCTTTAGATATGACCAAATGTGGGCCAAAAAAAATATCTTGTCCATTACTCCGTCACCCCGGTTTTTTTAAGAAAACTAAAAAAAAACTACAAAAAAAATATACGAAAAATTAAATTTGAACCCTCTGGTTTATATTAAGAGTTTTTTTAGGAAGTTTTCTTTTTAAATGTTTACTTTATAAAGAAGTTTATTACATTTCATAGCAATGTTGTTTTAAAAGCTGCTGTTTTATTGCTTATAGACGTTGTTGCTAAATGATAATGGAAATTAGTGCACATTTTTAAAATTAATTTCGTTAAATATTCCTAATATTTGCAATTAAAAATCAAAACTGACGAAATGTGGGTCAGTGACGAGAATTAGGACAAGTACCTTACTAGAAAGTATAAAATAATACAATTTTTTGTTACATGTCAAAAGCGCGGGACACCCCGCACATCAAAGAAAAGTTACATAAGCGCCCCACACTTTTATATGTAACAAAATATTTTAAGAAAATTACGTTATTTTTTACATTTAGTACCTACATTTGAAAGCGTGTATTTTTAGATTTTAAATTATCATTTATTTAATCTCTATCTCTTAATCATCTCCATTGTTTCTATGCTTACTTTTTAACCACTCAAAACTTTTAGGTTTATTTGGTAGTTACGTGGGCGATGCAGAAGGCCTGACCACATTATATAGCGGCTCATTTTCAAACTAACCCTTTCGCCGTATGTCTCGCTTTGGTCTAATTTTGACTGTTTTACTTTGAAATATGTAGTCTGGCTCACTCCCCTTTGACTCTTTAGTCTAGTTTAGTCGATTTCATATTTATACTTAATTGATATTGTCTTCCATTATATGTACCTACACTGAAAAAATTTTATGTGAATTTTAATACAATTTGTAAAAACATATCTCTATTTTTCATTACATAAGAAGAAAATATGCTATAAAACCAAATTTTTTCATTTAGACAAAATAACAAACACTGTGTTTACCCAAAAATTTTTCATTTAGGCATCTAAAAAAAAGTTAATTACAATAAGTAATTTTGCAAAGGTCTTATAAAAATACAAATATTGTATACATTTACATGACTTTTCATGGGCACAAAAAAACCATGAACTAAATTCACAAATATATTTTTTCTGTGTATACAGCAAAAGGCTAACGAAAATTTCGTTTTAGTGAAAGTTTCTTATTTTAATAGGCATATACATACAGGGTAAATTATAATACCAACATCCCTTGTGTCAACTTTATATATAATATAATATAAAAAATTAACAAAAATTTTAAATAAAATCTGAAAGATTCCAATTTGTGCAACAGGAAAATATTTTGCGAAAGTAATTTGTCACTTGCCTTGCCATTTATTTAAACATATTCGGTCTTTTTCTCAACGCCCATGCCAGTAAAAAAAATAAAACCCGTGTTAGCTAATTTTAATAGTTCCGAGTAAATAAACCTCTAATTGTATTCTGTTAGAGCTAATTTTTTACCATGTTTTTATCTGTTTATTCAAGCCTCAGAGTAAAAAGAAATATTTTCTTACTCTAAGATTCCAACAGTAAATTTGTCAAAGTCTGCCATCCTGTAACTTTTCTCTGTTAACTCTCGTCTGTCATATGCTGTAATTTATCAACTGTCCTTTGTTTTTTACCTATCATCTTTTATATGATTAGTCAGTAGGGTACCAAGACATCAGTTATATGGGGAGTGGTGTGGAGGCAAATCATAGTTCTTTCTCTTGGGAGGGGTAAAAACTTTTTAATTTATGCATTAAAAAAACTCATGCTGTAATAATAGTACTGTATTTTTAATTTATTATTTAATAATTGTTTAGAAGGGGGGGGGAGGGGTGTAACACCTATATAAATTTTGTGTCAGATTTTCTGGGGATTTCTACCCGGCTTGGGTAGGTACCTCACGACAGGATTAGTCAATGCTTTGTCAATAACAGCATTAAATAAATAAGGTTAGTAAAACTTTTAACTGAGATTTGTTTGTTTTTAGCTACGATTGGCAGCCCTTAATGAACCCTATACAGGTGACACTCACGGAGTACGAGGCGCAGACTACGCATGCTACAGAGAAGCAAGCAGGGCCGGACTGAGGGGTACTTTCAGGTAATTATTAATGGACGGATAACATAAAAACTAAAAATGTGTTTTTTTTACAAATTCCTTAAGTGGATGTTTTTACTTCATAGAAAAAAAAAACAGAATATATGATATACATTAATTATGGTTAGCCAATGAACGGAAGGGGATTGTTTCAATATACATAAACGTTAATGTGATGAACTTATAAAAAAATTCATAATATTAATGTTGGTGTTTATTGACAAAATGTCTTTTGTTCATTGTCAGAAAAACTAATTTGCAATTGATTGATTTTACGTACCTTTTTCATTCTGTGTTTTATAAGTTGCGTCGGTAGCCAAGGAATGGTTTTACAAAACATAATAGTAATTTAATTCCGAAACAGCCTACTGTTATTGGAAAATGAATATTTTTTATACCGTCAACATTTCGAAATTTATGGAGGGTTGAAGAAAAGCTTGTATTTTTTTTAACTTATTTTGGTTATTGGAACGTAACTTCTAAATAATTATGTAGGATATTAATGTACACTTGTATTCATAAATAATGGCGCAATTTTTTTATAGATTTGATCCTTTTATAACGATTTGGCACCAAGGCAGTTTTATTGTCCATATTGTATGATTTGAAAGTGTGACACTAAAAAAAATTACTGAATAATTAACAAATATCTGGAAGCAGAAGTGGAGAAGGGGGGGTTCAGAAATAAGAAAATTTTAAGCGCCACAGTGTTTTAAAACCAATGTTTTACAAAGAAGATCTTAAATAAAATACAGTTTAACGCAAACGTTGTAGCCAAACAATGAAACTCTACCTACTTCCGAGGCTTCCAGAGTATTTGTGTAATTAAAAAAAACCAAAAAAATTGACTAATAAACAAAATAAGATTTCAAAAGATTCCTAAATGAATCAAAATGACACAAATAGAAAGTTCTTTATAGGTAGATGCACATTTCCAACATGTCACAGTGTACCTACGTTTAAGTCAGTAGTGTAAGACTCACTTTATTTATAAATGATTGTAAAAAAAATATACTTCCAAAATCATTCCATCATAGGGGAGATCTGGACCAAATATCTGCTGTCATCATTCTACGTTAGGTAGAATGAGACAGACAGCAACCCAGTCCGAGATCTACCCCATGAGGTAGAACAATGTAAGGAAACCGCTAAAAAAATATAACCTCATCTCTCTTTTGTCTCTACAAAGTTGGTCATTGGGTTGTACAAATAATACAAAAATTTAGTTCATCTTGTTTATTATAATGGTAAACCAGATAAAAATACCAAACATAATAAAAAGAAAAATGAAATGGTTGGGAACAAGTCAGGGCCAAAATAGCAAGGCACTTCAATTGTACGATAAAATTATAAATAACTAGTTATTCCGCAAAAGTGTGGTTATGACGTCATACCCTACCTTACGGTTACAAGAGGTGGCAAAAATTACGCTTAAATAATAAAAAAAATTATATGAAAAAGAATTATAGTTAAGGTCCTACCTTAATCCTTCAATTATTTAATAATTGTTGGTGTTTTATTTGGTAAACCTGGAAGTGTTGTTGGTTTTCCGACATACTCCTGCTACTGCTGTCCTGGTTTGTTCGCGCCTCCCCTGAAGATTCCTTAGCACATGGTACTAGGGCAGCACATGGTTGTGAAAAGGTTGTGGGATCCTTGCCCGAGCGTAAAAACCCTGTAGAAAATGAAATGTTTCAGTTTCCTGGAATTCGTCGGTTTTGCACGAAGTTCCCCTACACCGAGTAACTTAAATCAAGAACCCCATGTCGACTCAATAAAATAAAGTAGATTTAAACATATGAACTAAAATAATCCCAACGTACCTTTTCCAGGGTTACAATGCTACACCCGGCTTCACACCAGCGTCCAGCACAACTGTCCTAGTGATGGATTGGACAGGGCTGTAGACAAAGGAGAAAAACAATCTTTAGTTTTTATCCAAAACGTGGTTTTAAAAAAATATTAAAAATAACTCCAAAAATTCCCCACGTCTTTTGTCGAAAAAGTACATTTCACACGAAAAATAATTACAATTTGGGAGGCAAATATTATCTTGAAGAGTCCTCAAATAATAAAAAAATTTTAAAAAATAAAATCGAACTTACCACTGCTCTTTCCGTAGAAACGGCGTAGGCCGCCTTAAATCCCTCTCAGAGGGTATGAGCGTCACTTAAGATTCGCCTAAACACGACGGCTCACAGTTATACCGTCTTTGGTATAATCTGCAACTACTGCAGTGCCATTAAGTGCCAATAACCACAAAAACAATGGCGACACCAATAGACGGCCACCAGCCCAGCCAAAATTCTTTAGGAAAGAGGCAAGACACTTTGTCAAGAATACAAAAAAAATTAAGTTGCCGGAAATCGTTTCTAGATTTGGTGGGGACAGTACACAGTACCAACCAAATTTTCCCGGTTAAATTCAAATAAGGATGCGAACCCATTTATAAAAAAAACGCTCTCGCCGAAAAATCACTAAATCCGGTTTGCGAGCCTGGAGGAAAAAACCCGCGGTTTTCAAACTAACCAATGAGGAAATACATTAATACTTCCGTACCGGTCTACAGAGGGCAGCATCGACCAAGGGGATATCGAAAATACGTAAAACGCACATTGAGGTGTTGTCGGATCTATTTCCACGGTTGAAATTTTTATAACAAGGACATCGAGACACCCTCTATACATAGACCGAACATTTGCCTATCGGACCCCCGCCAACATAGCAAGTAGGAGGAAAATAACCCGACGGACTATACGAAGCTCAGCATTGAAACCATCAACTGTAAAATCAATTACTGGAGATATTCGAACACTCAACCAATTCCCATATGAGTAAAGCTATACTAAGTCTAGAATTTAGTTGTATTTTAGTTACAGTTTTAGTCAAAAGTTTCCTTTGCTCTTTATATATGTTTTCTCTAAGATTCATATGGTTTGATTCCATTTTTGTAAAAATGTCTACATTAATAAAGTTGTTTCTGAACTTGAACCTAAAAATACACATTGAATTACTTCTTAAACTCGGCACAAGAGTGTTCAGATGTTAAGTTTGCTCACCACTAGCTAGCCCTACAAAACCCTTTAATCCGACTAACTGAGCTAGTTATTAACTTTATTTAACTATGATTATATATAAATTTATATAATATAAAAATACGATTTTGTTTATTCTGTTAGTCCTGGTTTTTATCACTCGTTTATCTCCCATTTACAAAAGTGCATAACTCGTATTTATTTTATCTTCTCCTTATCAAATTAATAAAGATATCAAAGTGGGCGGAGCCTCGGTTGTTCCTGGTCGACCCGTGGACCCAAATATATTTTCGTGCTATCAAAACTAGCTAATCCGTGAAGGATATGAGGTTCGGAAGAGAAATGATTGTCCCAATATCCTCGAAAATAAACATAAGCGAATGAAATGTTCACCTAAATGTTTTCTTCCTGTTACTGAAACCATTTGTGATGCGGCAACGCCGCCATGCCCCAGCAGAACAGCTGTTTATCTTCGTGAACGTCAAAGAAAACTACGAAATTTTACAGATAAACAAAGCAATCAAAAATTTTTATGTGATTTTTCCCGAAACCTGTGATCTCAGGTTCCAATTACGATGTCCAGATAATGCGATGTGCGCAGTGTCCACAGTAATTCGATGGAATGCCTCCTTTTTAAGGTAACTTCCTGGACACTATATAACCTCCAAACCTAGCTCTATAAAATACCCTTAATTTGTGTACAGAAAGACGAGTCGAAGAGCCTTGATTATTTACCTAAATAAACAAATATGTAACGTTGCCTTAAACGTAAAAATGACACGTTACAAAAGAAAAGAGTATTGGGCGTGTTTATTCCTCTTGTATAACGCATGCGTCTTTCTAATCACTTCAAATTAGAAAAACTCATAACATAAAACTCATGTCATGGTGCTATCTCAACAAAAATAGTTTGGTACTTACAATAATCCGCTTCGTTCCTAGAAACAGAGGTGGATATAATATAAAACCCATAAGACAAAGATAGACCGATAATAAAATACCGCCCTTCCAAAATTCGTTTTATCCCTTACAATGTAGTAAAATATTAAAAATAGCGAGTAGACCTAAACATCATAAGGAAGGCTCAACCTTCGAGATGGATTCTTTAATTTTTTAACGGACCATTTCTACATTACGTAACGCTCATGGTGGGTGGCGGAGCGGTGGGCTTTAGTCTTAAGTTAGACTTAATGTTTTTGAGTATCAATGTGTTTTTTCTTTAAAATGCGTTAGCAAAGGAGAGGTTGGCTAAAAAATCCAGAATTTTTGCGTTGCATAATTTATGAATGTTCAATTAAAAAGTCGCGACATTATTTATGCATCCAAGTGTACATATATGTATCTACTTTGGCGTTCTTAACGCAAATAAATTAAATTCAGCTAATTTGAATGACAGATTTCCCTCATTTCGTAGTGTAAATCCTGCATCCCGGGAATTCAAATTCAAAAGCCATTCGAAAACATGCTTCAATTTTAAGACTTATTCGCCACAGAGCACAGAACTCGTACTGTGCTTTAGTAGGTCATTTCTGCAAAGGGCGGATTCTTTCACAGGTATTAAGTTTGGTGACATACAAAATGTTTGATGCCTAGGTAATTTCTTTACTAGCTCAATTGTTGTTCTATTGCGAACAAAAAATGTATTTTTGTAAAACTAATTTTCCAAAAGTTATAATGCAAAGCATCTTGGATTTATGACGTCACACAGGCGCTCCTATTCAAAGTCGAGGATAAAGAAAGTTACAATTTTGATGTATTCCTAAACAAATTAATATACTGAGTGACAAAGAAAGAAAAGCACTCTGTATTTATAATCCTATTTATTAATTATTGGCAAGCGTGTTTATTTTGAGTCCAGTAAAAATTGATTAAGTTTTTAGCCTTATCGACAGGCTTGTTTTGTCATTTTTTTAAAATTCTTTTTTGCCATGTTCAATTTTAGTTTCGTGGTTTAACTGTTACAGAGTTTGTTGCAAAAGGTTCAATTTTCCTCGACATAATGCCTCGCGTGCGTAGAATTGCTCGTATTCGTCAGCTTAATGACTTTAAGAGAGGCCTGCGAGAGGCAGGTTTATCAGTTAGAGAAATTGCGAGAAGAGCCAATCGATCTTTACGTACCATTTTAAGATATTATCAAGCTTAGGCCCAAGAAGACCGAGGACAGAGGCACTGGACATCGTAGGGGAACAACAGAGCGTCAAGACCACCGACTTTTGGTTCACATTCACACAAGTTCTACTCAGGCGATTGCCAATCAGTGGTTTGAAGAACATGGGAGGGTGATTGGAATGCGTACAATGCCTCGCGAGAAGAGCCAACCGATCTTTACGTACCATTTTAAGATATTATCAAGCTTAGGCCCAAGAAGACTGAGGACAGACTTTTGGTTCACATTCACACAAGTTCTACTCAGGCGATTGCCAACCAGTGGTTTGAAGAACATGGAATCGTTATTGGAATGCATAAAATGTATCGCCGGGTAAGAAGTTTTGGACTTTTTTCTTACACACTGGGTGTTGCCACTCACCCCTGGACATCGACGCAACCGACTACAATGGTGCAGAGAAAGACTGCAGTGGGATCAGGAATGGCATAGAGCGATCTTCAGCCATGACTCTCGCTTTTATTTGGGTATCCATGGTGGTGGAGCAAGGGTAAGAAGGCGTCGTCATGAAAGACATAATCCACAGTTTGATAAGGGAATATATATTCATCATACAGTGGATAATGTCGTATGGGGTGCTATCGCATATGGTAGCAGGACACCTTTAGTCTTTATTAGAGGTAACATGACAACAGTCCGTTACATCCAAGAAGTAGTGGAACCACGTGTCCTTTCCTATCTTGAGATGCTCGAAAACCCCATATTTTAACAAGACAAAGCCAGACCGCATGTGACTGCATGGAAAACCGTAGACTTCATGGGTCTACACAACGTTAACCGCTTACCATGGCCACCAAGATCGCCTGATCTGTCATCGATCGAACATGTGTGGGATATTGTAGGTCACAGGCTAATAAATGTACATCATCCTTCTTAGACGCTTGCGGCACTTAGACATGAGTAGATGTAGAATGGAATAAGATACCCCAAGAGGATACAGACCACCTCATCAGAACAATGGCCAGGCATGCGAACGAGTATATAAGATATCGAGGGTCCCAACACATCTTTATTAGTTTTTGAGATACACAGCTAATTCTTCACTGTATTAAGTGGTGTTTTTTTACAAACAGAAAAGTTAATAACAGTTTTTCTGTAAAGCTAATTTAGCCAAAGATATAAGCTAGAGTTTGTGAAAAAAATATGAAAAAGCAGTCATCTTGGATTTATAACGTCACACAGATCTTCCTACTTAAATTGGAGGCAAACCCCGGTGACTTAAAATTGCGTGATATATTACCAATTGAGTAAAGGTAGTTTAACTAAACTCCTGTTTCCATCACAGCTGTAATTTTACTATTACCACAAAAATTAAACTAAAATTGATAGAAATCTCTTACCAGCTGATCAATTATAACCTTAAAAAGTAACCGAGAGGCTAATTTCCAGAACGTATTCCGCTTCCCATTGGTCCAATTATTTTGATTTTTTTTTTAATTAGCCTCCCTATCCTTTTTAGAAGTTGGAAAATGCTAACCTATCCTTGGTTATTAATCGCATCCTAACCTCGTGATCAATTTGACCAAAGTTAGGATAACACCGACATAAGAGGAACAGGGATGCCGATTTAAAAATATGTAACCTAACATAGAGAAAAACGTTACCAGGACAGGTATTCTCGTAATCAAAAACGCATAGCGTTTTTAAGACGTTCACCGTTTTATGACGTCAAGCTCGCTAAGACTGACCAAAAGTGCAATAATGGTATTCACGTACGAGTGCACTGAGCATTTTTTTAAAACGATCAAGGTAGAAATGAAGGAGTTTGTGAATAAATATTTACTGTATTTTTCTTCCTTCTGGAATCTATTTAAGTGGTACAAATAAATGAATAATTAAAAATTGTTTATGGACAAGTTTTCTACACTTCTATATGTAAAGGTACCCTGTAGAGTAGGTACCCGAGCATTTGAGCTTTATTGGAAATACCCTAGTATGAGCGAGTGTATTCAATTGGAACACTGAAATGGTGATGATGGTGCCAAAGCTTTAAACAATTTAAACTTTAATAATTATTAAAGAATTTTAACAAAAATTTTTTCTAAAATTTTATTTTATTTGTTAGAATATGAACATTTATGGTTAACGTCTATATAACCTTTATTATTATTCCCTATAGGAGTGCAGGGCTCATTACAATTATGTTAAGACGCCGCTAGCCCAACATTTCTCATTAAAACCTTTTGTAACCATCACCTTCTCTAGATTTTCAATGTTTTTATCAATAAATACCAAAAATAACTAACTGGGTAAAAAAAATCTATATAAGCCACATATGTCAAAAAACATAAACAAAAAGCGATAATTTGAAGGATGCTTAGCGAGTTCCATCCCAAGGGCGCGTTTACCAACGTGAATACCAAATTCGATCGGTCAGCGCAAATGCCATGCGAGAATGGTGCTGAGCGTTTCGCTTGGCGTTTTCAACACGTAACGTTTTTAAGCCAATTTATGAGAATACCAGTCCTGGACTGGTCTTTTTTTTTGAGTTTTTTTTTACCCCAGTTAGTTATTTTTGCTATTTATTGATTACAACATCGAAAATCTAGAGAAGGTGATGGTTAGAAATGGTTTTAATGAGAGATGTGCTAGCGGTGTCTTAACATGATTGTAATGACCCCTACACTCCTAGTTTTAAAAGAAGATTTAGTTAAAAATCTTCAATAATTTTTAAAATTTATATTTTTTTAAGTTTTGGCACGACCACCACTATTTTATTGTTCCAACCGAGTACACTCGCTTATACTAGAGTGTTTCCAATAAGGCTCAAATGCTCGGTTACCTACTCTACAGGGTATCTTTAGAAGTGTAGAAAACCTGCCCGTAAACAATTTTTGATTATTAATTTATCTGTACCACTTAAATAGATTCCAGAGGGGAGAGAAATACCGTAAATCTTTATTCGCAAACTCCTTAAAATCGTTCATTTCTACCTTGAAGAATAAGAAAAGTAGCTATTTTGATACCTTATTGTACTTAAAGTATAGGCTAAAGGCCTCCTTTAACCACAATAAATACAAAATTGGCCAAAAAAATTAATAACTGTGTGCATAATACTTTTTAATAAGTTTGAATTTTTTAAAAACGCCAAGCGATTTCCAGAAACAGATGCCAATTGGTAGGTGTTTTTAAACACGGTTACCGTTTTAAAAAAATGCTCAGCGCAATCGTACGTGAATACCATTTTTGCACTTTTGGTCAGGTGCTTAGAGAATTTGACGTCATGAAACGGTGAGCGTCTTAAAAACGCCATGCGTTTTTCATTACGAGAATACATGTCCTGACCTCGTTCGTTTCGTTTTTACTTATTGGCCTGCCCGCTTATTGCAGAAAATTTGCCAGCTCAATTCGGTGAACACGAAGATAATCTGACTCGAAGTCACTTGTTGTCCGGGACAATCACAACTCATTTAGTCACACATTCATACTACATAAAGACCCAGCAGGCCGGCCTGCTAAGCGCCCCCCGGTAGAAACCTTTTCTTTTCTTAAGGAGGATTTAATTTTGCCGGATACCCTTTGTCGGCCACAAGGGTCTTTATCGTGCCATCTACGCTCTGAACACTGGACCACCGGTTTAACGTAACCTCCGTCTTGTATTGATCAAAAACTTTAGCAATTTTTATTTGTTAGTTGACGGCAGAGTCTGCCATGCCGGGTTGATTTATCTGATTCCCATGTATTTTTCGAATTTAAATTCGGGGTAAAAAAATTCAACTTTTTATTTTCGTAAAAATTTTCTCATGTGAAACCTCATTAAAAAGGAAATTTAAAGAACTTTGAAACATGTATTGCTATCCTGCTAGTTCTCGAAACACCTGAATTTATTTTAGGATTTGTTAACGCCAGATTGCCATTTTTTTTTAAATAAATTAGAAAAAAACTACTGATCAGAAAATTTTTGAAAGAGATTCTTATCCCCTTATCATAAAATCAAAAATCACAAATCTTTTTTTTACGTTAATTTCATAGGAATCTGACGACTTTTTTTACCACGGATTCGGATTCAGCGTCGAAAAATACATAGGAGTATTATCGTCTATCTTACGGATCTGGAGATTTCTTTTGTTGTGGGGTTTTGTAATCAAAATTTACTGTATGGTATCGAGGACAAAGGTTATTTAACTTTTTTAAACCTACAGTTTAATGCTCCCTCTCTTATCCTGAAACAACGGCAAAACGCAAAGGAGAAATTCCCTAAAGTGCCTTAAAACTATCGCAAAACACATAAAACATCAACTAATACCCCATTTATGGCCATCAGATAAAAATTTAACGACCGGTTTATGATTTTAAAATCAAATTTAAGACCCTCTCTATCGGACTAAATGGCTTATACTAACTCCCTTAAATTGATATAATTTATACTATAGCAGAGCGGTTGCAAGTAAATTCAGAGCAAGATTAAACCAGCACGGATCCCGTATAACAATACAAAGTAGTGGACCAGCAACAATGCAAAGCCGTAGGCTCGCAACAATTCAAAGCCACGGGGCCCCCTTAATGCAAAACCACGGGGTCCGCAAAAATGCAAAACCGTGGCTTTCTACCCAACTATCTATTTGCTTACCAAACCAACCAAATATAGAAAATCACTGATAAGATAGATCGATATACACCAAACTGCTGGAACACTCTGCGCGCAAACACGGCATCGGCAGTTTGTTGTCGAGTTTTCATTTCAGTGCGTGTTTGCTGTTTTTCCATGGATCTTAGAAAGTTCATTGAAACGAGTTCGCGATAAGGAGCGCGAGCGGAGGTGCACACACGCGGCGCTTTCGCGGAGCAGTTTGGAGATTACACACTTTTAGGTGCACAGTTAATCCTTCGGTGCAAGCTAGTGAGACAAAAAGTCACATAACTTGTTACTTTTCATAATATATTTAAATACAAAAAAGTCAACCGTAAAGTAGGTAAAGTGGCACGCGCTACCGGAATCATAATAACGATTTTGCGATTTTCAAATTTTGGGAAATATTTCAGTGTTTAAAACATGTCTAGGTATTCTTAATTCTTATAAGTTAAAGTATCCAACGTACCTAAAATTCAACTCTCTCATTAGCTTATCCGTTTTCGAAAATAACACAGGCAATCAACAAGTACCATCGGTTTTAATTTGCCTAGGATTTCTGTATGTATTTCACACTTCAAATTTTATTATAGTTTTTAGGATGGTATTTTTAAATGGGGCAACTATAGGTCCAAATCCCAAACTTTATAATGATAAGAAACTAAAAATTTATTTTGCATTTTATTGGATCCAAGTGAGTATTTTGAGGTGGATATTTTTAGGTAATAATAAATACTTCTGAAAACCATGATATGGATTTACTAAGCCAAGGTATTTTCTTGTGTTGCAGACTGTTTCTTTTTTATTTTATTTTTATAAATAACTAGAAAATCTATAAAATGCTGGAATCAAAAAACACTCTGTGAGGACGGAGGTTAGAAGTTTCACTTAAGTCCTTAAATTTTAGCACTTACGCTAAGGTCCAAAATTTTATACTTAAGTGGAACTTTGAGAGCACAAGCAAGTGCTAATCCTAAACTAAGGGGAACTTAGCACCTACGCCCATATGAGAAAGTGGCCAATTATCGAAAATGAACTACTTTAGGTTTGGTTCGGTCATTTTGGTTTGGTTATGTTTGTAGTCGTCTTGTTTCATACTTATATTTTATAACTAGGTGAAAGGTTCGGTTTGGATCGGTTGGCGATAACTTGTGCTGTTGTACAGTTCTCTTTCGTTCTCTAATGGGATTTGGAACCCAACGCTCGGCATGAGTCGACTTGCAATCACGTAGCTAGATAAAAAAATGCCGCTGGGGCTCGTTGATTTTTATGATGTCTTTTTCAAAAATCAAACAAGTTTCGTGGCTAATCGGGCAAAAAGGAGTTTTTGTTTCCTCATATTTTTCCGTGGGTAGCCTGAAAGCTAAACCTCACGGGGGTCCAAGATCTAATGGACACCTAATAAGTGTTGACAGTTAACTGTTTCGTCCTCAGAACACTGCTGGTCAATGTGACAAATCTTGCGAAGTTAATTAGACGGTTTTGTCTCTAATCAAATATAAATAGTGAGAAAACTATAGCAAGAAGCGCCATCTACCGAGATACGAGAGAAACAAAAAAATAAAAGCAGGCGAAACACTTTGTTTTCTCTCGTATCTCGGTAGATGGCGCTTCTTGCTATAGTTTTCTCAATATTTATATTTGATTAGAGACAAAACCGTCTAATTAACTTCGCAAGATTTGTCACATTGACCAACAGTGTTCTGAGGAGTCCCATAACACTTATTAGGTGTCCATTAGATCTTGGACCCCCGTGAGGTTTAGCTTTCAGGCTACCCACGGAAAAATATGAGGGAAACAAAAACTCCTTTTTGCCCGATTAGCCACGAAACTTGTTTGATTTTTAAATTCACGGGTACGAAATTCCACGTTTATGATGTCTTTTTATTTCTTCGATACAATGACATTTTTTTAATCAAACATATAAACGACAATTCCAAACTATGAGGAGGGCGTTAAAGTTTAGGAACGAAAAAAATTATAAAACAAAGGTTTTTTGTACTCAGCCGGGACTCGAACCCGGAACCTCATGCCAGCGGCCTGCCGAAGGGTGACGCAATGAGGCAGCCGCCTCAGGCAACCACCTTCAGAGGGCAACCAAATTTTACAATTTTCAAAATTTTGCTGATATCAAAAAATAAAATAATTGCAATTAAAATATTCAGCTAAATAAAGGGTGCAATAGAAACTGAGGTATGCAAAACTGATAGATGAGTTTACATATCAAAAGGTTGAGGGTGCCAAAACTTCTGGGCAAGCAACTTTGTACATAATAATATGTACAATGTATTTAGTTAAACCGTAGTTCAGTTGGCATGTTTGCATATAAATTTGATTAATATATTAGTAGCATATTACAGGTAAAAAACAGGGGCGCAAGCCTTAGCCTTTTCGAGCTCAAAATTGGCCTCCCCAAAGGAAATGAGCATAATTTATCAGGGGCAAACTACATATAGGTCAGTGAAAATTTTCGACTCGGCTTATTTAAAAGTTTACAAACATTTTTCATTTGATACCATGTTTAGCCTGTGGTTTTTTTTTACCAAAAAATTTCTACTGTGGCCCTAAAAGTCTCTTCCAAAATGCTTAAATTTTCGCGCTATTATTTTCGTCATATCTGCAAAATGTTTTCTACAACGCAATTTATTCCGAAAAGTATTTGAATTTTCCAACATTTTTGCCTGCCGCGCATTTGTTTTGAATTCTCCAGTTGCTTTTTATATTGCAAACACTTTCTAATGTGGCGCTATTTTTCCCGAAAAGAACTTATGGTTCAGAAATTTTCGCTTGCGGCGCTATTTTCATCGTTACATCTACAAAATATTTCACACGGCGCCATTTCTTTATAAAAAGAATTACAGTTTCTAAAATTTTCGTCTACGGCGCAATTTAAAATTTGTTAAAGGGAAATTCTAGTACATTTTTGATATTGCAATTCTTTCCTTTATCTTAGGTTGTGTTAGACCTCACAGCCCCTTCTAGTATTAGTAGTATTTTTCGCATTTGCTACGTATTAAGCACAGGGTTCAAGCTCCCTTAAAACAACTTGACTAGTTGCGCACCTGAGTTGTTTTGTGAGTCGGAAAGTATTAGAAATATTTCAAAATTCTTTAAATAAATCATTTTAATATGATTTCGGACAAGAATAGTACATTAAAAACCTAAATACTGGGCACATTATTTACCAAGGCGAAAATATTTTAGCCCGAGCATACCTGAGTCTCATTCTGCTTTTCGTGTATTGTAAAAGTATCATTTTAGTACCTGAAAAGAGGGATTAAAATTACACCTAAATGTAATTTCTAAAACGCATAAAACGAATTCCAGTTCCTCGAGTGAAGGAAAAAAAGATTGCATTTTTTTAAACTTTTACTGCAGAATTTGCTGCCTTCTGCTAAATGGTTAATCGGGCTCTCACTAAACTGCGATACGAAATCTTGAGGAAATTATCCCCTTTAACCCTTTTTTTCTAGACGCCGCGCCGACCGCATGGCAAAGACTTATAGGAAAAAGTTTCTAAAGAAACTTTTCGAGGCGGCTACTTTTTTTCCCTAAACGTATTGTATGACTTGCGAAACTCTGCGGGCAAAAGTTTCCCACATTGACAGTGATCTGATTTGTATGATTAGGTATAAGAAAAACTCACGAATTTATTTTCTTAAATTATTTTTTAAGTTTATATAGGTAGATAGGAGAGAGTGGGGTAAAGTGATTCCCCTAAGACAATTTAATTTTTTGTAACTTGAGATAGGTATAATTTTTTTTAATAATAGAGTATTGATTAATCCTATGCCCGCCAAAAACAATGCACGTTATTTTTCCATGATCTTTAATAACTTTAAAAAACTTTAATAGATGCAAAAACTCAAAATAATTATTTTACTCCACGGGCATCGAAAAAATAACTTATAGTCCAGTTATTTCTTCGATGCCACGGGCTAGGGTAAAATGATCCCCACAAAAACAACTCCTGTTAAACTAAAAATGACAAAAAAGGATCTATTTAAAACATTTAGAACAAAATCTACCATTGCTATTAATAGAAGCCTAAAAACTACCTTGGGATCATTTTACTAAAAAACGTCCGATTTAAAAGAACTTTTTATAATTAAATTTGGTTATATCAGGGCATTATATAACATAATAAGAATATTCAAAAAATGACTCTACATTCATTAAATAATTCACTGCAAGATACACCTTTAAACCAAAAAACAAAATGTTGCAAGCAACAAAGTTTTTTGAACCGAACCGAACCGAACCGCCCTACATGTAAGCGGGCAACGTTGGGCAGCAAAACATCAAAGAATTTCTTTTTCCTGTTGAAAGAACTGTTGCTTGGTTTGTTCCACAGATTACCAAGAAACCCAGGGCTTTTAAGATCCTAAATTGACCAAACCGACTTTACATTTTAGTTTTAACGTTGTTTGATGCCCATCAAACAACGGTTTTACGTAGGGTCACTGCATCCTGGAAGCCTAGCGTCTCCTGGAGACGCCAGGCTTTCAGGATACAGTGAGCAGTGGCGGATCCAGGGGGGGGGGGGCAGAGGGGCGCGCCCCCCCCTCCCAAACATATAACTTATTTTTTAGTTTAGGAGCATCACTGATTTAAAATTTGTCACAAATTCTACTTATTTTTTTTTAATTTCGCCTGCGGCGCTATTATTCTCCTTTAGCTACTAAATTTTTCACCTCAATTTCTATCAAAAACCACAAAAAAAATATTTTTGATGTTTGCTGCACTTTGGCCCCTCCCCCTCGGAAATCCTGGATCCGCCACTGACAGTGAGTGACCCTAGTTTCACGCAAACAGCAGCACCACCTCATGAGCGACCCCAAAAACTTGTTTATGAGGTTAATAAAAAGACAGGCCTAATTCATTTTTTCTTTTTATCCCCTCATCGAATGGCCAAGCCTGATCGCCATTTTTGTCGGTTCGCCAAAGTCTTTTGCTATTAAAATAGTTCAACATGACATGAAATCTTGTCAGGTTAACATTCGTGTCCTTGAAAAATAATCATAATGGCCACAACTAAAATAGTGTTTTGGCGAGAAAGCGTACTTTACAAAAACCCGACCTAACCGAGCCGTTTACTGTGGTTTGAACGTACCTTTAGATTAAAAACACAAAAAAACTTGGTTTACTCGTGAAAGTACGGAATGGAACTAACACGTGTCTCAAAAACATTCTAATCTTGGTTTGTTAGATGGAGCTGCTAGAGTCCCTGTATGTTGACATATTTGGATATATTATAATAATATATCCAAATATGTCAACAATTATATTAATATATGCAAATATGTCAACATACAGGGACTCTAGGAGCTGCTAGGTTTGCTAGAAATCGTGGGATTATTTGGACCCGCGGTGATCGTTTTGTACCACCCTCCCCTACCTATTTAAAAAATGTTATAAGAAGTGGGTCGTCAGTGTCAGCGACACGCAAAAGCTTTTTAAATTTAGGTACGTAACTTAAAAGAATTTTGTAAAAATCAAACATATTTTTTACACATTTCGCCAAAAAACAAATTCGACATATGAGTTGTGTAACTTATTTTTAAAGGAACGTTTTCTTTTTCTTGTCACAGAAGATAACAAAAACTGTGTAAAAATATTACACAAGCCAAAATTAAATACTAATAAGGAAAACATGACAGAATGCCAATAATTTTTTTACACAATTATTATGTACTACAAAATTTTGTATACCAATTGCAAAACAAAATACATGGTTATTTTTTTCGGTATAGCTTAACTCCGAGTATAGCAAAAACTAGCTAAATTAATGTATAGGTTAGGTAAACACACACATAAACCTGCTTTATTCGTATTATTCCGCTAGTTACTAGATAGCTACCGGTAAATGAAGAGCTTCTTAGTGGTTGTCTCTATCCATCCTTAGAGTTAATTATTTGCAAGATAAATTAATTTAATTTTCGTAAGCCCAGAAATTCTATAGCTTAGAACAATAGCTAGTTTTTCTGTGCCCCAAGGCAGCTCACTATATTAATCTCAGATCTCTGTTTATTAATCCAAGATATTAATAATTTACAAGCTATCCAGAGGTAATTTTTCATAAATTAGGAAAGTCGTTCCAGATTTAGAGAGACTTATTAAAGTTCAATCTCTATGTGCGCAAAACTATGACCAGAGATTATTATTACAACAGCTAGAGACAGGCAATCAAAATAAAATAGTGAGTACCTACACCATGAGTTAGACACTACCATCGAAAAAACTGAAAATTTGGCGGAAATAAAAGAGCACTGCTAGTAAGGACACTCATCGTAAAACAAGCGTTATAGAAAGCAAAGCCTAACATTGATTTTCAATTTTTTGGTTATTTTTGACATGTTTTCCTCGGTTTCGCATTGTAGGCTAGTTTTTATTTAAAAAATGTGGTTTTAAAACATTCTAAAGATCTATTTAATAATAATAGAGATTCAAGTTTCCATTATAACTTTTTATTTCTAAATACATAAATTTATATAGTTTAGATACCTTCAACTGTGCAAAAACAACATCTTTAAAATAAAACCGAACCGCCAATACGAAACCGAGGAAAACATGTCAAAAATAATAACCAAAAAATAAAAAATCAATAGAGAATTATTGAAATAAAGCCAGGCTATAATAGTGCCAGGCACAATTTTCACACTTTCACATTGTAATATCAGCTGTGATCTTTTAACACAAGGCCTTTGTTTACTATATGAACCGGAATAAATAGTGCCTTCTTTTATTAATTGAAAATGAACTACGAAAGTTTTACACAGAAAAAAAAAGAAGTTCCTCAGTTAAGAAAAGTAGTTTTCTTGAAAAAATTATCTTGACCCAAAAGCAAAAGTCCCCGAACAAATTGTTTTCTCTTCATCTAAGCAAACCGCTTGTTTTGGGAAAAAAAATAATTGTCTTGGTAAATTGTTTTGGTTTAAAACAAACTGCCTTTCGCGAATAAAAAGTGGTTTTGAAGCAAGATATAAAATGTCTTACTAATATCTTCTTAACACAAATAAAGCTTTACTTTGCGTCAAGACTTAATTTTTTTAACTCAAAATATCCGGCATCTCAAAACGAAAATGGCGATTTATTCTATAATAGTAGAAAACACAAAACAAGAATGTTGCCGCTTCCATTCAAAACAAATCAATTTTCTTGGATAAAGGCAACTATTATTTTCAACGAAAACCAGCAGTTCAAGAGAATAGTTTTTTTTTGTTAGGAAAATATCGTCTTCGTGCATAGGAAAGCAGATTTTTTCTTGGATCAAAGCAATTTGCATTGACCGAAGACATTTTTTTTCTGTGTAAATTCGACTTTGGTATGTCAATTTTGAAGGATAAACTGTCAGTTTTCAATGTGAATGTGTCAAAATAGTGCCTGGCACAATTATAGTGTGGCTGTATTTCAATAATTCTCTATTGTCCGACTTCGCTTCCTATAAAGTTTGCCTTTATGATGAAGGTCGTTACCTCGTAGGCAACCCGTTAAGCAGCGGCGTAGCGTATCTTAAGGGGCGGGGGTCGAAGGCTGAAAAGGGCGCCCATAAAAAAATTTGCGACGAAAATAAAAACAAAAAAAAGGTCATCATGTCTTTAGTTTACTCTCTTTTTTATTAGACAGCCAATTTGCCGCCCCTCGAGTTGCCTTTGCCGGCAGTGCTACTTAATAAAGATTAGGGCACCCATGAGGGTGCCTTTAGGCGACGAACACCCCGCGCCCCCTTTCCGCACTACGCCGCTGCCGTTAAGTAGCCTAATCAAACTTACTATACTTTAATATCATCGCGGCATTCTCAACATGGCGGAGATTGTCAGTTAATGTTATTTTTGTTGGGTTTTTGTTGAAAAATAAAGACATTGTCAGACTTTCCCTATAAAGTAATGTTTTAAGGCGAACAGTTTTTAACAGTTATATTTCATCCCAAATTGAATTTAGAAAACTGACAGTATGCAAAATATAAGGACCGCAGTTTGACATTGGATTCTAGCTAACAATATGTCACAGATTAACGATCTGGATACTGCCAAGCCAGGTTTTGGTCCAATTTTTTTACCCGTCCTCCTCTTATAGCCGTGTTCGAATTTCTGAAAATTTAACTAAGTTGACGCCATAAAGCCACAACGACAAAAAAATGCATCGAAAATGTGTAAAGTCTAACCTAAAAATAAAATCATATTATGGCGAATTCTTTTGGGAAAAAAGTGAAGCACTGGTGCGCCACTAGTGCAGTTTTCGTATTCTTTTGGGAAAACTAGTGCAATTTTTTGTATTCTTTTGACCCACTGATAAGCTTAGTGTTGCACTCAGTGCACATTTTTTGGCACGGGCTCTCCGAGCTCGTGTTGCACTAGTGCACTTTGGTATTCTTTTGAAACTGCACTAGGGCAATTTTTTGACAGCACCAAAACAGTGTCAGTGGGCCACGAGTGGCCCATTAACTTTCTCAAAAGAATTCGCGATTAGTTTTTTAAATTTTAGCTGCAAAAACGCCCCAGACCACCCAAAACCTGAAATTTTTAGGTTTTCTTTAAATTTCCCTCAAAAAAGATGCTTCTTAGGGAAAAATGTGCAATTGCCTTTATTGTAGACAATACAATTTGCTTTTCAACGATATACAAGTCAGTGCGGTAGCACCAATGACAACCTCTCTAGTGGCGTCCGTTTATTGAGGTAATGTAAAAAAAAATTAAAAAGAAATTGTTTATTACAGTTTTTTTTATAATGAACCGTACTAGAATCAATCGCTTAGTTTTTGTTAAATTTTTGCCATGAAAAATAGCTTTTTAGACATGCGTAAAATAGGACTCGAACCCACAAGATCGCGAGACACCGTGATCGAGGTAGTCCGGTGAAATATATGCTGGCAGCATAGCAGCGATACATCCGAAGTAGGACCACTGAACAAGCGGACACGGGTTCTCACATCATAAGATAATCGAGTAAACCATGTGAAAAACATGTGGTTTTTTTTACATTTTCTCAATAAACGGACGCCGCTGGAAAGTTTATGCATTGTTAAAGTTAGAAGAATTTTATTTTCTACATTAACAATTTGGATAAAACTTGGAAAAAGACGCCCCTAAATTGTTATAAGTAAAACTAATCTTGCATTATTATAAATGATTTAAAAGGAAATTTTATTGCCTATAATCGACTATGGATCATAATTTTTGATAGAGAGCTTAGATTTTACGAAAATCGTGTAAAACGTAAAAAACGTTTCGTTCAACAGATTCAACAGATCTGTGACCTATTCTCGGCTAGAATCCATTTTCAAACTGCTGTCCTCATATTTTGCATACTCAACTACCGCTACCGCCTGCACTAGTTGGTGAAATACATTAACGTATTACCGGTTAATACGTTAATGGTCAAATATAATCCGCTGGTGTTTAATAATTCGTGACTATGACCAGAACGCAAGAACCAAGCTCCAAACACAAACCAAATTTACAAATTTTTACTGTTTTTAAATTTTAGTAGGTTATTTGCCTATTTGGATTTTAGAGACGCTAAATCCCTAAAAAAACATTTATTTTGCTTGCCACATGTTTCAAAAATAATTTTTCCAAACAAAAAAGTTAACGAAAAATGATTTAAACCCCGTGCGGGTATTTTTGCCTATTCATGAATTTAAAATTGAGTTATTAATACTTTTTTTTTCCAATCATCACTTTTAAAAAAATGTTTATGCCTTTTTGCAGTAAATTTTGTTCTAGAATGTGGACATTTGCCATTCAATAACCCCAGCTTTGTTCAATTCATTGCACGATACGCACGGAAGTTAAAAAAAATCAGTTCCGTGGCAATACGACATTATTGTGTAGGTAGGGGAAAGTGGGGCAGCTTAAAACACGGAGACATTGAAACGATTAAAATTTCCTGATCTAAATAAAATTTTTTAAAGGTAAATAATTATGGGTTGTAACATGAAAAGACCTTTTGTAGAATTTTTGTTTTTTATTTTAAAAAAATGTTTTCTTTGATTGGTTTGGACTGGTTATAAAATATTTCTGTATTAAAAAAGGAGGGAAATATCGGTCCTCTATACTCTAGCCTTGTTTAGAGAGAGACGCACCTTCCTTCCTTGTTAATTCATAAACGTCGTGTAGGGGGTGACGGACAAACGTGTTTGTTTACAGAGGGCTATCAAAACGGGCGGGCCACGATCCTCCACTTTGTTGACGTCACATCGGGGGCTGATTTTTTTTTGATGGTCACGTCACGAAACCGCTGAAACATTTTTTTAAAATGTAGATTTAGTAAACCTTAATTTTGCACATTGTGACAAACACAGATGACAAAGTCAAATACATGTCAAATATAACAGTTGGCATGCGGTACATGGCGGGTAATTTGAATTCAAAATAAGAAATGCTAAATCTTCAAGATTTTAACCTTTTAATCATCTTGCATCCTTACAAAAGTTTGGTGGAATATCGGGATGGTGTCTGAGAATATTTCACTGAAATTTCGCGGAAATCGGTAGTGCCATTTTAAATATCTCCTAAAAAAACGTCTTACCTCCCATAAGACCCAATGTAAAAGTGAGTTGCAAGAAAATAACATAACCAAAAAATGTGAGTTGGAGTGACTTTGATGGGTGGGGTAATCTCTTTCTTATAGGCTTAATATCTAGGGTAACCACTAGTAGACAATAAACTAAATTAAAAAGACAACAAGAGATGAAGCAGTTTTTTGCTGACAATTTTTTATAGACTAATGTGCACTATTTATTAGTGTAAATCTGCCCTGTTTACAAACTTTAAGCTGCTTGGTTTTTTTCTATACAGGGTGTCCCAACTAAAAGATAACAGAGGTGTTTGGGGATTTTTCTTGCGAATTTGGAGAAACGCTCGAACACGTCGATTTTGTTTGCGAGGGGGACGCTTTTTGGCTATCTTGAAATTTTTGTAGCACGCACCATCTTCAGTATTTTGAATAGGGAAAGTGTGTCTAGTGATACCTTAGATTAGTTTTTGAGATATTTGCTCTCAAATTTTCAAATTTTACATGGAATGATAAAAATGTCGAAAATCCATAGAATAGTTTTTGAGATATTTGCTTTCAAATTTTCAAATTTTACATGAAATGAAATAAAAAAAAATAAAATCCGAAAAATATAAAATTCTGATTAAATTTTTATTTTATCAGTCCATGTTGAATTTGAAAGTTTGAAAGCAATTATCTCAAAACCTAATGGATAGGTTTTTAAAATTTTTACACGGTTGTACAGACATTTAAGAGGCTTTCAAAACTAGGTATCACTAGACCCACTTTCCCTATTTAAAATATGGGGGTAAAGTATACCCCTCAAAGATGGTGCCTGCTACAAAAATTTCAAGATAGCCAAAAAGTGTCCCCCTCGCAAACAAAATCGACGTGTCCGAGCGTTTCTCCAAATTCGCACGAAAAATACCCAAAAACACGTCTGTTACCTTTTAGTTGGGACACCCTGTATAATAAAAGAAGAGTTGAGAATATCAGTAATTAAATTATATTTTGTAATATTTTGAGATGATTAATCTCAAAATTGTTGGTTGTTTCAACCTACCCCATAAAAGGGGCTTGTTGAAACAGTAAACAAGACAACCATGGGCGCACCAAGGCGGGGCTCAGGGCCCGGGCTTAACCCAAGGATTTTTAAGAGATTTTCATGAATCAAAAAAATAGACATATTACTGGGTGCGCTACTGTGACAACAATAATATATCGTTATTAATATCAAATAATTAAACCATTTTAATTTTCTTTACACGGTTTTTTGGTTTGGTGGATTTTCTTCGTTAAAGCTGTAGTAAATTAACGTTTTCTGATTATTACCCAACTGCTTGCAGCACGGTGAAAGGAAGGGTAATGTTTTTCGATTGGGATATATACCTAAGTATGTAAATATGTGTGTTTGTGTCACGCTAGAGGCTAAACGGCTGAACCGATTTTGACAAAAAAGGCGTCGTTGAATTGCTACTGATCCCGAAGGTGCTATAGGCTATATTTTTTTAAACAGGAATCAACATGGAGGTCTTCAGACGCCATTTTATCACATAAAGTAGGGTTTAAGGCATACAAATTATTTAAATTTCAGGTCATTTTAATAAAATTCCTTTAATCACTCATTGCAAATGTCCTGTAATTTGCTGTAGTTATTTTGTAGTCCTCCCTGCTCCAACTCATCTCCCCTCCTGTCATTCCCCCCACCCTACTTAAAAACCATATTCGCATTATTGTATCAAATATAGGGCGATTTCAAAAATTCTTTCTGCATACGCTTTCAGATTTTTTTTGCAATACCATTTTACTAGTTCCCCCTTCTCTCCCCTCTCCTTCCCGCCCTCCTTAATAGTAATAGTTGTAGATATAACTTTGGCAAATATAAAGCGATTTCAAAAGTTTTTTTCTGCACAGGCTTTAAGAATTTTTTTCCAACATCATTTTACTAGTTTCTCCTTCCCTCTCCCTCTCTTTTCCCCACCCTCCTTACTTGTTGTAGCTATACTTTTACTCGTTTCCCCGTCCCTCTCCCTATTTTCTTCCCACCCTTCTTAGTAGTAATAGTTGTAGCTATAGCTTTCATAAATACAGAGCGATTTCAAAAATTCTTTCTGCACGTGCTTTAAGATTTTTTTAGACACCATTTTACTAGTTCCCTACTCCTTTTCTCCTCCCCCACCTTCACCCAATGGAAGGTAACACTGTTCGCATCCAGAGAAAATCTACACGTATTTTTAGGGTAAAGCTAAATGAATGGTAAATGCATGGTGCTTTTTATAAGGCTGAATAAGAATTAAACCTAAAAGTGGTAGATAAAATGTTTTTTTAATTAAAACAACACCAAACTGCTTAATTTACTTGTAACTACTAGTCGCAGTTGGGTACAAAAAATGAATTGATGAAAATACAAAACTGTATAATTTCGTACGTGCGCTTTGGGCATCAAAGCTAAAACTGGAAGCATGTTGTACATTATAGGTATACCCTTAGCTGAGGGTATACCTATATCAATTTTGTACCCAACTGCGACTAGTAGTTACAAGTAATAAAGCAGTTGGGTGTTTTTTTTATTTAATTTTTTTTTTAGATTGTTATACTTAAAACAAATCTCCACATTTCACAATCATTTTAAATAAATACGTCCCTGATTTAATTTTGTTCTTTTTCTACCCGAAAAATTGTTTGGGGAACGCTTCCATAACTCAATAAGGGAGGTTCAAATAGGCACAAAACATATTAAAATCAATTAAATTCAACAATCTATATTTTAAACTGTAACAGATACATAAAATATTAAAATGTTTTTTATTTAAAAGTGTCAGATGGTGCTGGGTCTTTCCATTGCAACTTCGAACAGGTAGTCAATTGATTGTTGGTATTAAATATTAAATTAAAGCGGTCAGCAAATTTTATTTTACTCATTTGGGAAATGTTGTCTAATGTATAATTTTTTTCATTGTTATAAAAGAAAAACAAGGCGTCTATAATAACAGAACCTCAAAAATATTTTGTTTTAAATTGTTACACGTTATACATAAAAAAATATGTTAATTTATAAAAATATTATAAAGTTTTTTTGAATTTTGAAAATTTTAAAAATATTTGAAATGTCGTTTTTTTAATTTGTGATTTTTTTTTGAACATTTAAATATGTTTTTAGAATTTGAATTTAGATTTTTGTAGAATTTTTATTAATAATTTTTGACATTTTATATATTTAAAAAAATGGAAGGGAATAAAAGTCTGTGAAAAGTGAAACAATTTGTGAACAGCTCCTATGGAAAACGGAATAAAAAATACTGTAGATATCGACAAGGGCGGTTCTGGAGGCAGATTCTTGGAGGGGTAATGGTCAATGTTGTCTGTAAATTAGGGCACAGGAAAAACGCCAATATGACAAAAGCATCATAGAAAAAGAGCGTACACATCAAAAAGCGCACGTGGATAAAAGCGCACACCGAAACAGCGCACACGCAAAATAGCGCACATAGTAAAACAGTGCACAATAAATAAAAGTTAAACTTTTAGAATTCGAATGTTCCATGTAAAAAAGTAACAGGTTAGGTTATTAGACCATTTCGCCACAAAAAAGGCAAGAGTATTTTATTAAAACTTCCATAAAATTGCAAAAGATTGTGGTTATGAAAATGTATTAAAAAAATGAATGATAAACGTGGGTTTATAAAGTAGTTATGCGCAGTGGTCAAAATAGTCTCTGATTTTTTTTTAAATTGAGGTTAGTCAGATCTAGAGACCCTGCATTTATGACAAATTTTAAAGAATTAAAAATGCGACAAACTTATCAAAATCAAATTTATTTAGGTCAAAATCAAAGAAGGGCAAACCGATCCTCTATACTCTAGCCTTGTTTAGAGGGAGACGCATCTTAAGCGTCGGAAAAAAAAACGATTTTTGACAAACAATTATAGGGGCTGTCATACTCATCGCTGACAACATAAATTATTTTAGTAAAATGCCAATGAACTTGACAAGAAAATAACATAACCAAAAAATGTGTATGTGTATGCGCTTTTTTCCTTTGCGCATATTTCTACTGCGTTTTTTTTTCTATGCGCTTATTATCGGGAATCTAATAAAGCCAACAAAAATATTTTTTCAGCCTTTAACTTATTTGTAGCAGCTACCAGCCTTTATACCTAATAAACAAAATTCGGGCTGTGGGGGGGGGGGTAATTACCCCCCAGTAACCCCCCCCCCCTAGAACCGCCGGTGGATATCGATAAAAAGTAATAAAAATCTATTTTTTTTTTTCATTTATTTGAATTTAATGAAATTTTTTCACTTTTATCCCTAAAATTTCGATTAAAATGTTGATTATGACAATTTTCTATACTTTTTAAAAATTCTCGCCTGGTTTTAAAAAATCGCAGCTAGGATATATTGGGCATTTAAAAAGCTTTTGCGAGATTTTGGAGCGTTTATTAAAAATGAAATTGATGACACAGATTACACTAAACAATTGTTGGAACTGTAGTTAATAAAGCTCGATTTAAAATTGAAATTGAAATTTTTTGACAAAATAATACCGATTTTATATTTGATTTGATAAATTTGTGTTATATTAGGAGAGACGAAAAATCTTTCCGAAACTGTAACAGTTCGTGATATTGAAGCCGAAAAACAAAGACTGAAAATAAATCTGTCAAAATCTAATTACATTAACTTCTCCAAAAACAACGAGAGATATGCTTATATTTTCAGGCACTTGCTTATTGCTTATAGTTTCGAGCAGTGGCGTATATAGAAAAAAGTTTTGGGGTGGGTTTGAAACAGTTTTTGGGGGGGAGGGGCGAGACCCGTATGTTATGTTATTTTATGTTTGTATTCATAAAATATGTGGAAAATATCTAAAAAAATCTTACTTTCATGGGGGGGTTCGGTTCGGTTTGGCTAAGCCCCCCCTTATATACGCCACTGGTTTCGAGCAAGTGGAAAAGTCTACTGTACTTGGGAGCAAACAAAAAATAAAGAAAACTCTATTACAGACGAAATCAACTAGAGAATAATCAACGGAAACAAAATCTTTTACGCTCATCAAGAACCGCTCAAATCAAAAAAGGTTCTAACGAAATTTCTCAAACAAAAATCCTACACTACAGTAATTAGACAAGTTTTTAAAGCACCAAACTATTTCTTATTTTAATTTATCTAATCACCTTATATTGAACACACAATATTTATTTCATGAAATGCTTATAAGTAAATAAGGTAACCTGTGGTGAACCCAGGCATATGTCTTAAGGGGGGCACGAGGCCTCTGGGGGGCGACGCTTTATGGTGTCATATTTTATGCTATTTTATCTTTTTGTTCATGAAATATGTGGACATTATTTTAAAAAATATTAGGTTTGGGTTGAGGGGGGATTTTTTTTAAACAGTCGTTTAGCAAATCGTTTTTTATATTTTTTTTGCTCGATAAGGCTACCGGGGACCAAAAAACAACAGAAAACCGAAAAGTATTTGGATAAAACAAAGAATTTATTTTATATTTTGGAATTTACCAGTAGCGCACCGCAAGAAACTTCAGGGGATGAGAAAGGGGCATAACCACTGAAAATATATTACCCTTTAGATTTTTTATAGCAGTTTGCTTGTTTGATTAATTATGTAAACCTTTAAGCGTAGTCTGCTTGCCAAATTTAACCTAAATATCTCAAAAACTGCAACAGTTATTTTTAAAAAAACTAAAAACTCTTAAACTTCAACACACTAGCTCCGTAACTAAACAATTACGGACGTCTGTTCATATAAACTTTTAGCCAAACCAAGAAATCACCCCTCTTTATTTGTCCACTTACTTATGACTCCCCCTATATATTTGGTACAAGTATACATATATGTATTATTTGATAAAAAAAAAATCTTATCTACAATTTATTGACCTAACCTAATAAGTAATACTTTATTTTGAAGCAGTTTATTTGATCTTTTTTCTCTGAAAACTTTGAAGCTACCACATAGCCCCACTGTGATTAATATTTTTATTATTTCAGAGCCTTCCTGTCATCAAGAGTGCAAAACGTGGACACAATAGTCAGACAGGCCGATCGCCAGTTGCCAGTATCCAACCTAAGGGGTGAAGTGCTTTTTAATTCCTGGTCGGAAATGTTCAATGGGGATGGGGCTGCGTTTTCTCACCCTCCAAGAATATATTCCTTTAATGGTACGCATTATGTAGTTTAAAAAGTGCTACGAATTTGTACGTTAGCATGAAATTTGACAGGTATGCAAGCGCATTTCGTCAAGGTCACCTAAGCAGTATACAAACTTACGTTATCTTACGGTAGTCTATACAGGGTGTCCCAAATAAAAGCAACTACATGGGGATTTCGGAAACGGTCCTCTAACTACTCATAATACGATAGAACTTTAGGCAGCCTTTCTACAGCTGCATCTGATTGGGCTTAGAATAGCGCAACTTTTTCTCATTTAAAAAAACTTGTATCTCTTACCGTTTCCGAAATCCCCATGTAGTTGCTTTTATTTGGGACACCCTGTATAGACTACCGTCAGATAAACATCATTTTAAACAAAATTTAGTCTCTATTAAGGATGGATGTTAACGTTTAATTTATACGTACAGATACGTAGCAAAATTTAAAGTCTCCTGTCCTGTGATTACGCGTAGGCTGATCGAAATTGAGCACTTTTAGATTATTTAAGGTAAGGGAAAGTGGGGCAAGCTGAAATACGCGACGAGGCACGTTACATTAAAATTTTTAAAGGAATGATTCATATTTTGGAGTTGTTTCAATATCCACTTTAATATCATACCCGGTTTAAAAGTATTTGCGTTCATAAATTACGCAACGCATTTTTAAGAAACACACAATAAAAAAATCATTAGGTGTAACACAAAGCAAACCACCCCCCTCACCCCTTGAGCGTTACGTAATTTAAAATTGTCTTTGTGATGAAAGCGCTAGTGATAAAATCGCGAGTAACAAAACCACGGTAGCAAAAGCGCAAGTGACAAATGCGCGAGTCACAAATGAGTGAGTAACAAAAGCGCGATGTAATAAAACCGCGCTTTTTTGACTCGTGCATTTGTTACTCGCGGTTTTGTTACATCTCACTTTTATCGCTCGCTGTTTTATTACTCGTGATTTTGCCACTCGCGCTTTTATTAAAAAGCTTTTAAAAAGTTTCCCTAATATATTTTAACGCAAGAAAGGTAAATTTTCAATATTTTTATTTTTAGTTAATTAAAAAAAATATTTTGTTTGGATTTGTACTGTTTATAAAATATTTTTGTATTCAGTTGACTAGAAATTTGATAAAATAAGAAAAGAAACGTGGGTGGGGTAGCTTTTAATTAAAGCTTATCTCAAAACAAACTGAATGAAATATTTCATTAAGCAAAATTTTAAGCAAAACATATTTTAAAAGTTTTAAATTTGTAAACAGGAAAGCGCCCTTTTAGGCTGTTGTATTAAGTATTTAGCACGTCCTCAAAGGTACTCTTCACCAAAAAAAAAAGTCCATTTTAATTTTTTGTTGTTTTATACACCCTTAACTATTTAACCAGGCCCTAGAAGATATTTTTAAAATCTTAGATTGGGAAGAACTATGCATCAAAGTAAGCGGACAACCATCTAAGATATGCTGACGATATCGCCTTAATAACAGATAAGAAAGAAGAACTTATAAAAATGCTGGAATAAACTGGATACAGCAGCTAAAAATTTAGGCTTTATACATATTAAAAAATAAAAAATATCTTCAATACCTTAAAACGAAAGTGTATAACCAATGTATTCTTCCTGTACTCACATATGGATCCCAGACCTGGACGCTTACAAAATCAAACATGGATAACGGTAACGAATGTAACGGTAACGAAAGCCCAAAAATAACAGATAGAAAAAAGAATAAATAGATAAGAAAAAAAACAAAAGTAAGGGATGTCAGAGAAGTGTAAGTAGCAAAATTAAAATGGAAATTGTAGACTGGAGACTGGAGACCTTGGAAAAATAAAATAAATAGGGGAAGACCCCAAATGAGATGCGCGGACGATTTGAAGAAACATGCGGAGACTAGATGAATGAACACTGCCACAGGCAGAAAAGAATTGAATATTGGGGGAGGCCTATGTCCAAAAATTGATCGAATATGTAGATAGATAGATAGATAGATAGATATACCACAGTTTTTTGCGGCTAAATTTTAACAAGTGCCAACCTTACCTGACCCACCGATGTAATGGGGATACTTACCCCTAAAAATTGCTAAAAAATGAGGCTGTTTTACTAAAATTATTTAAAAAAGCAAAAACTGCAGAAATGTTATCTGTGTGACCTAAACACGTGTTCCCATTTGTTAAGTATGTGTGTCTTTCTATCTGTCTGTCTACCTGTCTAGGTGGGTTGACTGAAGTTTTACTGTCAAGATCGGACACACAATTCAAACTTTGAGTGACTTCGTTAATATTTTTCATTAGATATGTCTCTCTGGGTGGGTTGACTGATGTTCCACTCCAAGGGGGCCGCCTTCACCTGACCCTTATTCAATAAGGCTTAGAATTTCTTTAATATATTTCTTTAGATATAACATAAAACATCATATAATATGACAGCATCATAATAATAATCAGTAGATACACAATTCAAACTTTGTGACTTAGAAGTTCGTTAATATTTTTCATTAGATATAACATTATTATAACAATATACCATTACATAACATCATATAATATATTTTTGTTTGTCTGGCTCTCTATGGGTGGGTTGACTGAAGTTCCACTCCAAGAGGGGGCCGCCTTCACCTGACCTCTATTCAATGAGGCTTAGAATTTCTTTGATATATTTCTTTAGATATAACATTAATAACATCATACCATTAAAACATCATATAATATCACAGCATCATAATAATAATCAGTAGATATATCATAAATTCGTAGAATCAAAAAATTCTCCTAGCTTAATTTTGGCTAAAATTTGACAAATCCTAACCCTATCTAACCGGCTTTTTCACAATTTTGTAACATTATATTATTATTATCAGAAAATAATCAGTAGATATATCATAAATTCGTAGCACCAAAAAATTCTCCTTGCTTAATTTTGGCTTATATTTGACAAATCCTAACCCTATCTAACCGGCTTTTTCACAATTTTGTAACATTATATTATTATTATCAGAAAATATAACATCATGAATTCCCAACTCGAAAATTCGAAAACTTCGCCTTTTACTGCAGTCAGACACTCAGACACAATAAAACGGTTTTAGTTGGCTAAAACTTTTTTATCCAATTTAATATTCCTTATAAATCTTTTATGAAATTCTGAGCCATAAAGTTTTGCTCAAAACAATGGAAATTTCACTTAAATAACTTAATCTTTTGCATTTTAAGAGTTAGAAAATGAATTGTTAGGGAAATAATAATCAAGTTTTATTATTATAATAAAAAAGTTGGGATTTTAATAAGCATATATCAAGGACGAGGCACTTAATTTATCACAGACATTTTGGGGCCAATAGAACCGTCGTCCTCTTTAAATAACAATTTTATAACTAAGTTTTTGTAGGCAGAACTAGGGGCCCTGGACACATTACTATAGTAGTATAAGCTATAGTAATCGTGTCAAAAAAATTATATATCTTTGCGTTTCAGATGATTTTGAAACATTTTGGTCGCGCCGCGCCCTCTTTTTTGTCAGTATGTCTGTCTGTCTATAGGTCACTCTGTAACGACCAACGCACATAACTCAAAAACTGCTTGCCCAATTTTAATAAAATTTGGAACCTAGGATGAGTTTTTGCGGACATAAGCCGAAAAAATTTTGGGGGTTGATTTAAAAAATTACTGGTAAAAGCATTATTTATATTTTAGATGATATTTAGTATCTTTGGCTTTTGGATCTAGATGGTGCCACTTAAAAATAAATAAAAAAGGTGGGGGTTGATTTCAAAAATTATAGTTTTGCTAAAAATACGACTTATGTGATATTATAATATGGAATGTAACTGTCCATTTAGTTCAAAAAATACATTATAGTATTATTTTGTTCAGTGGTGTTACAATGGGGGGAGAATCAATAATCCGCATTGTGTAGCATCTTATTTATTTTATTTTATCCAGCGACGTTCGTGTGGATCTCGGTTTCAGTGGCGGCTGGTGACGTTATAAATTGGGGGGAGGCTGAAATTTATATTGCATGGAACAGGAGAAAAAACTTACCTAAACAATTTTATTTTAGCATTTTACAAACAAGCAGCTACTTGGTGTAGTTTTTAATTTATTTGAGCCGTAGAGCCACCTCAAAAACCCACAGAATTTTAAACAGTATATTAACCTACTAAGTATATGTCTATTTTTTGCCACATTTTCATTATGTTCAGTAATGTTTTGCCTATAGGCACTATTCAATTCGCACCTAATATCAGTCTTGCCTAGCATAGAAAATTCTATATGGTTATTTAAATAAGTAGCACTAACTGTGTGTAACTTTTCACTAAAGTGCTTGATATCACACATTCCCTTTGCCATTGTTGATAATAAGACAAGTAAAGCAAAAAAAAGCATTTCGTTTTTCACAACCGCACAAGCAGTTTTCAGCATCGTCTAATTTTTCATTACTTGCACTAAACTTTTGATTAATTTTTAGAATTTTTAGGTCCGGTGTATGTGGCCCTAAATATTTTATTTGTAATCGAAGTTCATATGTCAACGTATTTACATTTGTACAGTATATAATCGACAGTATTTATTACCAATTTAAAAACAAACAAAAAGAAAAACAAACAATGGATACGCGACCGGCAAGGCTTTTAACTACTTACCTACCCCAAATCAAAACAAACCCATACGTCTTCACCAAGGATAGAACCGGCAACACGTAGGAAAGGCAACGAACCTTTTCGCATGATGAATATGGCCGACGTCAATTAAAACAAACATTCCTTTCGCCCCCGCGCGGGTACAGCCACCCATACACAGCTGAAAAACGGGTGAAATTAAAATCTTGTCCCACGCGGTGCTGCCGGCTTGTAATTATTTACGCTAAAAAGTTTACCTAATTAATCGCCTTTTGTTAACCACAGACTAAAAAAAAGAACTAGACATGTCGTACGGGAAGATTTAACTTATTTAAATAAATCAATTAAAGATACTGTTTGTTGTCTAGTTTTGCGAGGGCAATGCCCCGTTGCCCGTTGCCCTCCCTGTAGCAGCCGCCACTGATTGGTTTTTATATTTTAAAGGGTTTAACCAAATGGAAATAAATGAATCTATTATTTTTATACGAAAGCTGTACGTTAATCAAAAAAAAAGGTAAAGCAATATTTGGTTAGCAAATAATTTTTTATAAAAAAAACCAGTGGCGTACCATTATTTTCTTTTAAAATCTCGAGAGTTGAGGGCGCTTCCTGTACGAACGCCACTGGTCGAAATAAAAAATCAGGTTATAAATCAAAAATACAACTATGTCAGTTTAGAAAGCTTTTCTACGTTGTCCGACGCGTCGGGACGCCTATTTACCACCTCCTTCGATCCTGACAACCATCTTCGGTCAGGTTTTTTTGACTCATTGATCTTTGGATTAACTGTTGCCATTCTAGTTTAGAACGCCCTCTTTTTCTGAGCTCTATTGGTTGCCATTCTGGGATCTGCTTTGGTAATCTTTCGTAGTTCATCCTTTGTACGTCGCCGTACCATCTCAGTTGCCTTTTAGTGATATCATCTGTTATGCTTTCCTCAATTCTCATTCTTTCTTTTATGAACTCATTTCTTATGAGCAAAATTATTTAAGAAAAGCCGGACCTGTCCCTCACCCCCTCCGATTTTCTTGATTTTTTGTGGATATATTACCTACCTGGAGAATAGACAAAAGCCAAAATATTGGCTTTCAAAAAAATTTATTGGCTAGGATATAGCCATTTTTCTATTTTTCATAAATTTTTGACATGATTTTGGGTATTTTCTATAATTCAGAAATTTTTTGCAGTAAAATGTTGAAAATTGGTACATTGATAGAAGTGATCAGAGAACAAGAATGTGGTCAATAATTTGACCTAGGACAAATTTCCACAAAAATGGAGGCCAAAACCCGTAAAATTTACAGAAAAATACCCATTTCTTGGGGAAAGGTTGAAAAAAAAATTTCTTTAAATTTTTTTAATGCGTCTTACAGATAAAGAATTAGCGAATCTAATGAGCATTTATTCATGTTTTTCGGATAAATCGTTTAGGAAATACATTGTTTCAAAATTGGAAGTTTTTTTTGTTCGCGGTAAAAATTGAGATTTTTGACCCAATAAGACAATCTTCGACTAATTTTGTGTGAGCGACACAGGTAGCTACTTAAAAAAAGTTAGAAATGCAAACCCGTCAAACGCACTGGGTGATTTAGCTATATTAGGCCCGTCATTAAAGCGAAAAAAAGAACCCCAGCTTGCAAAAGGTGTTGTCGTCGCGATTTTGATATATGACATTGACATTGGAGTCCTAAAAACAAATTTGAATTTTCGACTTTGTGGGCCCCCCCCCCCCCCCCTCCCCACCATCTTGGATTTAGTGTGCACAAACAGGGATTTTTTTTTTAAATTACTTGGTTACTGTACGTTTAAGGAAAGAAAGTTTTGAACAAAAGTTGAAGATGTTAAAATTCCCTACAAAAACGCTTTTATACATTTTTTTGTCAGACAAATGGTTTTTGAGTTATGACGCTAAACATTTCGCCTCTACTTTGGATTTTGACCTATTTTTTTTTAGTGGCCTTTAACTTCGAAACTGCTTATTTTTGAGAAAATCTGTAATAACGTAAAATAAAGACCAACTAATAGCCTATAAAATAATATATCACTGAGTTCATCTGGGTAGTACCCTTGCTGAGATACGAACCCTGAAGTGTTAGCAGTACACCTGTTTCCTATGTATTTCCATAGTAGAGTGAAGTCCGGATATAACGAACCTCAAAAATGAACTAAATACGGTTCGTTATATCCGAGGTTCGTTATAAACAGTAATAAATAAATTTTGTTTAATTTTTTGTGTTTCTTTTTTATTAGTATCCAAGATTAAGAAAACTAAAAATATTACATAAAATACTATAAATTTTTATATATTTAGAAAAAGGCAGAATATATACGAATAAACACGTTTATTCGTATTGTTATACATATAAATATGTAAAGTACATAATATGGTGGTATGTAATACATACATAAAAGAAGCCTAAATCTTTTTTTTTTTATTATTATGAAATCCATAATTTTAGTTTGTACATTTCTACTTGAAAAATATTCCCTGTTTATATAGCTTTCAAGGTTACAAATTGATGCCCATATTTTATCAGGAACTTGGCGTGATTTTAAAAAGTTTCCGAAATTTTGTTTTCTATTTCACGAATGGTTGGAACATAAACCTTAGTGACTTCAACAGAATTATCTTGAACAGGATCATCATTATCTTCGTCATTATCACTTGAAACCATGTTTGAGGTTACGGAGAGATTATAATTTGCTGATCAGTCAACGTTTCTCTTGCTACAATGTCTTTATCAATAGTCACATAATCGTTAAAATCAAAGTCACACATTTTTCTCTTAGCTTGTTCTTCTACTAAATCAAGCATATCATTATCGAATTCATACTCGTGATCATATTCTGGGTCTTGTGCATGTCTTTGCAACCATTCGTGTCGTTGCCGTATCGTCTAGTGTGAACCGCCCCTTGTCTGCTTATATAAAGTTCGTTTTAAAAGAAAAATACATATTCTAGATTATTAAAATTAGGTTCGCTATATCCGGAAGTTCGCTATAAGCGGGATCGTTATAACCAGTAAGACAATACATGAGTATTTATGGACGACTTTCCGTATAAAGAAAAAAGGTTCGTATTAACCAGAAGTTCGCTATAAACGGGTTCGTTATAAGCGGACTTCACTGTATATGCAAAATAAACCCAAATTATTCAGTTTTATGTAATTTTCTAAAAAGGTAAGCATTTTACAGAAAGTATGTAATGAACTTTATTGTCGAAAATTAAATTATCTTTTAAACGATGTATCACCTAAGTGGGCCAAGTCCACGGTTAGCACTTAACTGGCGTCAAAAGCCATTTTATAGGCTATTAGTTGGTCTTTATTTTATGTTATAACAGATTTTTCCTAAAATAAGCAGTTTTCAAGTTAAAGGACAGTAAATAAAAAAACTGTTTAAAATCCAAAAAGGCGGAGAAATGTTTAGCGTCATAACTCGAAAACCGTTTTTGCAAGAAATTTTATTGTGTTCAACTTTTGTCTAAAACTTTATTTTCTAAAATGTGCAGGGACCAAGTAATTAAAAAAAAAGGTTTTTGTGCATACTAAATTCGAGACGGTGGGGGGGAACCGCTCCACCCAAGTCGAAAACTTAAATTTTCTTTTAGAACTCCAATGTGAAGAACATAATATGTCAAAATCGTGACTACCACTTTTTGCAAGCTGGGGGGTCTTTTTTTCGCTTTAATGACTGGCCTAATATAGCTAAATCACCCAGTGCGTTTGACGGGTTTGCATTTTTTTACTTTTTTTTACTTTTTTTTAGGTAGCCACATGTCTCGCTCACACAAAATAGATCTATAAGTCGAAGATTCTCTTATTCGGTCAAAAATCTCGATATTTACCGCCTACAAAAAACTTCCAATTTTGAAACCATGTATTTCCTAAACGATTAATCTGAAAAATATGAGTACGGGCTCATTAGATCGCTGATTCTTTTTCTGTAAGACGCATTAAAAAAATTAAAAAAAAAAATTTTTTTCAACGTTTCCCCAAGAAATGGGTATTTTTCTGTAAATTTTAGGGGTTTTGGCCACCATTTTTGTGGAAATTTGTCCTAGGTCAAATTATTGACCACATTCTTGTTCTCTGATCAATTCCACATCAATGTAGGTACTAATTTTCAACATTTTACTGCAAAAAACGTCTGAATTATAGAAAATATCCAAAATCATGTCAAAAATTTATGAAAAACAGAAAAATGGCTATATCCTAGCCAATATTTTGGCTTTTGTCTATTCTCCAGGTAGGTAATATTCCCACAAAAAATCAAGAAAATCGAAAGGGGTGAGGGACAGGTCCGGCTTTTCTTAAATAATTTTGCTCTTCATGATCTGTTCTAGATATTCTCATTGATCTTCTTATTGCATCCATGTCGACACTGTCCATTTTTGTTTTGTATTTTTCTGTTACGCGACAAGTCTCTATTCCATACAACAGCGTGCCTTTCAGCATTGTTTTATATATGTTAAATTTTACATAATTTTTTTTATTTCTGTTCCTAAAATTACTGTTAAGACAGTCTGCTCCTGTCTTATCAAATGTAACACCCAAGTATACATACTCATTGCATAGAGATATTGTTTGTCCTATGTCTAACTCACTTGATTTGTTTCCAATACATAAGTACTGTTTATTAGATCTCTAAGAATCCTCCTCACAATCTACTTAGAGTACTGGTTACTGAAATTCCTTTGTAATTGTTGCAATCCAGCTTGTTTCCTTTTTTATATATTGATGATATGAATGCTATTTTCCAACCATCAGGTACTGGATGTCCGTTTTGACTGATAATACATGTGAAATAAATGCCTTTTGATAAAAAGATAGTGTCTACCTCATTTCAAAAAAAATATCTCGAGCAGCCTCAGATATTATCAGATATTAATATATAAGGATATTTTCTGAAAATCTGTAACACCATGTATCTCAATATAAGCATCTTATTCAATAACCCCCAGTATGTAGGTACAACTTATTCCAGATTTTCAAATAACTTTGTTACGAAAAAAAAAGATCGAAACCCAGATTGAATTATTCTTTGTTACACGGTAAAAAAAAATTGTCTTAGATCAAAGCAAATTGCTTTGAAATAAAATAATTTGTGCTTTCCAATTCACCAAGAGAATACTTTCTTGATATAGCACAAAAAAATGTCTTGCCTCTTTATTTTAATGTGAAACAGAAATTGTTTTATGATAAATAGAAACTGAATTAATCTAAAGCAAATACTTATATGAAGACAATTTGCTTTGTTACAAAACGGAACATACTGAAACAAAACAATTAAAGAAGAAAATTAAAGTCTCATTTCAAGATTAAACGCTGCGTTGAACTAAAAATAATTATGTTAATTCAAAACAAATTGTTTTAAGGTAAAAAATTTTGACCGTGTAAATACACCGTTTTTAGAATTCAGCCTAACGCCGCCTACTCACCAGCCAATTTGCAGTGTTAATTTGGACATCCTGTCTGAATGGGCGCGGGTCTTTAGCACTTGCTCCCGTCCATGCCAGGATTTTTTATATATTTTTCACATGTTTAAAAAAATAAAATAACACAAAATACAGCATCAAAGAGTCTCTCCTCCCCCCAAGACATATTCCTAGGTGCGCTCCTGCCTGTATGTAACAGATATCAGAAAACGCCACATGCAGGGACTCTAAATTGAACTTGTAAATTGTCTGGCGAGTAGGCCGCGCTGACAGCGAAAACTATTTCGTTATTTTCGGCTCATTGATTGAAGCATTTTAAATTTTTACAGGAAAAAATATTTTGACGGATCCATTGTGGCCAGTGAAGGCAGCCTGGCACGGCGCGCTGATCGACGGAACTCCAGACCTCGACAACTCGTGCGACGCGTGGCATACGAGTCGATCTGAAGCGTTTGCTTTGGCAGGTGAGTAAAAGTGTTTTTTATTACTTTTTATTAATTTGTGGATGATTCTGTCTATTTCAAAATAACATTTCCTTTTTTTTCAGGCAATCTCAGAGGCCCAAGACTTTTGGAACAATCCCCACACAGCTGTGACAAAAAGTTAATTCTACTCTGTGTGGAAGCCATGAGTGAGCCCGTCACACAAACTAAAAGGCGAAAACGAAACCTGCCTAGCAAGTAAGTTATTCTTGTATTTATTTGTTTAAATATTTTCTTCATGTATTTTGTCTTGTTGTGTTTTCTCGCGCTGTATATGCGCATATACGTAATATTACGTATATGTATATGCGCCGCTCGTTCTCCGCTCGCGCTCCGTATGTGCGCCGTTCGTTTCAATACACCAAACTCCTCCGCGAACGCGCTGTAGCTGCGCCGCTCGCGCGCTGCCCACACGCCGCGCGCAAACACGGATTCCTTCTCGGCTCCTCTTTGTATGTTCGCAGATCCTTCGGGACGGCATCGGCAGTTTGTTGTCGAGTTTTCATTTCAATGTGTGTTTGCTGTTTTTCCGTGGATCGTAGAAAGTTCGTTGAAAGGAATTCGGCATTCGGTTTGTTGTATACGCACTTTAACGTCTTCTAAACTTTTTAGTAAGTATACCCCTCGGTATATCCCCAGATAAAAGTAGCTATATGGGGATTTCGGAAACGGTAAAAGATAAAATTTTGGTTAAATAAGAAAAAAAGTTGTGCTATTTTGAGCCAAATCAGGTGCTGTATCGAAATGAAAAATATCTACAGGAGTTTTCAAGATATCAAACAAAATCTAAAAATTGTGTTTTCCAAAAATTTGAAATATCTCCGCCATCTTGAAAACAAATTTGATTAAATTTGGTATTTTTATATTGACGACCACGATCAATCGAATGACGTCATCAATTTTTTTCTGGACCAAATTTGATTTTTACGTAGGTAATTAAATGAAGAATAAAACGAGCTAAATGAATTAATTTTATCTCTTACTTTTATCCAAGACACCCTGTATAAGTAGCTTTTTTGAATTTGTCCTCTGCCAGAATTTAGATGTAATTTTCCGTCACCACCAAATTGTTATTTTCCCATCACCGTTATTGTCGTGTTAATTTAGGATAGATTAACCTCCAACTTTGTTTATTTTGCCACTCCGCATTTTGCTTTAATCCTGAAATGACATAATTAGGATACGGATATTAGCCGAATTTCCAAGGCAACCAACACCCAAATAAAAAACATTTTAAATAATTATCATTTACTTGTTTAAATGAAAATTAATAAACTAAATGGATAAAAGTACCTACTTTTGAAAATCGTAGACAATGATTGAGTAGAAACAAAATTTCGGATTTTCATTGCCTTAGTTTACTTTAAACACTGACGTTTCGGTTAGTAAGTACCTCTCTTTAACCGTTTTCAGGTGTAAACTAAACGATTCAGTCTAAAGGCTCCTACTTATACTACTTGGAGTGCAGTGGGGTGTGACGGCCGGCCTACTTTTTTAATCCTAAAACGATTGGTTTCCATAAAAAGTGTTTCTATATGTTTGGTATGTCCATGCTTGGTTGACTGAAAACTTCTTTGTACTGCGTTATAAATGCAGTATTACTACTATGTCGGTTTAGAACGTTTTTCTACGTTGTCCGACGCCTATTCTCCACCTCCTTTGATCCTGACAATCATCTTCTGCAAGGTTTTTTTGACTCATTAATCTTTGGATTGACTGTTGCCATTCCAGCTTAGGACGCCCTGTTTTTCTGCGTCCTATTAGTTGCCATTCTAAGACTTGCTTTAGTATTCTTTCGTCGTTCATCCGTTGTACATGGCCGTACCATATCAGTTGTCTTTTAGTGATGTCATCCGTTATGCTTCCCTCTCGATTCCCATTCTTTCTTTTATGGTCTCATTTCTTATATTATTTGTTCTGGATATTCTCATTGATCTTCTTATTACATTCATTTCGACACTTTCCGATTTTGTTTTGTATTTTTCTGTTACGCGACAAGTCTCTATTATATACAGCAGCGTGCTTTTGACCATTGTTTCATATATGTTAAATTTTACATTTTTTTTATCTCTCTGCTCCATAAAATACTGTTAAGACATCCAATAACCTTTTTTGCTTTTACTATTCTTTTTTCCAGTTCTTTACAGTCTGTTCCTGTCTGATCAAATGTGACACCTAATTATACATACTCATTGCATGAAGATATTGTTTTTCCATTGTCTAGTTCTTCTTCTCACTTAATTCGTCTCCAAGACAAGACACAGTACTGTTTTTTTCACGTTCACTGTTAACCCCCACCTTTCGTATTCTCATCATATACCATGTCTTTTTTATCATTAGCTACAATTACTTGGTCGTCAGCAAACTGTCGTGTGTATATGGTAAATCGGTCGTTAAGTTGTATTTCCCTGCCGTGTACTTTACGTTTCCAGTTTTTTAGAGCTACTGCGGTATATATTTTAAAAACAGTTGGAGAGATACAACATCCCTGTCTTAAGCCTTTCGTTCCCAGGAATTCTTTTGAAAGTTGATTTTCAATTTTAATCTTAGATTTTGACACTTTATATAAATCATTTTATCTCTTTTATGTATGTATGATTGATATTAATTTGCTCTAACACTGTCCACAATTTTTCTACTGGAACGGTATCATAAGCTTTCTGTAGGTCCACAAAGGTGATATGAGTCTCTATATTTCTGAGATTCTTTTTCTCAATTACTTGTTTAGGAAAAAAACATTATCACTATAAGATCTGCCTGCACGAAACCCACTTTGCTCTTCTTCTTCTTGTTCATGAAAATTACGCAGAAATAAAGCTTCAATAAACTTTCGTTTTCACAAATACGACTCCTTATGCAAAACTTTACCGCCAAACCAGATTTTTCAATATTCCCTAATTGGGTACTTTTTTATGTTCCTCTAACCTAAACAGGGTCTTTCATTTCACCTACTTTTCTATATATAGAAAAAGTAAGAAAATTTTAACAGGCATAAAGATATTAAGGCTTTTTTTACACGATGTATCTATCACAGTGTGCTGTATAATTCAATTTTTATAATTTTTTTGCTAATGTAGGATGCTGTCCAAGGCCCTTTTTTGCCACTCGTCATTTTCTCCGTTAAAGCCCAAAGGGCAAAATTAAAATTTCGACACAGACACACTTAAATTAAAAAATACCTTTTCTGTTGTGCTTTTGTTATTTTTTCTCTGGGCGTTTAGATCAGAATTCTAAAATAATGCTCTGTCGCCTTTTTTAATTTACATTTTTTCTCAAAAAAGGTCGGTGTAAAAAAAACTAGAGGTTTAGAAGTGGCCTTTTTTAAGGTCGTATTTATATGGCGAATAAATTTGGTCGAACGGATTTGTCCAAATGGCAGAGGAGGGAAACGAATTCATTCGCTTTTTTTGCCACATGTAAAGTGGTGTCATCATGGGCGCACCCGCGGGAGGGGGGAGTCGGTTCGGGTTCGGTTCGGTTCGGTTCGGTTCAAGCCTTAGATTTTTTTACATATTTTCCACATATTTCATGAAAAACACAAAAAATGCCTTAAAATTCGACATAATGAGGCTTCGGTCCCCCCCCCAAGAGGCCTCGGGCCCCCCTAACACATACTCCTGAGTGCGCCACTGATGTCATTATTATTCATGACCCATGTCACTTAGCGGGTGGTCGCATAAAGTTTATCAGGAACGTACTCTGATAAAATTTACTTACTTATACTTACCTGCATGACAAGGGCGGTTCTGGAGCAAAAGTCTGGGGGGGTAATGATGAGACGGTAACCGTAAATAAGCGCACAGGAAAAAAACGAAAAATAAATATTCGCACAGGAAAAAAGTCAACACCGAAAAACGCGCACGCGAAAAAAAGCGCGGATAAAAAAAGCGTACATAGTTAAACAGCGCACAGGGAAATTACACAAAAAAAAATGTTGGGTCTTGAAAAAATCAGAATAAGATAAATTTAAGTCTATAGACCTAAAATGTTCCATGTAAAAAATTAATAGGTTAGTTAAATTTTGAAATTTGTGAGTTTTAAAACGTTTTTAATTTTTTTTTTAATTTTGAATATATTTGATGAATACAAACATAACAAAGCATAAAATACGGCCTAATGGGGTCTTGGGCTTAAAATAACTTTTTCTAAAAACTGATTATACCTAATATTTACCAGCCCTCGCCCAACTTTAAGAAGATTTTTATCGTTTTTAATTTTAAGCGGACCTCACACGATCAGTATTACTGACAGTATTTTTATGTATGTCTTTGTTTATAACGCTTGTCAAACAAAGACGTATATAAAAATACTGTCAGTAATACTGATCGTGTGAGGGCCGCTTTATTAGAATTGAATTAATATGTGATAAATTAGGAATGGATTAAGACTTTAAAATTTTAAATATTTTGTGTCAAGTTCGTAAAAAATTGCATCGCGTTAATACCTTGCCCAGGACAGAACATTCAAAAACGGGACAATCCCAGAAAATACTAGACGTCTGGCAACACTATTTATCTGTTTTTACTTCTTTTTCTTTCAGATTCCAAGACCATCTTCTTCCAGAAGAAGAATACCACCAGATAATAAAATCTCTATAAGTCATCTCATAAGGTGTAAATTAAGACAACACAATTATCTAAGTCATTAATTTTAAGTCAAATTAGTAATCTGTAATTAAGTCCATCCAAAACTTACTTATCAAGAATAAAATTAATGTAATTAAATTAATTTTCATTGAAACCAAACTAAGTTAGTGACTTTATGAATCATTTATCTTTGTGTTAATTTTGTATTAATTGATGAGTAAATGAGGCATTAATTTCTTCATTTTTATATAACCAGTGTGTATAATTTGTTAGGTATAAACTGCAGGTGGCTAACCACAGGACTACGAAAGCCAGGACCGTACCCAGGAAAAGATTTCGGGGGTGATATAAACTTTCAAATAATAAAAATAAAATTTTGCGACTTGTGCAATTTTCTTTATGTTTGTTGCTAAAAAATCTCTTTAAAAGCACTTTTTTGATCATTTCGATGGGTGGGGGTACGGCCTGGACGAATTCTCACTCTCTTTTAAATTATTTAATGGAAATTCTGAACAAAACTAAAAAGAAAAACAAATTTTAAAATTATTAGATTTAGAAGAAAAGTGGTTAGAGGAGAGGGGGGCAAGATGATGATGTAGAGGATTAAAGGTCCCTCAAAATACACAAATCCGGTTTTGACTAAAAAACTACATTTATTTGTTAGATAGATGTTTTGGTTTAGAACTTAAACAAAAAATACAAAAATTTAAACCTTAAAAATGTACAACAAAAATTTAAAAAATGTATTTTTGTCATCTTGCCCCACTAGCAGGGTGAATTGACCAGAATATTGGGGCAAGATGAAGACTAGGCGCATAGGTCACAAATAAACGTCCCCTTTTCCTATGAGGTGCACACCTCATGCCACGAACCCCCACACCCTCTAATTAAGTCTAATCCATAGTTTCTTACACCCTGAACAGAAAATATTTTCATTATTCTTTTTTGTTTCTGGTAGGTTTTGTATAACTTCATTAAAAACTTTCTTTTTAGCTTTTAAGATTTTAACGTGGGTTTTCTTTTTTATTATCTCCTTCAATTTTATCAAGTTCTTCTTTATTTGAAGTCGACGTAATAATAGAAGCTCTTTGCTTGACGAATATTCGTCAATTGCTCCCGCCAACTTACCCCAGGGTACAACTTTTAAGTAATAAATGAAAACAAAAAACCACCAAAGATGGTCATTTATATTTTTTTAAATTTATAACATAATAATTTATTTTCTATTTACTAACAAAGATTATTCTTACCTTAGATTTGATCGCAAAAGCCTATTCTTCGGCATCAACTTTTATAAGTGACCCCCGGATTATAGGTTGAGCCACTGTACTATTATTTATTATTCTTACACGCTCCATCTTTAACACCTAAAACTTTGACTTTAAAGAGTTCTAACAGCACAGTAATAATTCGTTGCCATTTATAATTTTTGTTTTAAATTGAGTTCGTTAACTTGTTCTTCATCTTGCCCCGCTCTCTACTGCCTCCTCTACCGCCTTTTTAGAAAAAAAAACATTTTTGGTAAATTCTAAAATAGGTATACTTAGTTTTCCACAAGTTTCTTTTTTTAAATACAAAATTTAAAGTATTAAAAAACAGTTCTTGGAAAATTACATTAAAAAGTGTTTCTTCTTGATACTCTAAAAATCGCTAAATAACTGTTTTCGAAATTTAGGTTAACTGGCAATTTTTTCGCTTTCGTATGGCCATCCAATATCACGACTCGGTGCATTTTTTTCGGACAATATTTAGTTTGTGCAATATGAATTTTCATCTTGAATGTAACAATTTATAAAAAGCATTGTTATCCAAAAACAATTAAAATTTACACATTTTTGACAAAATTTCTTTTAAGAAAATTTCAATTTTGCAAATTCATAATTTTTTTACGAAATTTCGCAAGAACGTATTAGTTCCAATAATAATAATGTGTTCTTCTACACTGTTATAATAGTGTCCTGATCTATAAGTTTAGAATGGCAAATATCGTCGTTGATCTCACAAACTGACGTAACTCATTTATTGTAATTTTACAAGAAAGCAATTTCAAGTCTTAGGGAAAGTTTATATTGGATTTATATCACTAAAAATGTTCTTGGATCTAATGATTTTGGTGCTATTTAAAGGATTTTAATGAGTTACGACACTTTGTAAGATGAGAGAACGACACAAATAAGGTAGTATTATGGTAATCTCAAAGCTGCATTTTTTTGAAATACGTCAGTTTATAAGATCAACGACGATATACGAATTTTAAATAAATACTTATATAAAATATTTCATATCTTTGTTTCATATCATTGGCAATTTTGCCATATCATATCATCAAAAATATCTAACGATTTATTGTTCTTATCACAAAATTAAAAGTTAAGCATTTTTTTAAGAAAAACGCTAAACTTTTAGAAATTATCTGAGTTTTTTTTATCACAATAAACTTTCAATTAATCATATAAATCTCTTTAAAGATAAAAAAATCAGTTTTTCTTTGTTTTACCATCACTTTGAGTTATAGTCGTATTTATTTTATTTAATTTTATTTTTTTACTTACAGTTTTTAATTTTGCATTCAGATTTTATTTTATCTTAATATTTTGTGATAAGTAAAACAAAAACTTTATTTTTAAATTTAATTTTGCATTTAGATTTTACTGCTTTTTAATTTTTTGTGATGAATAAAACGAAAACTTCTTTCTATACTATACCTATTTGTAAGAGTTGAGAACAATACTTAGCTGTATAATAAATCTAAACTTTATAAAAATTTGTGACAAGCATTTTTGCTTTTAGAAAAATACGAAATAAAGTATATGAGTGTTATTTTTGTAAATACAAACATATCCATACTTTTGTAAGGTAACATTTTTAAACTACCGTATAAAATTAGCTAAAGAAATAATAAATGTTTAAATATTATAAGTTAGATAAATGCATTACAAAGTTTAGGGTTTTTTTCAATATAGGTTTTTGATTTGGGCATAGGTTTTTTAGTTATTGTAAGTTAGTACGTATCTCTCATTTTAAAAGATTTTTGTGAAAACTTAACTTTAATTTTATTATTTTTACTTTTGTAAATGTTAATTTTAAATATGAGCGTAGAATTTATTTAGGTACCTAATTTTTTTAGAAAACAATTTTAATTAAAAATGCTAATAGGCAGCCATTCGTTAAATTTTACGACTCAATGTGTAAATATGGCCATGATTTGCAAATTGTTGTAATTTTAGGGCAAATTGTCAGAGGGTTATTGTTTGTTAGAGTACCTACCTATATTTGTCACAGTCTCAATTAGTGTTTCCGCGAGACGAGAGATACCCTTCTCTCGTATTTATTTATTTATGAAAACTACAAATAGTAGCCGTAAAGGCCGGTGGTTGCACAATAAAATAAAAACAAAACTACATTACATAATAAAACCTAATTATAAAAAAAAATATATCCCACCCTACCTACCGATAATATCTAAATTCCACTGCTAAAAATGACAAAATAACTCACCAAGTAGTAAGTAGGACGATCATTTAGTATTCACTTTATTTAGTTGATTATTAAATTTGTTAATTTGTTCTTAAAGGAGGGAAAACTGGGAAGCCCATCCTTGAAGATGGACTTATCTAATTGATTACACAGTTTTATTCCAATGGTGAGTTAAACCCAATTTTTGAACCGATGATCGTTTCTACCAATATAGGAGGGTAGTTGAAGCAAGCTTTTAAGGTTCCGCAATGATGGAATAAACCTTGTAAATCATAAACCGGAAAAAGTTTTCTCTGCGGTTTAATAGGTACTTATTGGATTAAAACCTGACTATTTTAGAGTCGACTTTATTTTGACACATTTACACAGAAAACTAACAGCTGACCTCTCAAAATTGACATACCCAAGCCAAATTTAATAATAATGACGCTAACTTTCATTTAATAAATACCGACACTAATAAATCCGGTTTTTAAATACACAAAGGCCGAATTTTGAAGCAGAGCAGCTGCTTTTTATATGTAAATCTGTCACCATAGGGTCGATTTTTAAATAAGGTCAGGTTTTATTCCAATAAGTGTCTAATAAAGAAGGCCATTTAAGTTTAAGCAAGGCTACGTTATGCGAGAGAAATTGGGTCTCTCGTCTCGACGATAGGACTCTCTATCGCTCGAGAGAGCCTTTCTGTCATCCCGTCTCGTTTCGTGATTTATATCAGCTATAAAAAGTTTTTGAGACACCCTGTGTGAAAGTGTTTTTTCAAGGTATGACGACGAGGTAGCAAAGCAATTGAGATATTAAATTGTAAATAAAAATTTAAGAATATTTTTACTACAGGTTACCCAACAGATAAATAAGCCGGCTGGCGGTCTTTGATCTTGGTGAAATCAATGATGGCTAGTCATTCGGAGTTAATCTCAGGGCCGGATTAAAATAAATTTACTATAAAATATGAATGTTTCTCCCATTGTTTTAACGAAAAAATATTTGTACTGCCAGAAAAAATAAAAACCTTAAAATAGATTTGTACTGTTCTTAAAAATGGGTGCTAAGATTAAATTTAAATCTCGGTCGGGTAAAAAATTATATGTTGTCCTCTGTAGGGGACTATCGAAATGTGTGTTTTTTTTGCTTAAGATTAATGTGATGAAAACAATTCATTAAAATTTATCTCTATAGCTATGTCAACTTAGATAGGATGACAATTTGTTGTATTTTTTAAGCATGATGGCAATCACAAAATACCATTCTGGACTTAAACACGTTTAGCTAAATTTTCTTTCGCTATACGCTTACATAGAACTATACAGGGTGTTGCAAAATTCACTAACATAATTTTAATGTTCAATTCCTTAAGTGATTTCAAGATAAAATTTTCATATAAACTTTTTTTTCTCAATATACTTATACTCGAGATACAGGGTTTAAAGTTTAGTTTTTTATATAGTTTCTTGTTTATAGCTCGTGCAGTTTTTGAGATATTTAGTTCAAATTTGGCACGTGTATTAAGCTATAGACACTACACTATTAGACATGCCAAATAATAGTAAAAATCTAAATAGTGATATTTTTCAGGGCTCATGTCGCGTTTTACCCCGGATTTTTTTTCTTGTAAGTAAGATACTGGTAGGCAGAACTAGGAAGTTTAAGACAAGAAATAAAATCCTTGATTTATTTGAAAACTTTTTTGTTTTCTGCAATTTTCTTGCATCTTTAACCGTCTGAGAGAAAGTCGCTGTTTCACCAAAGGCTGCTATAATTAAAACTTATTTGGCATGCCTAATATTGTAGTACCTATAAGTAAATGTACGTGCCAAATTTGAGCTAAATATCTTAAAAACTGTAAGAGCTATAAAAAAACAAAATTTTAACACTCCGTATCTTGAAAACTAAGCGTTTGTGGACCTATGTTTATACGAACTTTTTGTCTTGAAATCACTCAAGGAGTTTTATCTACAGGGTTTTGTCGAACATTTTTACCAACTAACCTAAGAGTTTTTCGAATAGATACTAAAAGATGAGTAATACGTTTTATGTCTTAATTTTTTTTAAAGAATTTGCTGGCCAAAATACCTAACCTTTTGGTAAATGTGAAATTTTGATAGGAGGGATCTTTTTTTGTTCGAAACACCCTACATTTTTAGATTTTTGTTTCCTTCTTATTTTAAAAATATTTACAGCTTTTTCAGATATAACGCATCAGTAATACAAATAACGAATTAATCAGACATACATGTTGTCAAGGAAGGAATATATGACTATTTTTGCATACCTTTTATTTAAAAAAAAACAGTACATTAATATCAGCATAACTCTATGATAGGTCAATACGAACAGATGGTAAATCATAAAAAATTTATAAAACCAACCTTTTTTGCTCGAGAGAACCAGAGAAACGAGAATCTCTCGACGAGAGAGGGTCTTTCTCTCGTGTCGTCTCGAGCTTTCATTCGAGAGAAAATATCTTTCTCGTCTCGTCGATAGAGGGCGAGACAAGATGAGAGGCGCGAGAATCTGTCGTCTCGGCGGCAACACTAGTCCCAGTTAAGCGCAAATAGTAGTGCGAAACTAGGATATAGGTAAAACAAAATTCAAAAAAAAACTTCTGCTTTGCTAGGAATCGAACCCGGACCTCCGGCTATACCCGCCAATGTCCAACTATTGCGTCACCGCGCTCACATTATAATTTTATTGGAAATACCTATTATAGGTTTATTTCTAAATTGTTTAACCAACACATCGGTATCATTGCATCTTAAAATGTGCATTTTAAAATAAAATTCCCCTTTTTTCCCCTTATATTATATTTCGCGTGCAGATATGAGAACGAATAATTTTGAACAAACTTTTCATATAGCACGAATTAGTAGGTACTCTAATAAATAAAATATTTGTATCCAATATTTTGTATAATTGTTGTAGAGGTGTAATATGGCATAAAATATTACATTCATAAAGTACTTTAAATAAAATTGTATGTCGGGTGCATGGATTGTGTGTGCGTGTATGTATTTGTAATAAAATTTATTTATAAATAAATGTTTAAAAATAAACGTCAAAGTATGTATAAAATAAAAATTATTATTATTTTTAAGAGAATAAACATCTCTTTAAATTCCTATACCTACCCCATCCTCCCTACAACCAAGTATATAGATAGATATTTCAGTAAAATCTTAACGAATCAAAAATAATAATAAAAGAAAATCTAATCTAAAATTTCTATGGCCCTTGAAAATTTGCCTGATAACTGCACAGCAATGGACTTGAGCATGAAATAACAACACTACTGTCTACACACGAAAAACTTCGCAGAAATGAGAATCGGTAATTTTTTGCGATACACTTGTACAGCTAGAGAGACGGTATATAAATCTCATCTTACGACCTTGGTAAGAGAAATGAAAAAGAATGCCTGCGATACCGTATGCTTTTCAAACAAGTGGCGACATCCAGCGGCGTAGCTAAAAGTCATGGGACCCTAGGGCATACAGATTTTTAGGTGCCTTCATAAGTCAATATGAATATAAAATGCTCCTAAAAATGTTTTTTGCCATAATAACAAAATAAATTCTAGAAACAAAATTGCGGAGTTCCTTCGTTATTTATTTTCGGAACTTTTGGTTGGTAATCAACCAACCGAAACGTCGTGTTTAAAATAAATAAAGACAATGGAAGTCCGAAATTTTATTTCTACTCAATCATTCTTTACGAGTTTTAAATAAAAATAAATTTTATTTTTCTTGCTTTTCAATTTGCAAAATTATTCATTTTATCATCGTTTTACTACGTATTTTAAATCTAGCTATACTAAAGCAAGCTATTTTAGAAACCTTATGAATATTAAATATACATTTACAGTGGCGGATCCAGAATGTCCGGAGGGCCCAAGAATGCAGTAAAAATGTTTTTCGTTGTTTTTATAAAGTTTGAATTCTGAACTTAAAACCAAATGAAAATAAAATGCGCCGCAGGCGAAAACTTTAATAAAAGTTGATTATTTTTGGGTAAAAAAGTACTAATTCCAGAGAATTTTTTTTAAATCTTCCGGATTGTAAAAACATAAACAGGTCATATTTTACACTTCAGGTACAACAAGTGCACTTTTATCCCTTATTTTAAGGTTATCAATTTTTATTCCCGGGAATAAGAGTTACGAATCAGGGGTAAATAGTGAAGATAAGGGGTAAAAAGTGACATATTAACGATAAAAATAAAAAATCAGTGATGAAAAGTGACAGATGAGGAATAAAATCTTAAAAACCTACAACCCCCACAAAAAATATAGAAACCCGGAAAAAAAGTGCGAAAGGTATCTGCCTAGCGTATAAACCTCGTGATAAAAGTTTCCTTATCTCAAGACAAATTGTAGCCCTCGCTACGCTACGCTTTTCGCATTGGGTTAGTGCCACTTTTATCTCTTGGTACCTATATAATTTACATACTAGATACTGCTTTCCTACATTTTTTACAAACAAAAATTTGTCATGTCATGTCTATGAGACCATAATAGACAATATAGCTGAATTCTAGTTATTTTTTTGAAAAAAAAAAAATATAAATGAAAAAAAAATTGATAAAGTTTCTAGTTTTCTGGGAATTGCTCCGGCTTGGTCTTAAACTAACATGTCTAAAAAATAAGCTAAATAAATTAATATTTATAAAAATAAAAATTTTGATTTGATAAAAAGTGTTAAGAGTAAAGTACCGTTGTTTTAAGAGATATCAGAAAAGGTTATCATAACAAAAACATTTCATGTAAAAAAAAGCCAAGTACGCGAAAAAGTAAAGCCAAGTTTTCCAATACAAATTTCAAAATGAAAGGTTCTTACTAGTTTGGAAATGTTTTTTAATGCCTTACTTAAATTTTTGAGATTTTTTCCATGGTTTTATCGTAGTTCCTATCAGCCTTCCAAAGCTCAGCTCTCTAGCGTTTCTGAAAGTGCACAATGTTACTTTTACATAACTTTACATGTATAGGGGAGGGAAATAAATTAAAATTGTCGTGATTCAGTCTTCCAATGCTCAGCTCTCTAGCGTTTCTGGAAGTGGGTAATGTTACTTTTACATAACTTTACATTTATAGAGGAGGAGAGTAAATGAAAATATTGGACTTTTTAAATTTTTTCCCATGGTTTTATCATAATTTCTATCAGCATTCCAATGCTCAGCTCTCTAGCATTTCTGGAAGTGGGCAATGTTAGTTTTATATAAATTTACATTTATAGGAGAGGGAAGTAAATTAAAATGTTGGTGTTTTTAAATTTTTTCATATAGTTTTATCATATTGTCTTTACTTAACTTTACATTTATAGGAGAGGGAAGTAAATTAGAATTTTGGGGTTTTTCCTATAGTTTCATCATAGTTCCTATCAGTCTGCCAAAGCTCAACTCTCTAGCATTTCTGGAAGTGGGCAATACTACTTTTACATAAATTTAAATGTATAGGGGAGGGGAGTAAATTAAAATTTTGGGTTTTTTTGATTTTTTCCTATAGTTTTATCAAAGTTCCTATCAGTCTGCCAAAGCTCAACTCTCTAGCATTTCTGGAAGTGGACGATGCTAATTTTACATAATTTTAAATGTGTAGGGGAGGGGAGTAAATTAAAATTTTGGGATTTTTTCCAGGGGTTTGGTCATAATTTCTATCAGTCTGCCAAATTTCAGCATTGTAGCATGTCTGGAAGTACGGTAGAACATTGATGATCTATACATGAGTGAGTGAGTGGCAATTTCGACGTTTTTTGAAATTTCGTAACTACTTTACTACTTTATGGAATTCCATGAAACTTGGAGGTGTTGTTAACTCCATGGAGATCTACGACTGTGCAAAGTTTGAGAGTCGTAGCTCATTCCGAAGTAGAGTTTTAGGTAGGTCAAATATCGGCTGAAATGTTTCCAGAAAAGATGGTACGTCGCGCGAACTTGGCGAGGCACTGCCGTGCCCTCAGATAAAAAAAAGTTGACTAGAATTAAAAGTTGCGACTGATTCTCAATTTTCAGAAAAATCAGCTTAAAATCGTCTAAACAAAAATTTTATAATTTTGAATCTTAGCAACTCTTCTTGATAACATTTTCCGATATCTTTTAAAACAAAGGTATTTTACTTTTCACACTTTTATCAAATCAGCCTACTAAACCACCCTGTAGATTAATTGATTTGGCTCATTTTTTTAACATCTTAGTTTGAGAACATGCAGGAACGATTCCCAGAAAATCAGGATCTATATCGAAATTCTTTTGTACATCACATTTCTGCTCCGTAATCTGTGAGCAGTCCCGTTCTCCTGCTACCCGTCCTTTCTCTGCAGGAGAAAGCATTGGAAGAGAGATAGATAGCGATTGGAATTGAGAAGGACAGAGCAAGAAACATTTTATAAAGCTGTTTTGCCAGATTGTAAATAATTTCGGATTCTTATAAAATTTCCTTCTTCATATTTAGTATTATAAAAATGGCTTGCCACGTCATGATGCGGTTTGTGGGATCGTATCTCCTTTAGAAATACCAAAACCCCGCCCCCCCCCCTCCCAAAAAAAAATCGAAATTGCTCCAATCTGTACAAGGTGTCCCAAATTCGATATTTTGGAGCCGCGATCTTGATACCACTCTCCGAGTTCGTGTACTTCGTTGTTATGTTTCAGCATCTTATATTACGGCATGGAGGCATGGACATTGACTGAGGCCATGTGCAAAAAGTTGGAGGCATTTGAGATGTGGTGTTATCGTAGAATACTTAGAATATCTTGGATGGACAAAGTTACTAATGTGAATGTCTTGCTTAGAATGCGTAAAGAGCTTGAAGTTTTGTTCACTATCAAAAAGAGAAAACTTGAATATTTTGGCCATATTTTGAGAGGTGACAAATATAAACTCCTGAAATTGATAATAGAAGGCAAAATTGAAGGCAGAAGAGGTCCGGGTCGGAGACGAATATCATGGCTTAAAAATCTCAGACAATGGTATGGAGTTAGTACTACGACACTTTTCCGAAAAGCAGTGGACAAGGCGCAGATCGCGCTGATGATAGCCAACGTTCGAAGAGAGCATGGCACTTGAAGAAGAAGAAGGGGGATCTCAAGTAGTAGTAATAAAAAACTGCAAACAATTTGGAACCTCGATTTTCAAAAGGTGTTCGTTCTTCTCCATTCTGCTTTCTAAGGGGGGGTTCGGTTCGGTTCTTAAAGGGTGTAATTACCAACCCAGAACTCGAAAAAATATGTACAGTATAAAGCCGTCTAACCAGTGGCGCACCCAGGAATATGTCTTGGGGGGAGGGGGGTCGAGGCCTCTTGGGGGGGCCCGAAGCCTCATGATGTCGAATTTTTAGCTATTTTTTGTGTTTTTTTCTCAGATATGTCGAAAATATGTAAAATAAATTAAAGGCTGACAAAAATTATATTTTTCTTGATCTACTTTATCAGAATCCAGGAAATAAGCGCACAGGAAAAATAGCGCACAGACAAAAAGCACTCGATAAAGAAATCGCTTGTGGAAAAAGTGCACATGGAAAAGAGCGAAAAGAGGAAAACCTTAACTTAAACAATAATAACTCCGGCAAATAAAACAAAAAAGTAGTCTCTACATTTAAAAAAAAAATCTATATTTTAAACTAATAGGGATATGGGAAATAGCCAAAAGACTTAATAAAAACAGGTGTGCGGGCAGTTCCTCAAAAGGGGACAGGGTAGCAGTTTGACGGTGACGTCATAAATTTAAAATGGCGGTTTTTTTTAAGGTTTTTTTCACAGACTTTGGCTTATAACCGAGCTTATAACTTTCGCTAAATTAGTTTTACAGAAAAACTGTCAATACGTTTTTTGTTTGCAAGAGAGCAGTACCTAATCTAGTAAAGAATTTAGGTTTGTATGTTAAAAACTAAGAAAGATATGAATTCTGTTTTGGGCTAAAAAAATGTTCCTATATTTTTTATTTTTTAAAAAAAATTTATATTTATGATAGTTTATAAGATATAGGTAATAATAGTTTCTTTACTATATTCACTGCTGTTCTCTTGCAAACAAAAACCTTTTTTGTAGTTTTTCTATCAAACTAATTTAGCAAAAGTTGATAGTTAAAATTTGTAAAAAAATTAAAATGCCGTTATTTGAATTTATGACGTGATATAGGCCCTCCTACTATAATTTGAGGCAAGCACCTGGCGACTTATCATTGAGTAATTCATCACCAATCGATCGAGGGTAGTCTTAAGCTTTTGTGCTCAATTTTATTTTTTTTTAATATTAAAAAAAAATATAACAATAATTTTTTTAGTTCTTCAGATACAAAGCTTACTGAAACGACAATTCAATTGTTGTTCTACTGTTAACAAATTACAAACGATACAATTTTTCTCTTAAGTTAATAGGGCAAAATTTAAAAGCAAAAGTTTGTAAAAAATCATGCAAAAAATCGCAATCTTGGATATACGACGTCACACAGGAGCTCTAACTCAAATTTAAGGCAAACACCAGCCGACTTAAAATTGAGTGATCCATAACCAATCGATTAGGGGTAGTCTAAAACTAACTTGTTCAATTTTTTGTGTTTGTGTAAAAAAAAGTTGATATGTTTTAGAAATTTAAAAAAAATTAATATATTTCTTAGTTTTTAAGATATGAAGCTCGATTTTTTACCATCTTACTTGGTGTTCTATTGCAAACAAAAACCGTTTCAACAGTTTTTCGGTCAAACGAATTTAGAATAAGTTATCAGCCAACATTTGTGAAAATACAAGAAAAAAGCTGCTATCTTGGATTTATGATGTCACACCGGGCCTTTTACTAAAATTAGAGGCAAACACCCGGTCAATTAAAATTGTTTCATTTATTACCAATCGATTTAGGGTAGTTTAAAAAAATCTTCCAAAACTATCCCACCGGGTACCACTTAACTAAAAAATAATAAACTACAAGGTACGGATTTTCTTTCTGTCTTATTTCTGCGGTACTTACTTAATCAGGAAAAACACTGACTACACTGCACAAAGTTTCCGCTCGTAAAAGTGCGCACAATCACCTCGAGCCCGTCCTGCAGGCTCGATTTCCTGCTGCTCGCGTTGTGTTTATATCATCAGCTGTTCAGTGTTTTGAACCGCGAGTCAGTGTGAAATACGCAGAATATTTTTGTTCCTTACAAAATGCCCTTTTATTCAAAAGATTGGCGCTCCCCTGGGGAGGCCTGGGTCAAAACAGACGAGGGTTGGGAAAAGATGAAAGTTTTGGAAAATTGCAAAGCTTTAAAGTAAGTTAGGCTTATTTAGAAAGATTTTCACGCATGAATCGATATGTATGGTAAAAGTGAGAGTAATATATACCGTGATTTTCTTTGTTCTTATGTTTATTAGCCGCGTATTTGCGTTTTGAGACTATTTAGGTTGATTTCTTAATTTGTGTTGAAATTGATTCTAATTTAATAAAATTTTTCTATCTAGGAATAATTAACCACCTACTTTATTATAGTTTTTAAATTAAAAAATAAATAACGTTATGTAACTTTTTCTTAATATATTTTTTTATTGTAAAATATTTTTTCTTTTAAAAGGTTGAATCTGTAATCGACGTTTTACACATTAGATCAGATATATTTATTGTCCTTGACCCAATCATAGTTCCGGGCTTTTTGAGCAGCGCAATGTTAAGTGCACGACGTCCAAACAGGATTTTATAAAAGAGTATCCAATTTTATGCACAAAAAAATTAGCCCTCTTCAAAATGTTTACTTTTTTCCTAAGTCCCTCCAAAATGTTAAACTTTCGCTCCTTTTTATCTCGTAAACGGTTTCATCTACACACTACATTTTTTGGTACCCAAATTTTTTCGACTTAAAAATGTTTATTGTAATTTCAAAAGAATTACATTTAAACTGGTAACGTTTAAATTTACTTTATTTAAGGTAGTGTTTTTGGAACAAAATGGCCTGTAATTCGAAAAATTGATAGAGTTATGCTTTTTTAACTCCCAAGTTAAAGTTTAAAGCTCGTTTAATTTAACATTTAAAGCCGTTCGGACTTTCTTGCGATCAGTTGTTTGTCAGTTACAGCTATAATAAAGTAATCTAAGAAGCTTTTGAGAATCGAATACCTTTAAATAAAGCGCCTAAATGGAATGCTTTTGAGTGCTTTCGCTAATTTGGTTATTTAAAAAAAAACTTTTAAAACCGCTAGATAAAACAGAGGGCTTCATGAGATACAATGTTAAAAACTTCTTTACATATATATATATATATATATATATATATATATATATATATATATATATATATATATATATATATATATATAACGAAAGTGTGTTTTCTATTACTGTGAAGGAGACGTTTTCAGACGTATATAAAATATTTTTTGTGGACCCACAAGAACAAATGCAATGTTATCTCGAATTATACATTTAACTTTTTTTAAATATGGAGAGCCCACTTGTAGCATTATGTTCAAGGGTGTACCTACGACGGGGATTAAGGGGGATACTTCCGATAAATATCTCAGCATCAAAAATAAGACCAAAAAATTACACAATACGCAAATTATTATTGATTTTTATTCTCCCCTCGAAATTTTTTCCTGGGTACGGCCCTGATTATGTTAACTATTATAACAATTAAGACCGAACGAATTCCTTGCCCATTGACGCAAATATATTTCAAAAACTCGCTTTCTTAATATTCTGGGTAGAGTCGCGATCAAAACTTAATTTAAATTCAGTAGTTTTATTATACTTAAATATATTTAAAAACAAAGGGAAACCCACACATCGCAATCCAAGTGTTTTAAGATTATAAGATCTTTGCTACTGCAACAAATTTATTTATTATTTGCTGCTGCAGATAAATCTAAGAAAATTCAATTATTTGGTTTACTGTAATACCAGGTAATCTACTTTACAAATAATTTCACAATAAATAAGGTAAATTTAAATTCTATTTCTATAATTTCTAAAACGCAATATTGTTGTACTCTAGTAAACATTATATTGTAAGTATACAGACTGTCCAAAATTTTACCAACTGCTTTTATATACTTACCTGTATCTCAGAATAAAAAAGTCCCTATTAGTGCAGGCGCAGGCGCTAGAGTTGACAATGGATTCTAGCTTAGAATAGGTAACAAATTTACAATTAGGATGCTGCCGGGCCAGTTTTTGGTTCAATTTTTTTTATCCTCCTTCCCCTTATAGTTGTGTTCGAATTAATGAAAATTTAACTAAGTTGAGGATACAAAGCCACAATGACACAGAAATGCATAAAAAATGCGTAAAACTTAAAATAAAATTAAATGAGTTTTTTTTTTAATTTTAGCTGCAAAAAGTTTTAGATTTTTTCTAAATTTTCTCAAAAACTAAGCTATGAAGAAAAATATGTAATTATCTTTTGTGTAGACATTAAAATTGCCTCTTTAACGATATATATGTTAGTGGGGTACGACTACTGACAAACTCTCCAGCGGCGCCTGTTTATTGAGGTAATATAAAAAAATTTAAAAAACAAACATGTTTATTACAGGTTTTACCCGATTTTCCGAAAAACCAAGCTCTATATCAAAAAACGTTATTTATTCTTTATTATAGATAATACCATTTTCTTTTAAATTATGTATAACAAGACAAGATTAGTTTTATCTATAAAAATTTAGAGACGTCCGTAAAATAAATCAATTTTGAAAAATCACTAAATTTACCAAATGGTTTACAAGTTTTATCCAATTTTCTCAGAAACTAAATTTTTTGGGAAAAAATGTATGCGACAGTATTTTTAACCGGTTTTACTGTATAATATTAGTTTTGACCGCTGGAAACCCTGTATATACAAATTATTATTTGTTTCTCAAAGATTAGCTTAACTTTTTATGTATATAAAACTTTTTATTGGGACATCCTGTATATTTCCAAAGAAGCCTACAACATGTGTCTTGGATTGGCATGCACTTGAGTAGGCTTACAATGATGTTTTGTTGCGTTTTTTACTTGACATTTTCCGATTGTCCTTTATTTTTAAAATATGGTAATTTCCCGACGTCCCGATTTCTAGATGTCCTGTATCTCGGTTATTCTTACTTTTGAACAACGGAAAGTTTGCCCAAATTTTAGAATTTTTAACCGGTTTTACGTGTAACATTATTTTTGACTGCTGGAGATGCTGTGAATGTACAAATTAATATTGGTTTTAAAAGATTAGCTTAGTTTTTTTTGTATGTAAAATAGAGTCGGAATACCTAAAATTTTTATGGGGACATCATGTATATTCCCAGAGAAGCCTACAAAATGTGTCTTGGATTGGCATGCACTTGAGTAGGCTTATAATGATGTTTTGTTGCGTTTTTCACTTGACATTTTCCGTCCTTTATTTTTAGAATATGATATTTTACTCGGCTTCCCGACTTCTATTTTTATAAGATAGATAGATTATAGATTATTAGATTTATTAGAACACGTTATAGGTATCTCTATCCTATACGAATATATTTCATTAATATAGATAGCTACAGACTTTCGAGAGTAGAGAGTACAAATAGAAGGAGGCTAGCTTAGCTGATCAAGCTCAAAATTAGCCCCCCCCCTCAAATTTATTAGTGGCAAACTCACCAAGAAAAGTTCGGATTGCTGTGCTTAAATCATTTAAAATTAACCAATAATTTTGCATTTGATACCATTTTTCCCAAAGAATATTATTGGCTTTCTTTACTTCAAATAATTTTATTTTTCCATTTTTTAAAAAATTTTATCCATTTTTTCAAAAGTTATGTTCTACCTAATTTTTCTAAATCTTTCGTTTGTGTTGTATTCCGCAGGCCGCTGGCGCTATAAGAATGAGAGAGACAGAACAAGGAAGCAATGAGTGGTTTGTTCATCTCCCGTGCACACGAATATTCTTGTGTCCCATGCATGGACCTGCGTTATTTGGTTAAAATTAATTCTGCTCACTATAGAAAAAGGTGGAATATCCAAATTAGCAAATTTGTAGAAAATCAACTTTAACTATAGCAAAGGTTTATAGTTTTTCCAGAAAGCAGTAATTATTTTATCGAATATTTATAAAAAATAAAGTAAACTAATTATTTTTAAGGTTGAATTAGGGCGAAAAATATAAAATTAAGATTAATTGGTACAAAAAAAACGCATTTTGGTTTTTTTGCAAGTTACTGCCTTTTTATTATTATTATTATTTTAGAGCCTTTGATGTTTTGTCTTAGCTTATTTTATTTTGGTATTTGATAATACAGTTTTGAGGCAGTATTTTTTAAAAATATTTTAGTGTATGCAGTAAGCGTAGGTAAAACCCTGTTTTGATTACCGCTGCACGCCACTGAGAAATCAAGGGTTTATTCCATACCTAAATAAAAATGTAATGCTATTGCTTAAAAACTAAAACTGATACAAAAAATATAATATATAAACAAAAAAGTAGGCCATCTCCCAAAATGCAGCTTCAACTTAAAAACGGTTTCCTATATCGTCCCCTAGAAATGCAACCTTCCAAAAGTGTTGAATTCGGGACAAACTTGCGGTATCATAAAAGTGGTACACAATACTTTTTGCTGTAATACCTTGGTCTATTTTCACAAACTATGACTATTGTATTATTTTTAAACTGTTTATATATTATCTTGTTTTTCATTCGAATAGATATCATAATACGATAAATACAAAAGTTTCATAATTTTTTACGAAGTTTAAGAATCTTCGGGTTAGAATGTCAAAAAAAAATCTAAATGTCAAAATTTGACAGGTTGATGGTTTTTTTAAATGGAGCACACTATATATTATTTTAGATTTTTATCATGGGCGCACCCAGGGGGGTCAAGCCTTAGATTTTTTATATATTTTCTACATATTTCATGATAAAACAGAAAAAATAGCGTCAAATTTGACATAATGAGGACTCGCCCCCCCCCCCCAAGCAGCGGCGTAGTTCGTGCCGTGCCCGTGAAAAACAAGAAGGCCTTTTTTTTTTGGTTGCTCGATTTTGCTGGCGAGGTCTCGGGCCCCCCCCCAAGACACATTCCTGGGTGCGCCACTGTTTTTATAGACCTTTTCTACCTTATTTCAAAAATATATAATGTTGGCATTATTTCTTTTGTTAGTTTTGGATATATCTGCGTTTAAAAGTTTTAAAAACTTTTTGTGTCAATGCGATTGTCTTTTTTATGGCTGCCTTGATGTTTTAAAGAGTACCAATTTAAGTTTTTAAAACACATATATCTCCAAAACTAATAAACTAAATAATCACAATACGTATATTTTTGAAATAAGAAAAAAAAGATCTATAAAAATCTAGAATAATATATCGGGTGTTCCATTTAAAAAATCCGCCGACCTGTCAAATTTTGACATGTAGAATTTATTTTTGACATTCTGACACAAACATTCTTAAACTTCCTAAAATATTATGAAACTTTTGTATTTATTATATTTTGATATCTATTCAAAACATTTTAGATATGGTGTAAAAATATACGGGAAAAAAAGGTACATACCGATTGATTAATATAAATTTCCCCCAGTTGACCCGATTTTGATAAGAGAGATGTCATAGGTAGAGAAAAACTTTTAACACAAAAGTTACAATGGCGTATGTAGGAGGGGCTGGGGGGCTTCCTTCCCCAGAGCCACTGAATATTGACCACTAAAACATAAGTTTTCCCCAAAAATTAGGATTAAAGTGTATCGATCTGCGCCCAAGCCCCCCCCCCAGGATTCATCTCTGCGTATCGATCTGCGCTCAAGGCCCCCTAGGATTAATTTTTGCGTACGCCACTGAAAGTTATCTAATTTTTTTCAAGCTTTCAGATGGCATTTCAGAGATGTCAAATGTGACTCCGAATGCCAAGTATTGATAGCTACTTTCCTACACTTAACGGAGCGCCCTGTATTTTGAAAGTACACGTTTCCTCCTAATTCTTCTTCGAAGAAAATTAGTTATTATATTATAAAGAGAGAATATGATTGATTGCATTTAAAATGGATTGGTTATTTACACAAAATGTGTTTTAATTTTACAGGTTTGTCCAAAAAAGCAACGCAATGTTAACAGAGCCGGCCTCTGATGACGAAAACAAAGAAAATCAAGAAAATTCTGAAAACATAAATGCAGGCATATCAGCTTCAGAGTCATCTTCGCAGCCTTACTGTCAAGTTACGTTGAAATGCACCAAAGAAGTACGTACCCACATATACAGGGTTCTTAAAGATAGACCTAGGATACAAAAAGACTTAACTTAAAAATAAAATAAAAGCCAAAAAAAGGGGTGGGTGTTGATTTCAAAAATTATACTTTTGCTGAAAATATGACTTGTATGGTGCGATGTTAAAGGTAATTGGTGCATATGTTTTATACAGTAGTGTTACCCTGGGTGGAGAATCTTCAATCGGACGCACAAAAAAAATTTTTAAAGGCAAAATGGGGTACTACAAGGTATCCCGTTTTGCCCCCATGAAAAAACCTCGTTTTGCCCCAAACCACCAGTTAAGTTCAAACAGAAATTATATACCTACAGTAAAAGGCAAATTTTACGGGCAACGCGTTTAAATATGAATAATACATAAACCCACTAAGTATTCAATGTAAACAAAATTTTTAAAAGTGGGCACAACATCACATGTTGAGCAAAAACCAACTTAAGCTTAGTCGAATCACGAATCATATTGCAGAGAGTTGAACCAGTCATGGGGATAAAATATCCCAGGTTTTATTCTTGCGCAGTTGAGCTAAAACTGCGGTATCCCGTTTTACCCATGTATCCCATTTTGCCCCCCTTTCCCATATAAGGAAAAATATTTTGTCCGGTTTTTTTGGCCCACCGAGTATGTAAATCTCCTTCGATCATGTATCGATCCCATTTGCACTTTTAAAATAATTTCTTAACAATATTTTAATTTTTACCTGTGGCGCTTTTTTTTAGATAGCAGGATTTAACGAATTAGACGAAGTGGTCAAACGTCTCGATTTTTATAGCGCAGTGCGCGACGTACGTCGATTCAACTACATCTGCGCTCTGCTCGATTTGCTCATCGGCCAACAGATGACAGGACTGTCTGGCTGCACTCAGAAGGCGTTGCTGGCAATGCTGGAAGAGGTCAGTGGCGTCATCATAGCAGGTTTTACCATTTTATTCTGCCGTCCCACGATAAAACACCGTATGTTAGGATATCCACTTTCAAGAAAATGACATTTAAAAATTTGACCAAAGTAAATTGACTTAAAAGTCAAATAATTTTGAAACGGAGCATACCGAACCGTTTCAAAATTATTTGACTTTTAAGTCAATTTACTTTGGTCAAATTTTTAAATGTCAGTTTCTAGAAAGTGGATATCCTAACATACGGTGTTTTTCCGTGGGACGGCAGTATTATAATTTGTGATCACTGAAAAACTGACACCAAGTAATACAAAAAAAATACTCTGCCAATATATGGGCCCCTAAGCTCACACTAGGTACTATAGTTATAGTGTACGTGTGAGCTAATATAACTAAAAACTGAAATATATTTTATTCAACTCCAGACTAAATTACCTTTTGTTTGATACCACACAAGCCATGTTTTGACTTAAACTCAAATTTTTGAAATCTACCCCCACCCTTACAAAAACAACAAAAACTAAAATGTATTTTGTTAAAGTCCGGACTCAATTACCTTTCGTTTGATATCACACACGCCATATTTTCACTTAAACTCTAATTTTTAAAATATACCCCCACTCTTTTTTTTTAAATAAATTAAAATGTATTTTGTTTAACTGCAGACTCAATTACCTTTCGTTTAATATCACACACGCCATATTTTCACATAAACTCTAATTTTTGAAATCTACCCCCTTTTATTTGGTTTGTGTTCGGTGGATTTTGTTCATTTTTAAATGGGACCATCTCGACCCAAGACCCAGCCTAGGTACCAAATTTTATTAAAATCGGCCTAGCGGTTTATGAGTTATGCGCGTTGGTCGTTACAGACAGACATACAGACACACAGACAGACAGACAGACAGACAGACATACAGACAGACAGACAGACAGACAGACAGACAGACGGCGCAACAAAAAAGTTTCAAAATCATCTGAAACGCAAAGATATATAAAAATTTTTGAAATCGGAGCAACATTTTTTTTCTCGAAAAAATTAGGATCACCATAGCTCACACTACTATAGTATAGTATATGTGTTAGCTAAAATTATTGTGTGTGCTTAAGACCACACGGCAGAAATGTAAACTTCAATAAGCCGAAATTAATAATACTGGCACATAACATATTCTGCAAAGCGGACCGAACCGAACTCTTCTGTGTACTGGCCTTCATCTGCATCATCATATCGCTCGCTGAATGTTTCTCACAGTTAGTCGACTCGAGCCGATTTCACCCGAATGAGCGTTACATAGCCTGATGGCTCAGTTCAATTCACTACCCACAAAAACTGCTAAACGGGCCTAAAGAAGTTTACACTTCAAAAAGTCTAAAACGTCTATATGGAAACAGTTTCAGGACTTGGAGAAAATTGGTATGAATTGAACCAAAATACTACGAAGGAGAAGCTTTGTCTCATTTTGGCTGATTGGGAAAGCAATATGCAAAAAAAACACGGCTCGGTCTATAAAGTGTGGCCTATTAAAATGCGTAGGGTGACATTTGTGGCGACTACAAGACGTTGCCGCCATTTTGTGACACTGTAAATAGAATAATAACAATTTGCCAATTTGTGACACTCAAAAACCACTGAATAATTAAACAAATATCTGGAAGCAGAACTGTATTTTCCAGCTAGGTAAAACATTGATATGCCCGGTAACTTTTATACAGTGGAGAAGGGGGTGGTTCAGAAATAAGAAAATTTTGAGCGCCACAGTGTTTTAATATCAATGCTTTACAAAGAAGATCTTAATTAAAATACAGTTTAACCCAAACGTTGTAGCCAAACAATGAAACTCTACTTACTTCCGAGGCTTCCAGAGTATTTGTGTAATTAAAAAACCATAAAAAACTGACTAATAAACAAGATAAAATTCTAAAAGATTTTTAAATGAATCAAAATGACACAAATAAAAAGTTCTTTATAGGTGTACAGTGTACCTACATTTGAGTCAGTAGTGTGAGACTCCATTATATAAATGATTGAAAAAAAAATATACACTTACAAAAACATTCCGTCATAGGGGAGATCTGGACCAAATATCTGCTGTCATCATTCTCCGTTGGGTAGAATGAAACAGACAGCAACCCAGTCCGAGATCTACCCCATGAGGTAAAGTGATGTAAGGAAACCACTAAAAAATATAATCTCATCTCTCTTTTGTCTCTGCAAAGTTGGTTCATTGGATTGTACAAATAACACAAAGGTTTAGTTCATCTTGTATATTTTAATTCGAGACCTAGGGGTAAAAATAGCAAATTATTATGAAGGGAAAAAAATAAAGGTGAAGCCATGTTGAAACAAACTCTTCCAATGGTACAGTACAATTCAGATAAATAGTTATGCCGCAAAATTTTGGTCATGACGTCATACCTTATCTTGCGTTTACAAGAAAAGCAAAAGTTGTACTTAACGATATATGGAAAATTATATGAAAAGAAAAATTATATCTAAAGCTTGCTCCTACCTTGGTCCTTGATTATTGTATGAATAAATGTGTGTTTTAGTTTATAAACCTGGAGTTGTTTCCAGACATTCCCCTACTACTGCTGCTCTGGTTTGTTCTCCTCCTGCTACTCCGGGTCTCAATCTTGCCGCGCCTCCCCTCGTGCTTGCTTAGCACATGGTGCTAGGGCAGCACATGGTGGTCAAAATGTTCTGGACTTTGCCCGAGCATAAAACCCTGTGGAAAATGAAATGTTTCAGCTTCCTGGAATTCGTCTATTTTGCACGAAGTTCCCCTACACCGAGTAATTTAAATCAAGAACACCATGTCGACTCAATAAAATAAAGTAGTTTTAAACAGATGAACTAAAGTAACGTACCTTTCCCAGGGTTACAACTGGCTCGTCGATGGAACAGAACCTCGTTCCACCAGCACAACTGTCCCGTCGATGGAATGGACGGTGCTGTAACCAAAGGAGAAAAACAATATATAGTTTTTATCCAAAACGTGGTTTTAAGAAAATATAAAAAAACTCCAAAAATTCCCCACGTCTTTTGTCGAAAAGTACATTTTACACGAAAAATAATTACAATCTGGGTGGCAAATATTGTCTTGAAGAACTCAAAAAAATAATAAAAAAAAATCGAACTTACCACGCTTATTTCCCGTAGAAACGGCGTAGGCCGCCTTAAATCCCTCTATGCAGAGGATATGAGCCGTCAACGAGATACGCCTCACGACGGACTCACTCTTCACAGTCTCTGGGACATAACCTGCAGCCACTGCAGTGCCACCAACCAAAAAACAATGGCGATCCCAGAGACCTGTTGCCGACCCAGCCAAAATTCGTTAGGAAAGAGACCAGGCACTCCGTCGAGAACACAAAAAAAAATGAAGCCGCCGGAAACCGCTTCGTAAATGTGGTGGGGATAGTAAAACGCACAGTACCAACCTAATTTTCCCGGTTAAATTCAAATAAGGATGCAAACCTATTTATAAAAAAAACGCTCTCACCGAAAAATCACTAACTTCGGTTCCGAGACTGGAGGAAAAAACCCGCGGTTTTCAAACTAACCAATGAGGAAATACATTAATACTTTCGTACCGGTATATAGGGGGCAGCACCGACCAAGGGGATATTGAAAATACGTAAAACGCACCTTGAGGTGTTGTCGGATCTATTTCCACGGTTGAAATTTTTATAACAAAGACATCGAGACATCCTCCATACATAGACCGAACATTTGCCCACCGGACCCCTGCCAACAAAGCAAGTAGGAGGAAAATAACCAGCCGGACTATAAGAAGCTCAGCATTGAAACCATCAACTGTAAAATCAATTACTGGAGATTCGAGCATGCATCAAACCCAGGAATATTCGAACACTCAACCAATTCCCATATGAGTAAAGCTATACTAAGTGTAGAATTTAGTTGTATTTTAGTTACAGTTTTAGTCAAAAGTTTCCTTTGCTCTTTAGATATGTTTTCTCTAAGATTCATATGGTTTGACGCCATTTTTGTAAAACATTTCTACATTAATAAAGTTGTTTCTGAACCTGAACCTAAAAATACACATTGAACTACTGCTCAAACTCGGCACAAGAGTGTTCAGATGTTAAGCCTGCTCACCACTAGCCAGCCCTACAAAGCCCTTCAATCCGACTAACTGAGCTAGTTATTAACTTTATATAACTATGATTATATATAAATTTATATAATATAAAAATACGATCTTGTTTATTCTTTCAGTCCTGGTTTTTATCCCTCGTTTATCTCCCATTTATAAAAGTGCATAACTCGTATTTATTTTATCCTCTCCCTATCAAATTAATAAAGATATCAAAGTGGGCGGAGCCTCGGTTGAAACAGTTGGGAATAAGAGCATAATAACCTCCCGGCCCCAAATAAACTTTTGTTATCTCAACAAAACTAGGCCTAAACCCAAAAACCTTTTTATTAGACATTTCCCCTATTCCCTAAGTATAATGTCAATAAAACCCAAAAACTTGTGATTTCCATTCCAATCCCATCTGGACCCTATATATTTTTCAAACGGTTAAACGCCCACAGGTGAAACAATATCTTATTTCAAAGAAGGGTGAAAAGATCTCGAAGTACCCTGTGAAAATAGGACACTATTATGGACTATACTGACCTGAACAATTTTCCATAATAGTGTCCTATTTTCACAGGGTACTTCGAGATCTTTTCACCCTTTCTTTGAAATAAGATATTGTTTCGCCTGTGGGCGTTTAAACCGTTTGAAAAATATATAGGGTCCAGATGGGATTGGAATGGAAATCACAAGTTTTTGGTTTATTGACATTATACTTAGGAAATAGGGGAAATGTCTAATAAAAAGGTTTTTGGGTTTAGGCCTAGTTTTTGTTGAGATAACAAAAGTTTATTTGGGGCCGGGAGGTTATTATGCTCTTATTCCCAACTGTTTCAACCGAGGCTCCGCCCACTTTGATATCTTTATTAATTTGATAGGGAGAGGAGAAAATAAATACGAGTTATGCACTTTTATAAATGGGAGATAAACGAGGGATAAAAACCAGGACTGAAAGAATAAACAAGATCGTATTTTTATATTATATAAATTTATATATAATCATAGTTATATAAAGTTAATAACTAGCTCAGTTAGTCGGATTGAAGGGCTTTGTAGGGCTGGCTAGTGTGTGAGCAGGCTTAACATCTGAACACTCTTGTGCCGAGTTTGAGCAGTAGTTCAATGTGTATTTTTAGGTTCAGGTTCAGAAACAACTTTATTAATGTAGAAATGTTTTACAAAAATGGCGTCAAACCATATGAATCTTAGAGAAAACATATCTAAAGAGCAAAGGAAACTTTTGACTAAAACTGTAACTAAAATACAACTAAATTCTACACTTAGTATAGCTTTACTCATATGGGAATTGGTTGAGTGTTCGAATATTCCTGGTTTGATGCATGCTCGAATCTCCAGTAATGCTGAGCTTCTTATAGTCCGGCTGGTTATTTTCCTCCTACTTGCTATGTTGGCAGGGGTCCGGTGGGCAATGTTCGGTCTATGTATGGAGGGTGTCTCGATGTCTTTGTTATAAAAATTTCAACGTGGAAATAGATCCGACAACACCTCAAGGTGCGATTTACGTATTTTCAATATCCCCTTGGTCGGTGCTGCCCCCTATATACCGGTACGAATGTATTGATGTATTTCTCATTGGTTAGTTTGAAAACCGCGGTTTTTTCCTCCAGTCTCGGAACCGAAGTTAGTGATTTTTCGGTGAGAGCGTTTTTTTTTTATAAATAGGTTTGCATCCTTATTTGAATTTAACCGGGAAAATTAGGTTGGTACTGTGCGTTTTACTATCCCCACCACATTACGAAGCGGTTTCCGGCGGCTTCATTTTTTTTTGTGTTCTCGACGGAGTGCCTGGTCTCTTTCCTAACGAATTTTGGCTGGGTCGGCAACAGGTCTCTGGGATCGCCATTGTTTTTTGGTTGGTGGCACTGCAGTGGCTGCAGGTTCTGTCCCAGAGACTGTGAAGAGTGAGTCCGTCGTGAGGCGTATCTCGTTGACGGCTCATATCCTCTGCATAGAGGGATTTAAGGCGGCCTACGCCGTTTCTACGGGAAATAAGCGTGGTAAGTTCGATTTTTTTTTATTATTTTTTTGAGTTCTTCAAGACAATATTTGCCACCCAGATTGTAATTATTTTTCGTGTAAAATGTACTTTTCGACAAAAGACGTGGGGAATTTTTGGAGTTTTTTTATATTTTCTTAAAACCACGTTTTGGATAAAAACTATATATTGTTTTTCTCCTTTGGTTACAGCACGTCCATTCCATCGACGGGACAGTTGTGCTGGTGGAACGAGGTTCTGTTCCATCGACGAGCCAGTTTGTAACCCTGGGAAAGGTACGTTACTTAGTTCATCTGTTTAAAACTACTTTATTTTATTGAGTCGACATGGGGTTCTTGATTTAAATTACTCGGTGTAGGGGAAACTTCGTGCAAAATAGACGAATTCCAGGAAGCTGAAACATTTCATTTTCCACAGGGTTTTATGCTCGGGCAAAGTCCAGAACATTTTGACCACCATGTGCTGCCCTAGCACCATGTGCTAAGCAAGCACGAGGGGAGGCGCGGCAAGATTGAGACCCGGAGTAGCAGGAGGAGAACAAACCAGAGCAGCAGTAGTAGGGGAATGTCTGGAAACAACTCCAGGTTTATAAACTAAAACACACATTTATTCATACAATAATCAAGGACCAAGGTAGGAGCAAGCTTTAGATATAATTTTTCTTTTCATATAATTTTCCATATATCGTTAAGTACAACTTTTGCTTTTCTTGTAAACGCAAGATAAGGTATGACGTCATGACTTCATAATATTTGCTATTTTTACCCCTAGGTTCTCGAATTAAAATATACAAGATGAACTAAACCTTTGTGTTATTTGTACAATCCAATGAACCAACTTTGCAGAGACAAAAGAGAGATGAGATTATATTTTTTTAGTGGTTTCCTTACATCACTTTACCTCATGGGGTAGATCTCGGACTGGGTTGCTGTCTGTTTCATTCTACCCAACGGAGAATGATGACAGCAGATATTTGGTCCAGATCTCCCCTATGACGGAATGTTTTTGTAAGTGTATATTTTTTTTTCAATCATTTATATAATGGAGTCTCACACTACTGACTCAAATGTAGGTACACTGTGACCTGTTGGGAATGTGCATCTACTATAAAGAACTTTCTATTTGTGTCATTTTGATTCATTTAAAAATCTTTTAGAATTTTATCTTGTTTATTAGTCAGTTTTTTTTGGTTTTTTAATTACACAAATACTCTGGAAGCCTCGGAAGTAAGTAGAGTTTCATTGTTTGGCTACAACGTTTGGGTTGAACTGTATTTTAGTTAAGATCTTCTTTGTAAAGCATTGATATTAAAACACTGTAGCGCTAAAAATTTTCTTATTTCTGAACCCCCCCCCTTCTCCACTGTATAAAAGTTACCGGGCATATCAATGTTTTACCTAGCTGGAAAATACAGTTCTGCTTCCAGATATTTGTTTAATTATTCAGTGGTTTTTTAGTGTCACAAATTCGCAAATTGTTATTATTCTATTTACAGTGTCACAAATGGCGGCAACGTCTTGTAGTCGCCACAAATGTCACCCTACGCATTTTAATAGGCCACACTTTATAGACCGAGCCGTGTTTTTTTTGCATATTGCTTTCTCCCAATCAGCAAAATGAGACAAAGCTTCTCCTTCGTAGTATTTTGGTTCAATTTATACCCATTTTCTCCCAAGTCCTGAAACTGTTTCCATATAGACGTTTTAGACTTTTTGAAGTGTAAACTTCTTTAGGCCCGTTTAGCAGTTTTTGTGGGTAGTGAATTGAACTGAGCCATCAGGCTATGTAACGCTCATTCGGGTGAAATCGGCTCGAGTCGACTAACTGTGAGAAACATTCAGCGAGCGATATGATGATGCAGATGAAGGCCAGTACACAGAAGAGTTCGGTTCGGTCCGCTTTGCAGAATATGTTATGTGCCAGTATTATTAATTTCGGCTTATTGAAGTTTGCATTTCTGCCGTGTGGTCTTAAGCACACACAATAATTTTAGCTCACACATATACTATACTATAGTAGTGTGAGCTATGGTGTTCCTAATTTTTTCGAGAAAAAAAAAGTTGCTCCGATTTCAAAAATTTTTATATATCTTTGCGTTTCAGATGATTTTGAAACTTTTTTGTTGCGCCGTCTGTCTGTCTGTCTGTCTGTATGTCTGTCTGTCTGTCTGTGTGTCTGTATGTCTGTCTGTAACGACCAACGCGCATAACTCAAAAACCGCTTGGCCGATTTTAATAAAATTTGGTACCTAGGCTGGGTCTTGGGTCGAGATGGTCCCATTTAAAAATGAACAAAATCCACCGAACACAAACCAAATAAAAGGGTGGGGGTAGATTTCAAAAATTAGAGTTTATGTGAAAATATGGCGTGTGTGATATTAAACGAAAGGTAATTGAGTCTGCAGTTAAACAAAATACATTTTAATTTATTTAAAAAAAAAGGGTGGGGGTTTATTTTAAAAATTAGAGTTTAAGTGAAAATATGGCGTGTGTGATATCAAACGAAAGGTAATTGAGTCCGGACTTTAACAAAATACATTTTCGTTTTTGTTTTTTTTGTAAGGGTGGGGGTAGATTTCAAAAATTTGAGCCCGTGTTCTGTACAAAGGCCAGAACATCGGGATAAAAACCTTTCTGTTCTTAAAACCCGGACTTTCCGGTCAGTTAGTCGAATAATATTGAGATAGTGACTCAAAAGGTACCTGTGTCAAATATACCCATGTTTAAAATATGTCCACCCCCTATTAATTACGGAAGTACTATGCTATTTAAAAAAAGAAATTTTTCTCGTTTTGTGCGATTTTGTCACGGATTTTGTTCCCCAAAAATGTCGCGATTCGGTAGTAGCTACAATGGAAGAAATCGACAAGAATATAGAAAAACTGACACCAAGTACAAAAAAAATACTCTGCCAATATCTGCCCTAAGCTCACACTAGGTACTATAGTTATAATGTACGTGTGAGCTAATATAACTAAAAACTGAAATATATTTTATTCAACTCCAGACTAAATTACCTTTTGTTTGATACCACACAAGCCATGTTTTGACTTAAAATGCACTCCAAAGCCCAACGCTGTATTTTCTACCAAAAAAAATTTGACCAGTCACGAAAACACAACTAGACAACTAAACCAAAGACCTAAAAAACTGTCTTTCAAAAAAAAATACCCAAAAAAAAATGTTAACTTGACTTTTGGCATTGTTCTTCAGCCAATGTGTTGCTCTAGGGATTTTAGCCTTGTGTTTCCTAACCTCCCGAGCCGACACTAGTAGTAGTAGTACCCTCCTCTGACCCGATGTAACTGAGTGACGTAAGATCTTAATTGTCATCAACAGTTACCACCAAAAACAAGAAAAGAAAATGACAAAGCAAAATAAACTCATTTTCCTTTTCTTTCATTACTAATTAATACTTTCAACTAAACAAAGCTACCAGCTGTTAAGCTATATTTACTTTAAAACAACCCAGCCAAGAAAAATTTGTGTGAAACCCTGTAAAAATATTCCATTTTTCAATATCCCACAAAAAATTAAAATCACCAAAAAAAATAACTTGTTGACCTAAATAAACTGACTGCACTAAAAAATAATCGGTGAAACAATTTCTATCTTATTACAAGCAGGAAATAATAACATATAAATAAATGAACCTGCAAAAAAAAAATTGTTAGAAAAAACACTCTACCTATGTCATATATTTAAAACATAAAAAGACCATGTCTGGAGGTCCATCCACCTATAAATCAACAAAAAAATAGAAGTAAATTTACGTTACTTTTATTTTTCTTAAAAAAAAAGTTTAAAAAAAATTAAAACATGTTTTTCCTACAAAAAAAACTTTAAAGAATTAAGAACATGATTTGTTGAATGAATTGAACGCAGTTGAATACAAACTCCCATGCTTTCTTTCCACTTATTCCTCCTTAATAAATAAAAATGAATCTTTTATTTCCCAAGAAAAAACTTGCGGAGATAAGCTAATAAAAACCATGAGAATCAATAGAGCAACAACGAATTTCAAATCAACGCTTAAATATTACCAAAAAAAAATGTTTAAATAATCTTATCAAAACCAACAATGATGGAAAACTTGTTTTTCATTAAAAAAATGATTGAGTGTCAAAAACACCGACAGCCACTGAAAGACTTTAACCTGGCTATGGCTGTAACACCAAAAAAAAATTTCCTTAAAAAAATTTAAAAAAAGTTTTTTCTCTTTTTTTTCCAAATTAAAAAAATACAAAAAAAATTACATTAGATGTTAAAAAAACTAGCCAAAGCCCCACGTTGGGCGCCATTTGTGGCCTATTAAAATGCGTAGGGTGACATTTGTGGCGACTACAAGAAGCTGCCGCCATTTTGTGACACTGTAAATAGAATAATAACATTTTGCCAATTTGTGACACTAAAAAACCACTGAATAATTAAACAAATATCTGGAAGCAGAACTGTATTTTCCAGCTAGGTAAAACATTGATATGCCCTGTAACTTTTATACGGTGGAGAAGGGGGGGTCCAGAAATAAGAAAATTTTTAGCGCCACAGTGTTTTAATATCAATGCTTTACAAAGAAGATCGTAATTAAAATACAGTTCAACCCAAACGTTGTAGCCAAACAATGAAACTCTACTTACTTCCGAGGCTTCCAGAGTATTTGTGTAATTAAAAAACCAAAAAAAACTGACTAATAAACAAGATAAAATTCTAAAAGATTTTTAAATGAATCAAAATGACACAAATAGAAAGTTCTTTATAGGTAGATGCACATTCCCAACAGGTCACAGTGTACCTACATTTGAGTCAGTAGTGTAAGACTCCATTATATAAATGATTGAAAAAAAAAATATACACTTACAAAATCATTCCGTCATAGGGGAGATCTGGACCAAATATCTGCTGTCATCATTCTCCGTTGGGTAGAATGAAACAGACAGCAACCCAGTCCGAGATCTACCCCATGAGGTAAAGTGATGTAAGGAAACCACTAAAAATACTCTGCCAATATATGGGCCTCTAAGCTCACACTAGGTACTATAGTTATAGTTTACGTGTGAGCTAATATAACTAAGAACTGAAATATATTTTATTCAACTCCAGACTAAATTACCTTTTGTTTGATACCACACAAGCCATGTTTTGACTTAAACTCAAATTTTTAAAATCTACCCCCACCCTTAAAAAAAGCAAAAACTAAAATGTATTTTGTTAAACTCCGGACTCAATTACCTTTCGTTTGATATCACACACGCCATATTTTCACTTAAACTCGAATTTTTGAAATATACCCCCACCCTTTTTTTTAAATAAATTAAAATGTATTTTGTTTAACTCCAGACTCAATTACCTTTCGTTTGATATCACACACGCCATATTTTCACATAAACTCTAATTTTTGAAATCTACCCCCACAATTTTATTTGGTTTGTGTTCGGTGGATTTTGTTCATTTTTAAATGAGACCATCTCGACCCAAGACCCAGCCTAGGTACCAAATTTCATTAAAATCGGCCAAGCGGTTTTTGAGTTATGCGCGTTGGTCGTTACAGACATACAGACAGACAGACAGACAGACAGACAGACGGCGCAACAAAAAAGTTTCAAAATCATCTGAAACGCAAAGATATATAAAAATTTTTGAAATCGGAGCAACTTTTTTTTTTCTCGAAAAAATTGGGATCACCATAGCTCACACTACTATAGTATAGTATATGTGTGAGCTAAAATATAATCTCATCTCTCTTTTGTCTCTGCAAAGTTGGTTCATTGGATTGTACAAATAACACAAGTTCATCTTGTATATTTTAATTCGAGACCTAGGGGTAAAAATAGCAAATTATTATGAAGGGAAAAAAAATAAAGGTGAAGCCAAGTTGAAACAAACTCTTCCAATGGTACAGTACAATTCAGATAAATAGTTATGCCGCAAAATTTTGGTCATGACGTCATACCTTATCTTGCGTTTACAGGAAAAGCAAAAGTTGTACTTAACGATATATGGAAAATTATATGAAAAGAAAAATTATATCTAAAGCTTGCTCCTACCTTGGTCCTTGATTATTGTATGAATAAATGTGTGTTTTAGTTTATAAACCTGGAGTTGTTTCCAGACATTCCCCTACTACTGCTGCTCTGGTTTGTTCTCCTCCTGCTACTCCGGGTCTCGATCTTGGCGCGCCTCCCCTCGTGCTTGCTTAGCACATGGTGCTAGGGCAGCACATGGTGGTCAAAATGTTCTGGACTTTGCCCGAGCATAAAACCCTGTGGAAAATTAAATGTTTCAGCTTCCTGGAATTCGTCTATTTTGCACGAAGTTCCCCTACACCGAGTAATTTAAATCAAGAACCCCATGTCGACTCAATAAAATAAAGTAGTTTTAAACAGATGAACTAAAGTAACGTACCTTTCCCAGGGTTACCAGCACAACTGTCCCGTCGATGGAATGGACGGTGCTGTAACCAAAGGAGAAAAACGATATATAGTTTTTATCCAAAACGTGGTTTTAAGAAAATATAAAAAAACTCCAAAAATTCCCCACGTCTTTTGTCGAAAAGCACATTTTACACGAAAAATAATTACAATCTGGGTGGCAAATATTGTCTTGAAGAACTCAAAAAATAATAAAAAAAAATCGAACTTACCACGCTTATTTCCCGTAGAAACGGCGTAGGCCGCCTTAAATCCCTCTATGCAGAGGATATGAGCCGTCAACGAGATACGCCTCACGACGGACTCACCCTTCACAGTCTCTGGGACAGAACCTGCAGCCACTGCAGTGCCACCAACCAAAAAACAATGGCGATCCCAGAGACCTGTTGCCGACCCAGCCAAAATTCGTTAGGAAAGAGACCAGGCACTCCGTCGAGAACACAAAAAAAATGAAGCCGCCGGAAACCGCTTCGTAGATGTGGTGGGGACAGTAAAACGCACAGTACCAACCTAATTTTCTCGGTTAAATTCAAATAAGGATGCAAACCTATTTATAAAAAAAACGCTCTCACCGAAAAATCACTAACTTCGGTTCCGAGACTGGAGGAAAAAACCCGCGGTTTTCAAACTAACCAATGAGGAAATACATCAATACTTTCGTACCGGTATATAGGGGGCAGCACCGACCAAGGGGATATTGAAAATACGTAAAACGCACCTTGAGGTGTTGTCGGATCTATTTCCACGGTTGAAATTTTTATAACAAAGACATCGAGACATCCTCCATACATAGACCGAACATTTGCCCACCGGACCCCTGCCAACAAAGCAAGTAGGAGGAAAATAACCAGCCGGACTATAAGAAGCTCAGCATTGAAACCATCAACTGTAAAATCAATTACTGGAGATTCGAGCATGCATCAAACCCAGGAATATTCGAACACTCAACCAATTCCCATATGAGTAAAGCTATACTAAGTGTAGAATTTAGTTGTATTTTAGTTACAGTTTTAGTCAAAAGTTTCCTTTGCTCTTTAGATATGTTTTCTCTAAGATTCATATGGTTTGACGCCATTTTTGTAAAACATTTCTACATTAATAAAGTTGTTTCTGAACCTGAACCTAAAAATACACATTGAACTACTGCTCAAACTCGGCACAAGAGTGTTCAGATGTTAAGCCTGCTCACCACTAGCCAGCCCTACAAAGCCCTTCAATCCGTCTAACTGAGCTAGTTATTAACTTTATATAACTATGATTATATATAAATTTATATAATATAAAAATACGATCTTGTTTATTCTTTCAGTCCTGGTTTTTATCCCTCGTTTATCTCCCATTTATAAAAGTGCATAACTCGTATTTATTTTATCCTCCCCCTATCAAATTAATAAAGATATCAAAGTGGGCGGAGCCTCGGTTGTTCCTGGTCGACCCGTGGACCCAAATATGTTTTCGTGCTATCAGAGCTAGCTAATCCGTGAAGGATATGAGGTTCGGATTGTCCCATTATCCTCGAAAATAAACATAAGCGAATGAGATGTTCATCTAAGTGTTTCCTTCCTGTTACTGAAACCATTTATGATGCGGCAACGCCGCCATTCCCCAGCAGAACTGCTGTTTATTTTCATGAACGTCAATCAAAATTACAAAATTTTACAAAAAAACAAAACAATCAAAAGTTTTAATGTGATTTTTCCCCGAAACCTGTGATCCTAAATTCCAATTACGATGTGCGTAATGTCCACAGTAATTCGATGGAATGTCTCCTTTATAAGGTAACTTTTTGGACACTATATAACCTCCAAACCTAGCTCTATAAGATACCCTTAATTTGTGTACAGAAAGACGAGTCGAAGAGCCTTGATTATTTACCTAAATAAACAAATATGTAACGTTGCCTTAAACGTAAAAATGACACGTTACAAAAGAAACCGTGGTGAAAACAATGTGTCTGGAGTAGGCGGAAGTAGAGCAATAGTTCACTACAACTGTGTATTTAATTGCAATAATTTTAATAATTAGGAAACTATGTATCTTTTATTAAAAACTTTGCAAATAAAAATTCACGTTTATTGCGTTTAGTTCGAAATGGCGTTGAAATTGAAAATGAGAAAAGCTCAAAAAATATCTGTTTTCATAAGAAATTCAATCATTTTTGACATCGATAATTTGCACTAGTTCTAAATTATCGCCAAATTTTGTTCTGATTGGTCAAAATCAACAATTAACTTGTCATTTTATTGTTAATATCTTTATTTGGCAGTGAAATTTCCACTATTATTGCACTGGCGTATATAGAAAAAAGTTTCGGGGTGGGCCACTGGCGTATATAGAAAAATTTTTCGGGGTGGGCCCAAGACAGTTTGGGCCGAGACCCCATGAGGCCGTATTTTATGCTATTTTATGTTTGTATTCAGGAAATATGTGGAAAATATGTAAAAAAATCTTAGCTTCAGGGGGGCTCGGGCCCCTTATATACGCCACTGATTATTAGGTCTGGTTGGTATCACGATTTTATAAACCACAAGTTGATAAGAAACCTTCTATTCTTATTACCTGGACTTTCCGGCCAGGTACCATCCCAAGAATTAAATCCAGAATTAAGAACCCTACATTCGGGGCCTGTAATTTTTTGCAGATCTTGATTTGACGTTGAAATTTTAGGTAGCCAATCATGCTACATCTATTCAACACAACCCGAGAGGACTTAGAAGACTTCTAAACAAACTGAAAGCTCTAAAAGCTGCTGAAAGATCAGCTTGCTGGGGAGGTAAGGAGATTTACTAACCAAACCAAACCTAAAAAGTATGTTTTAAAAATGTTCAAAATGGAACGTTTAAAATGTCCACTTAGGAGTCTTAGACCGATTTTAAAACTTACTTTTTACGTCCCTCAATGTTCCATACCTAAAAAGTTAATTTTTAAAACGTACAAAAAGAGCGTTATCTGGGGACGTTTTAAATACCTTAAAACATCAAAACCAAAGAAATGTCCCAGGAACGCCTCGCAGCCGTCTTTCCAAGTCTCCAAACGTAGGTTTTTAAAACGTCCCTAATGTTCCACGTTGACATTTTAAAAACAGTGCCCCTAATGTTTTATTGAACGTCCCTGGGATGTTTTTGAAACGTCCCAGAAATATCTTTTAAAACTTCCCCTCTCAACGTTTCTTTAACGTCCATTGGAACCTTCCTTAAACGTCAAATTTTGCAGAAAGTATAAAAAATCTAATTTTGCAAACGTTTAAAATAAAAACGTTATGTGGGGACCTCTTAAATACTCTGCCAATCTATGGGCACCTAAGCTCACACTAGGTACTATAGTTATAGTGTACGTGTGAGCTAATATAACTAAAAACTGAAATATATTTTATTCAACTCCAAACTCAATTACCTTTCGTTTGATACCACACAAGCCATGTTTTTACCAAAACTCTAATTTTTAAAATCCACCCCCGCCCTTTTTTTAAAAACTAAAATGTATTTTGTTTAACTCCAGATTCATTATCCTTTCGTTTGATATCACACACGCCATATTTTCACTTAAACTCTAATTTTTGACATCTACCCCCACCCTTTTTTTTAAATAACTTAAAATTCATTTTGTTTAACTCCAGACTTAATTACCTTTCGTTTGATATCACACACGCCATTTTTTCACATAAACTCTAATTTTTGAAATCTACCCCCACCCATTTATTTGGCTTGCGTTCGGTGGATTTCGTTCATTTTTAAATGGGACCACCACAGCCCAAGACTCAGCCTAGGTACCAAATTTCATTTTAATCGGACAAGCGGTTTTTGAGTTATGCGGGTTGGTCGTTACAGACAGACAGACAGACAGACATACAGACAGACAGACAGACGGCGAGACAAAAAAGTTTCAGAATCATCTGAAACGCAAAGATATATAAAAAATTTTGAAATCGGAGCAACTTTTTTTTTCTCGAAAAAATTAGGATCACCATAGCTCACACTACTATAGTATAGTAGTAGTGTGAGCTAAAATGTCTTTTAAACGTACCTGCATTACTAGGGACAGCATATGAAAACTACCTATTTGAAATAAAAGAAAATAACACAGCTAACAGGAAAATAATTTTGTCTGGATCTGAATTATTAGGGTAAATTGGGTAAATTTTTAGAGTTAGATAATATTTTTTACGGTTTTCAGCGAAACTATACCTTCCATCGAAAAAAGTAAAATTGTTACAAAACAGGTACCTAATAAAAATGTTAACAATTTTTGAATAAGCCATTTTTAAGTGTAAAATGAAATTTTACCAAAAACATAAAAAACCAGTTTTTTTTTTAAATATTTTTATTATCGTGTAAAATTCTTTAACATATATTTTTTAATCAAAATATTCATTCCCATGTTTTAGTTTTATTTTAAACATAGAAAAATGAGATATATACAAAAGTTTAATATCTGTTAATTACATATAATTATTATTCTAAAAATTTCTTTCTATAGGAGGTCTGTATTTTCGCTGAAATCCGTGAAAAAACATTTTTCACCCCTAAAAGTTCATTTACATTCATTGATTCCCCATTTTACACTAATAATTTGGATCAAGTTTAGTTCCTCTTAGCTGCAATATATATTCTTTTCTTTCCAATTAGTTTTAATTTTTGATAATTTTTTTTCCAAAAGATATTAGATATTTTGTTTTTTTCCTAGCACCTCTAGGTTCCCAATTACTATGGCACAAACATACTGCCAAAATTGACAGGATACTCAACATGGCCGCTCAGTTTCAAATTAGAGAACCCCACCCAGATACTCATCCTAAACTGCTACAGGTAAAATCATCTCGACAACACGGCTATATTATTAATTTTTCAATGCTTTTCTTTAATTTTTCTCTGGTTATAGTTTGGCCGGCGATTGGATTGATAGGGTTAGAGTCCCTGTATGTTGACATATTTGGATATATTATTTATATACATATATCCAAATATGTAAACATCCAGGGACTCTGGATAGGGTTACGACATTTTTTTTAACAAAACCTAATTTTGGCTATCATACTGGAAAATAAATTAATTTGTCACAAAAAATCTGTCCCCGGCGGCAACAGCTAATTTCCTCGCAAAAAAAATTCATTCCACGTGTTTAGTACGAACAAAAGTAGTGGGTTATAAAGAACCGCGACGAAAAATGTCGGAGAGGTTTTGAATTATTGATAATAAATCATTTTGTGAATAATAAATGAAAATTTATACATTTTTGAGGCAATGTTGTACTTTCTGTAACGTGGTTTATCTTAAAGCGGATTTACACCAAACCGACCAAACAGCAACTCGAGTTGAAAAAAAACAAAACCGCAACTTTTTGCAGATTTTTTGAAGCTTTTTCGGCAACTCAGCAGTTGCTGTTTTGTTTTTCGTTTCCTAACAGATGTCGGAAACATCAAAGAGTTGCTGCTTTTATTGCAACTCAGTCGGCTTGGTGTAAACGGCTGTATTTATCAACTTGAGTTGCGGCGAGCTCGCGAGCCATCTACTTTCTGAATTGAACTAAACAAAACTGCAACTGTTTCTCTCATGTAAAACGACAGAAAACAAAAACTCGGCAGCAACTAATTTTTGTTTGTTAAGTGTGAACAGTTTTATCGTTAAAAACAGTTGAGTTTTTGTTTTTTAAAACAGTAACAAAACAGCAACTCAACTAGTCGGTTTGGTGTAAAACCGCCATTACGTATAACTTGATTAAAGTAATATGCTCCCAAACAAAACTTTCAAAAAAGTTACGCCCTCAATTTGGCTTGGCCGGAAAATTCTAAAAATGTAAAGAAAATGTCTCATCTGTAACACGAAAAGTTCCGTTAGGTAACACTATTTTTCAGTGTTAAGGATATTGTCCCTGTGGTACAGCTCGAGACATTGAAATTTTTATTTGGTATATAGCTGAAAAATAGTTATATTTATAAACTGCCTTCATGTTTTTTACCATTTTCTATTTATGTAATTTTATACACATATTATGACTTAAAGCATTTTAATCAATAAAAAATTAAAAAATCGGGTATATTAACATATTTAATAGATTTTCGGGTAAGTATATTATGGCAAAAACTACAGTGTTACAGAAGAGACAAAAAAATTAGCATTCCAACAAAAACTCCTTATAGAGACGCAACTCACATATATCTTACTAGCTTTTGGTGACACAGAATATAGTTTGAAGTTTAGTTTACAACTATTTTTGCTGTTTTGTATTTTTTTCAGCAAAAATTTTCGTTACTTTACAAAAAAAAGTTTCACTTTAAACAATTGGCCCCGAGTGTTGTTTATATAAACGAACTGTTTTAATGATTTAATTATTATTTATCCCTAAGCCGCCCTTTAACCCCCCTTAATACTCCACTGTTTATCATACCTATAAACATAAACTAACTAGTTTATTTTATAAACATAAGACTACTAGTTTCCGCTATAATTTTTAGTTACCTGAAGAGTGCATTCGGGAAATCCTGCTTCGTCTATCCGATCATCACGATCTGACAGCAAGTGCTCAATCTTGCGACCAAATTGCTTCCATTGTGAACGAACAACGTATTTGGAGGGAATTATGCAAGTTCCACTTTAGTCCCGAACAAATCGACCTCGTTCTACCAAAAAATGAAGAAAAACTTGACTGGAAAATCGTTTATCATTTACTGAAAAAGTAAGTTTATTAATCGCCACGATTCAATTTTTAGAGCTACAGAAGAGTTCGGTTTGGTCTGCTTTATGAGAAGAGCAAACCGGAACAGTGAACAACGTGCTTAAAGAAAGTTTGCAATACGGAAGATTTGCGAGCCAAATTTAACTGAGTACCCCTCGCAAAACATTGAGGGCGCCACGGTAGCTTTTCGCGAGTTTGATACGATAGATCAGTGGCGGCGGCAAACTTTTAATAAATTCAATTGATATTTATGCAAAAACCCCCAGAGTCGTGATTCCTGAAATTTCCCCGAGCGAGTACTCCTCGAAATTCGAGCGAGGACCAATAGAGATGCTGAAATCAAGTGAAATCGCATGCGCAGTTTGACTTTTACCCAATTTTGAAGGAGTACTTCTTACTACACGTTCAAGAATTCATACACTGCGACAGGTGCATAAAATATGCTTTAATTTCGTTTCTTTTAAATTTTAGGACTTTTGGAATAAATGAAGAACGACAGTATGCTGAGATGTTATCTTTATGCAAATATTGTCGAAGTTTATTTTGGAAATCTTCAGGTAAATTTGTCCTTTAATATGTATATTGAATCATATCAAAATTTGATTAACAAAAAAATACTTTAAACAACAAGTGAAATTAAAGAAAGAAAAATAAGAAAAATGTTTTTCTGCTTTGGCCGGGACTCGAACCCGGGATGTCTTGCTCTGTACGCAAACATTCTAAACATTGAACTTCCGAAGCCATACATAAATTTTCGGAAAACTTTCATCTATGCAGGCTGCGGTGTCTCAATACAAGAACGAGAGACTCTCAGACCTTTGACAGTGGGTTCGGTTAATACCCTGAGAGTCTCTCGTTCTTGTATTGAGACACTGCAGCCTGCATAGATGAAAGTCTTCGGTAGTTCAATGTTTAGAATGTTTGCGTACAGAGCAAGAGATCCCAGGTTCGAGTCCTGGCCGAAGCAAAAAAACTTTTTTCTTATTTTTCTTTCTTTAATTTCACTTGTTGTTTATAGTTTTAGGTCCTTGCATTATTTGCAATTTGGTATTTGAGAATTATATTGGCAATCGCCCATTGCGATCAGAAATTTTAACACACGAAAAGGTGATCTCATGTTTTCAGACAGTTTACGTCTAACTTTTGAGTTTTCATACCTTTGACAGTGAATAGGAAGAATTATAGAGATCAGTTTGATGACTTGGTCGTGTTAATACCCTGAGAGTCTCTTGTTCTTGTATTGAGACACCGCAGCCTGCATAGATGAAAGTTTTCCGAAAATTTATGTATGGCTTCGGTAGTTTAATGTATAGAATGTTTTCGTACAGAGCAAGTGATCCCGGGTTCGAGTCCCAGCCGAAGCAGAAAAAGCTTTTTTCTTATTTTTCTTTCTTTAATTTCACTTGTTGTTTATAGTTTTAGGTCCTTGCATTATTTGCAATTTGGTATTTGAAAAAATACTTATTACATATGCTATATGGAGCATACGGTGCGTGTATGAGATGAAAACTAAACACAGAGTCTTCAAACTGTATCATGTAGTCCCTTCAACTAGGAACGGAATTTGATAAGGTTTCTGGCAACTATATGCATAGGATTTTTTTATTTATTTTAGGACATCCTTGTATTGCTGACCAATGTCCTGATTTTAAGGCAAGACTGCAAGAAGCCGGGGGCATCCACCCCCCTGCCCCCGTCCCACCTTCCGCCTTTCTGAAGTTTTTCTCGTTGTAAACAATCCAGTGTTTCTAAGGGTCACCAGTAATGAATGCTACATTAGCACGCATAATCATCAGTGACCGTAGTATTTTTCTATCTTGTACGAGTGGCACCGAACCTGTGACTTAAGGCAGGATTTAAATGGGTCGATTTTCGGCGTGCGGCCTAGCCACACTGCCAAAAATCAACTGTGTAAACGGAAAATCGTCTGCATGTGGTGACTAGATCGAAAACGCCAAAAGTTGGGTATAATGCGATTTAGCCGCGCGACCGTAGATCGCATGCGCCAAAGGCTGGGTATCAGACGATTTAGCCGCGCGACCATAGGCCACATGCGGCGGGGACTGAAATCGACCGTGTAAATGCTTATTGTTAGACGATTCGTAGCTGCATTAAGGTCATTTGAACCCTTTTTTATTTACTTTTAACTACGCGACACATTATATGGTATCTAAAAATTAAAACTTAAATTTGGATCTTTTGAATTCACGATTTTGTATTAGTTTCTCCTTTTTATTTGTTTTTCCAGCACTTAGATCATTTTGCGTCTCAAATAAAGCATTGTTTACAGCGATTTTAGTGCTTACCCCCGGTGTTTATTTTTGTTTTTGTTTTGGTCATTTATTGATTGTTAAAGATAGTTTTATGGTGTGAGTTAAGTGATTAATTTACACAAATTAATCACTAAAATGCATTTAGTGACATTATATATATAAAAATGTTATGGTCAAATTCTGGCATATTTCGAATAGGAATTAATCAATTTCAATTTTTTTAATAATCTCACCTGACTTTTACGTCTCTCCATCAAAAGCACCCGTAACTTTTGCCCTTGATCTTGCATAGTAGCAGGTAATCTAAAAAGAGGAGCTTTTTTTCCTTACTTAAGCAACATCCAACGGCATAAAAAGTAGGCATTTTTACAAAAAAATTAAAAACCAAATTGCTTTAACCACATGCGTTTTAATCCATGATATGTCTATGCATCAGCTGATCTGTTTGTGACCATCCCAAAATGATAAATTCATCAAGAATTGCTCGTCAACATTGTCAACAAAAATGACCTATTCCCTTCCGAATTTAGTCGCCCCGTGTAAATGGTGTAGCGATGTGACTAAACTATGAATCGCCCGGCAAGTCTTGGTGACTCGCCGCACTGCCAAAATCGACCCGTGTAAATCCCGCTTTAAATGGGAATGAGCAAAAACGAAATTTAAAACTGAACCCTTCCAAGTTGCGTCTGAGTACTAAATCGACGAGGGGTTTGGTAATTATTGTCGCGACTGCGGCTTTGATCACGAGAGCGATCGCAGTTGATCGCAACTCTGGAAAATAGCGTCATACCTAAATGGCCACGATAACCATTATCGCTAACGTAATAAGTTTGGTGTTCGGGGATACCTATGCACTAATAATGGGATTTGCACTCTCATTATTTCTGACCAGGGACCCAATTCTTGAACCACTCGGATTTTTTGTCGTATACGAGTAAAATTCGAATGGTAGTTTCGAGTGCTTGGAAAAATAGCTATTCTTGAATGCCACTCGAACGCCAATTCCGTGTACGACTTTTTTTTCGACTACACTACTTGGCAACGCTGCTTTCGTATAATTTTGATCAAACTAACGCCATTATGTGCGCCTCAACTTGCCGCGATGAAGTAAGGTTGACACTAGATTGACATTACATCTTTTGTTTTTGTAATTTTTTTTTAAAGAGTGATTATTTTCACGATGTTTTTTTAATAGAACAAGAAGCTGTGTTTTATTTTGGTAACAGCAATGATTGTGTAATTATTGGTAACGGTAAGTACCAAATTACAGTAATGGAAATTTGGGGCCTAGAGGCATCTAACCTCTTTGAAGTGTGGAAATTTGGGGGTAAAATTCACAGTTGAATTTTGAGACTGCTTAAAAGAAAACAAATAAACTTCATAAGTATTCTAGAGGGGTCTTGAACTTGAGGCTTTGTTTGTAATGAGTGGCCTGTGTTTGACGAACTTTCATACATCATGCTTTGATTAAAATTGGACAAGCGTTAAGTAAAAGAGGGGTTTTTACTGAAACATTTGGAGTTTGCATTTTGTCTGTAGTATAGAAACAATTTAATTTTTTGCTCCCAGTGTTTTTTTCTCAGTTTCTTTTTGAGTAGAACAGTTTTGCCTCTTAGACCGATAAGCATAATAAACATTTCAAGTAAAAATTGACAAAATCAGTAACCTTTGTTCAAAAAACCCATTTTTTTGTTTAAATTTGAATGTCTTTACCTGTCAATTAACTCCAAAAACATTAAAAACTGTTGTAGACTAAAGCAGCCCTCATATGATTAGTATGCTTTGATTTGAATATGTACATTATTTTTGTAGATGTCTTTGTTTTTCAAACAAGGACATATATAAAAATCCTGCCAGTAATACGGATCCAGTGAGGTCTGCTGTGGCACACTCAATGAAAAAACTTTTTGTTACAGGTTTCTCAGAGAAGACATGAAGATCATTTGTGAGGTGTGAAGCAGATTTTGCCTAGCAGTCCTGTTGCAATGATGATCCTACTAGAAATACTCAGATGCAATTGGTGATCTATTAACTTTTAAAGAACTTTTTTAAATAAATCATAAGTAAAATAAAAATAGGTTTATTGTAGTTTTTATTGTAAAAAAGATTATACAACTTCTTACATAAAAGCTTATACAGTGAGAACGAGCAAGTTGGAATACATTTTCTAGCAGGTTAAATTACATTTTTTTAGAATAAACCCAAAACATGCCTACTGAGATTTTTAATGAGCAATATTTTTGATGAATATTTTTTGGACAGAACCCCAGAAAGGGGTCCAACAAGATAAAACTTGTGGCACCTTGTTGGAAAGCCTATTGAAAAAGAAAAATTATAAATCACTTTTTTTTGGAAATCTGTCAAATAAAAAAAAACATTTTTATTAGTTTTTGAACAAAGTGCTACAAGTTGAGTCTACCATTTGCAAAAAAAATGTTGGTATTACTGGACCTCTTGTCAAGGGTCCACCACCTATATTTTAATAAAATTATAGGTTTTACTTTAAATAACACTTATATTCTCTAAAAATTACAAAAAAATAGATATAATTTTCTTTTTGTTAATTTTTAAAAATTATTTGATACACATACAAGATGCCTTAAGTGGGGTCATTTTATCTTAAAAAATAAGTATGCTAGTGGACCCCTTTCTGGGGGTCTGTCCAAAAAATATTCTGTAAAAATATTGCCGGTTAAAAATCTCAGTTGACATGTGTTTGGTTTTTTTAAAAAAACTTAAATTTAACCGACTAGCAAGTTTATTCCAACTGGCTTGTTCTCACACTGTAGTCATATTACATAGCGTTTTTAATGCACTTGACAGTAAGTACTTATTATGTACTTTGAAATGTAAATAAAGAAAAATAATGTTTTTATATTTTATATTTATTTTTGGCCAACATAGAAAAAGTCACAAAAAATAGTGAAACTGGTTAAAGTATAAGATTAGGTTTATTATTTACATGCAGGGGATTTTCCTACTTGAAGCAGTTGGGCCCTTATATTATTCAAAAATTAAGCAAAATAAGATAAGGTGTTGTACCCAGGGGGGAATCAAGAGGTATCAATGCCCCACAAAATAGTTGACAAAGTGCGTTAAAAGAGACACAAACAAGACAAAAAAAATGCACAATACTCAAATTTTTATTGAAACTTTTTAATCCCCCCGCCCCTCCTGAAAACGATCCTTTTATATATTTTTTCTTGAAAATGTGTTATAAAGTTATAACTTTTTTAAATTATTTTTTTTTAGAGCTATTACAAAAACAGTAAAATCACCAAAAAATTCATAAATTATTAACGCAAAAATTCAGGATTTTTCACTCCCCCCCAGTCGTAAGGCATTTCCAAGAAAATAAGAAATTAAAAAAATCTGAGTGTCACAAGAGGCTAAATCCCCCTTCCACCTCTTTGCGTCCTCAAGCCCTTTTATAAGACCCAAAAGACCTCCCAATTTTTTTTAAATAAAGAAAAATTAAGCAAACACCAAAAAATATATTAAAGTAAACAAAAATGTTAGGTTAGATCAATCAGATTCGTATACGGAAATTGAGATTCGAGTGGATTATACCACTCGACTTTATTTCCGAACGAAAAACTCGTATACGAGCTTTCAAGAATTCGAATGGTGAATATCCGTATACGTTTCGCCGAATCCGTATACGGATTTATTTCAAGAATTGGGTCCCAGAGTTAACAGCGATGATATTGAAGTATAGTCAAAGTTTACACAATAATTGTGTAAACTTTGGTATAGGGTTCTTATTTGTTTTTAGAAGTAATTTAATACAATCTAACTTTTACTAGTCTGAGTAGAAAAGTTTGTAGCTATGATTTTTGTTGCTTTTAACAAACCAATGTTAAAATGCAAACCCGGTACCCCGTTCTTCTTATTTGTTTTTTATGTAAAGTATAATTAAAGAGTGAAATATAGGTACGCAGAAGGTTTAAAAAAGCTTTATTACCGATTTATGTAGCGTTAAAATGTTTTTTTAACTAGTTTCCTTTAATCCTCCTACAGTTTTTGAAATATTTAGCTCAAATTTGAAATGTAGAGGTTAGGTTCAATTTGATCTTGTAATTTTCTTCCTCTGAAATTTTTGGGAGCACCGCTTCGCTCGTAGATTTTAAAATAAAACATGAAAATTTCACCTTGTTCGGAAAATGTTTAGTCCTTTGCAACGATATGCAAGTTATTTCTACATATCTATCTATATAACCCATACACATAATACTCGTTATGTATATGATATAACCAAAAAGTTTCTAAAAAACTTAAAATTTATTTTGGTTTCTAAAATCCGCTGTTAGAACAAGTTTATGAAACCCCTAAAAAAAGTCAACACTCTGTACATCGGTAATAAAGCGTTCACGTTTATGTTTATATAAAAATTTTCTCTCGATAAAGTGAATGATATTATATGAAATAGTAAGGTTTCGGTGCGTATCTTCCAGATACTTTAAGAAAACCTATTATAAACTTTATAAAACCAAAATAAAAAGAGTTTTGACCAGAACTTTGACGAACTATAGAGTGTTATTATGATGTGGCAATTTAAGGTTATATAACGTATAAATAAGGGACCGTTCTTAAATTACTTAACGCTCAAGTGTTTTTTTTCATGAAAATGCGTTACGAAGAGGGGATGGAAGGTCAAAAATCCTGAATTTGTGCGTTACATAATTTAGGAACGTTCCCTAACACACTGAACTCTATTGTTTATCAATAATATTTAATAACTGTAGGTATAAAATTTATAAAAAGGATATCACACACGTTTGTTCCTTATTTTTTGAAGAAAAAAAGTGCTTTTACACACACTATACTAACTTAACATAACATATTTTGTGATAATTTTTTTGCAATGCTGTGAAAGAAAGCAGACTTTTTTATTTCAATGAGATTTTGATGTGCAATCGAAAAATGTATAAAATAGATATTTGTTTATACATATTTTAAAATTTCAAAAGAAATGTTTAATTCCATATTTAATGTTTGAATAATATTTTGGGAGAAAAACTATTTATTGCTTTTAGAAAGTAAGAATTTCGATGTGTATAGAGTCATAGTGGTGGATCCAAGGTGGGGACAAGGAAAACATGTTACCCCAAACAGTTTTTATAGAGAAAATTTTATTTTTTAATGAAATTATTATAATTTTAATTATTAGATACTTGAACCTTTTATCTATTGTATGACTTTTATCTTTTGTGCGTATATATCATAAAATCAAAATCTCCCAAATTTATTTTTAAAAAAGTGCACTGCCTTATCTTTCCTTTGTTGTGGGGGTAAATGACGCATTAAGCCGATAATGAAAAAAAAATTAGAGATCAGCAAATAAAACTTTTAAAGCGTTTTTTATATATTTTTGTTCTGGGTATGTGAAAAAAATTGCAAGGAGGACAAACCAAATACGTTCGAGCATAAATATGGGGCATACCCATGCATTCTGACACACGATGCTTGAAACCAGAATCCCCATTTAATTATTAATGTTCCTTTTTCGGGTAGACAAGATTTCGGTTACTGGTGGTTTTGGAACATACTCCGTTACGCCACTACATTATTTGACCATTGTCAAAAATTTTGGGTTGTCTATTATTGTTTTTTTTAAGAACCAGTTGATTGTGTAAAAATTTATCAAATTGTTGATTAAAATTGTAATTTTTCTAAAATTAATTGTGCAGATTTATTGTGGACATCATGAAGTGTTGGCATTTATAAACCACTATCAACTTTATTAACAAATTATAAAGTTAAATACAAGTACTTACCTATATAATGGCTCTCCCTTACTTCTCCCGGACATTTCTCCACAAATCGCACCTGTTTTACATGAATTATTTCCCATTTTTCAGAGAAAAAACATAATTTTACACGACAAACGCAAAATACCGCAAAATGTAAATAAAGAACAAATATGGCGTCGGCCCACATAGCAGCTGTATATCAACGTGACAAAACACACGCATGCGCACTTAAAAATTCGCGTCTGCAAATTTAAATTTGCCATTGTTTCCAGAGCAAGCTATGAGTGCTTTACTTTTCTATTTTTTGAACATGATTGTATTTATGCTCTAACATATTTGGTGCAAACGAAAAATTAGCTTCTTACCACACTTTCCCCTGAAGATTTTAATATCTAAAAAAATCTGCTGAGCTCATAAATAAAACTAAAATTTATTTGACTTGTTTCCTCAACACTCGATAACTGGATCCGCCACTGATATAAAGACATAGAGCATAGAGGCTGCTATATTTATTTTAACTAGATTAGATTTATAAGATACAGAGATTGACTTTACTCGATAAATATAAGAAAAAACACTGATTTATAAAAATATAAAAAAAAATAAAGTTATTTTTACTTACAAAACTATTTATGCGGTATGTTTTAATTTTGATTAAATAGGAAGGATCTTTTGCACGCACTCCATTAGCTAACTTTATCCTTTATTAATGCGATGTTAAACGACAGATATCACGTGATATTTAGAAGTTCAATTTTTACATTTTGCAAACACAATTTTTTTGGGTTATTTTTTTATCCTTTATTTATCTGTCAAAAGCCTGTTTTGAGTTTTGTAGGCAAAGTTAATTAAAAAAAATGTGTGTGCTTAAGACCACACGGCAGAAGTGTAAACTTCAACAACGCGAAATTAATAATACTGGCCCATAATATATTCTGCAAAGCGGACCGAACCGAACTCTTTTGTGTACTGGCCTTCATCTGCATCATTCATCATATCACTTTCTGAATGTTTGTCACAGTTAGTCGACTCGATCCGATTTCACCCGAATGAGCGTTACATACCCGCGCCTGACGGCTCAGTTGAATTCACTACCCACAAAAACTGCTAAACGCGCCTAAAGAAGTTTACACTGTAGAAATTCCGAACGCAACTACCGAAAACTGAAAAACCGCCAGGAAAATATAGGATTTGGTCTGAGTGCTGTGTACTTCAGCTTCTTTTTTTACACACTTCACAGAATATTGATGACTTTGGGATAGTTGGTGCAATGTTATATAAGCAATGTTATATTTCAAGTTTGAGAGAAATCGGTTGGTAAATAAAAAAATCCGCCATTTTGGATCGGCCATTTTCATTTTTTTAAGTTTGAGTAAACATTTGTGTTATATGACCTTAAGCAATGTTATATTTCCAGTTTGAGACAAATCGGTTGGTAAATAAGAGAATCTGCCATTTTGGATCGGCCATTTTGTTTTTTTAAGTTTGAGTAAACATTTGTGTTATATGACCTTAAGCAATGTTAAACAACTTTCAAGTTTCACCAAGCAACACATATCTACCAGTTTTTATAAAAAATAAGTCTCAATAATTAGCATAAAATTAAATCTGCCGATTGCCCCGGATTGATACCTCTTGAAATCATTGTCGGGTATTAAAAATATTTTACATTTATATTAAATGTTTTCATATCTTTATATGCGCGGCAACGCTGTCTCTAAATATGGAACTCAAGTTTGCGTTATTCGGCCAAAGTATGGTCAATATAGAGTGGCAGCCGGCGAGCTTTGCAACAATGAGGGGTAGATGGCGCTGATATAAATTCGTCTAGTACGCAATATTCAGGGACTACTATTACGCTTTACTTGCATGTTCAAGTTCCAAGGTTCATGTCTAATATTGCATGGGCGCACCCAGGGGGCCTTAGATTTTTTAATATATTTTCTACATATTTGATGATAAAACACGAAAAATACCTTAAAATTTGACATCAGGAGGCTTCGGGCCTCCCCCAACCCCAAGCAGCGGCGTAGTTGCGAAAAGAATGACCTTTTTTTTTTGGTCGCAAGTTTTTTGAGGGCGCCCTTTGTAGCTGTCGGCCTCCCCCACACATGATGATTTTTTTTTTTGGTCGCAGGATTTTTGAGAGGCGCCCTTTTTAGCTGTCGGGCCCCCCCCCCAAGACACATTCCTGGGTGCGCCACTGTAATATTGCGTACTAGACGAATTTATTTCAGCACCATCTGCCCCACAATGTGGCAAAGCTTGCCCCCAGGTAGCAAGGGGTCATCAAATGACGTCTTTTTTTCGTCGAAAAGTGGTCATTTGGATGACCAGCAGGTCATCTACCAAAAAATGTTGTCTTACGGCGTCAGTTACTTGACGTATTTTCGTAGTGTAATTTTTGACGTCTGAAAAACGTCATATATTGGTCACTACCCACACTGCACACTTTGTCCAAGGGACATACACTCATACTTACATAAATGGTGCCCCAGTCAGTACTTGACCGGATTTATACGGAATGTGGGGTACGTATGTAAAATAAATTAAATATTAAATCAAGACAAGCTTCTTTCGCTTCAAGGTGAAGATGTGTAAGTCTAGGTATAGCTCTATTTTGATCTGTACCTCACAGACGAACACCGCTGTACCTGCTCCAGTACTTCCAAGTCTAAGTCACAGAAGAGTCACCTTCTGTGTCTAAGTTTCCTTCAGTGTTCTCAACTGCAGGAAATATTTCATATATTCAGACGAGTTTAAAAAAAGTCATAAATAGGTTTGTGTCTGTGTGTGTGTCACCTTCTGTGTCTAAGTTTCCTTCAGTGTTCTCAACTGCAGGGAATATTTTATATATTCATACGAGTTTAAAAAAAGTCATAAATAGGTTTGTGTCTGTGTGTGTGTGTCTAATGTTCTGATTTGGTCCCAAATACGTCATATTGCTGACGTCTTTAAAACGTCTAAAAATGACGTCATTTTGGGTGTGTCAGATTAGAGACGTCAATGGTTATTAAAAATGACCTGTTTTTGACGTTTAAAAAACGTGACCTTGCTACCTGGGCCCGTTGCCACTCTATATGGGTCATATACTCATTGCCTTTAGTAAGGGATAAAGTCGAGGGGTCATCGGCACCCTAAAATTTTGTACAGCGTCCAACAGGACTTGGGTTCTGTCGTGTACTGTTGGGTCCTGTTGAGTACTGTTGGGTCCTGTTGGGTCCTGTCGAGTACTGTTGGGTCCTGTCGAGTACTGTTGGGTCCTGTTGAGTACTGTTGCGTCCTGTTGGGTCCTGTCGTGTACTGTCGAGTACTGTTGGGTCCTGTCGAGTACTGTTGGGTCCTGTCGTGTACTGTCGAGTACTGTTGGGTCCTGTCGAGAACTGTTGGGTCCTGTTGGGTACTGTCGAGTACTGTTGGGTCCTGTCGGGTCCTGTTGAGTCCTGTTGGGTCCTGTCGTGTACTGTTGAGTCCTGTTAGGTCCTGTCAAGTACTGTCGTGTCCTGTAGATTACTGTTAAGTACTGTCGTGTTCTGTTGGGTCCTGTCAAGTACTGTCGTGTCCTGTAGAGTACTGTTAAGTACTGTCGTGTGGAAAAAATTATAAAATTTTAATAATTAGAGACATAAAAAGGTCGTTTTGGTGCAAAAGCAGTGGCGGTCTGTGGGGTGCAAAGCTGGAGGAGCGAAAATCGACTTGAAGGTGGAAATTATGATTTTATTTAAACTATATTGAGTAATTACACTATTAAGATTTGGTAAGGACCTACCCAGTTTTTAACTTTTTTTTTTATCTTTCAAAAAAACTGTTTTTTTTTTCATAATATTACTGAAGTAGTCGGGATGCAGTTCTAAATAAATTTGAGCGTGTGTATGGATAGTATAAGGTGTTGCACGCTCGACTGAAGATCCAAAGGTCATGAGTTCGATTCTCACATAAAACTTTTATTTTCAAACAACTTTAAATTAAAATTTGCTAATGACTAATTAATATAAATTTAGAAAAAACGAGGCAAAATCGTAAAACTGTATCTGCGGGAATTTCAAAATGAGAATATTAGATAAAAGGCGAAATTTTTAAAATTAAAACTTTCCTGTCCTCGTTTTGGGAGGTTGAAATCGTTGTTAAACCAAACCGAAACCAAACCTAACCTTGGTCAATTGATCGGAAACCTATCCTAACCTATTTGAAATCGTTTGTTTTTCAAGCGCTAATCTTTAATCGGTTCCAATACTCTAAAATTAAAATGGAGTGGATAGCAAAATTCTTTAAAATATACTAAATATACACTGCTGTTAAACCAAAACTACCTAGTAGTAATTAATAAATTTTAATAGTTGTTTAAAAGAAAAAAAAATCCTAGGTGTGGGCCTCGAACCCATGACCTGCGGATCTTGAGTCAAACACTCCACACTTTATGCTATCTATAAGCTTATATAGAATATCTTTTTGAACTAGATCTCGATTGCGTCAGTAATATTTAAAAAAAATCCAATCTGGAATATAAAAACAAATAGATCTAGAAATATATAATATAGAAAGATCTAACTTAAGCATAGACTAATAGTGCAATTACCGAGGGTATTGTAAAATATTTTTGCGTATTTTTGTCTTCTTTGCACTTCTTTGTGTCCCTAAAAAATATTTTGAATATCGAGTTGAATATACTTTATCGAGTATTTTGCGAGGGAATTGATCCCTCTTCGTCCCTCTTTTATTGAACTTTTATCAAAAATACATTTTTATTGGTATGGACAAAAAAGTCCGTTTATTTTTATATTTTTATAGCATCAAAAAAGTTTTTATGACCTCGTTACGCCTCGTTATGACCAAAATAATTCAGTCCTGTTGGGTCCTGTCAGGTACTGTCGTGGTCCTGTTGGGTCCTGTCGAGTACTGTCGTGTACTGTTGGGTCCTGTCGGGTCCTGTTGAGTACTGTCGTGTACTGTTGGGTCCTGTCGTGTACTGTCGAATACAGTTGGGTCCTGTTGGGTACTGTTGGGTCCTGTCGAGTACTGTTGAGTACTGTTGGGTCCTGTTGAGTACTGTCGAGTCCTGTTGGGTCCTGTCGTGTACTGTCGAGTACTGTTGGGTCCTGTTGGGTACTGTTGGGTCCTGTCGGGTCCTGTCGAGTACTGTTGAGTACTGTTGGGTCCTGTCGGGTCCTGTCGCGTACTGTTGGGTCCTGTTGAGTACTGTTGGGTCCTGTTGGGTCCTGTCGTGTACTGTCGAGTACTGTTGGGTCCTGTCGAGTACTGTTGGGTCCTGTCGAGTACTGTTGGGTCTTGTCGGGTCCTGTTGAGTACTGTTGAGTCCTGTTGAGTAATGTTTGTTCCTGTTGAGTACTGTCGGGTCCTGTCGAGTACTGTTGGGTCCTGTCAGGTACTGTTGAGTCCTGTCGAGTACTGTTGGGCCTGTCGAGTACTGTTGGGTCCTGTTGGGTCCTGTCAAGTACTGTCGTGTCCTGTTGGGTCCTGTCCCAAGTAACACAAACTGGACAATATAGTTTAAAAGCAAAAACTCTGCTGTGAAAGTGTTGTCAGAGCTTAGATTTTGCTGTAAAACAGCTAGCTGTGGTTTAGAAATTATTTTAGCTATAGAACCTCTCTGATAGCAGGTGTTTATGGATAAAATGGCTATTGATGTAATATTACCCAGGACATGCACTTTTAAAGTTAAATAATTGCTAATAGGCATGCTAAAATTTAGCTAGCTAAATAACATAAATTTTAAGCTCTTATTCCTATTATTTAGCTACAAAAAGCGGCAATTTAGCAATTTTGTATTTTAAGCTGTTTATTACAAAACTTCTGAACAGCCCCTAACGATGCTTGGCCAGAAGACCAGTGCGATTATGACTGTTGAAAAAAGGAGGATTTATTGTCAAATTGTGTCAGGCCTGATCCAAGGTTCATAAAGAAACCGGTTGTTTGGTAACTCCCAGCCAATGACGCGGCATTTTGCCTGCTCCACGGTCAACAAAGAAAGACCTATACGTTACATTATGAGAGAAATAAAGATAGGTCTATTTAAAAGCAGGAAAAATACCAAAATTTATTAAAAAATTAAATAATTTAAAAATTTATGATAAAAATTCCAATAGTTTTATGAATATCAGATTCAGGACACGATTATAAATACTTTTGTTACTGTCTTGTTCAATTTAATTAAATTTTTACGCCGAACTCTAAAGCAGCATAAACGCCGAACTCTAAAGCATATAAACTAGCCACATATTATTGGTTTTTTTTGGTGGGTAGGAAATAACTAAAACTAGATTTTTTTGTGTAAAATTTAATCAAAAATTTTTTTAAAAGGGATGTTAAAATGACTAGTCAATAAGGCAGTAAGGGAACATTCATAAATAACATAACGCAAAGATTCAGGATTTTTGATCACCTCTTCTTAACGCATTTTCAAGAAATATCATAAAAAATACATCGACTGTAACGCAAGGCTAATATTACTTCACTCCTGCTTGAGCGTTATACAGAGTGTTCCAAGTTAAGTGTCCACCATTGCTAACTTTTTTATTATTAAAGATAGCAAAAAGTTTAAATTGGCACATTAGTAGAATTTTTAATGCTGTTTAAGATACTCAAATTTAAAAAAAAATAGAGCATCGCTTTTTGGAGTTTTTGAGTTTTTCAGAAAACATTTTAAAAAATTTATATACCCTGTATTTTATTAATTTTTTTTTTTTGAGAGGCCATTTAACTCTAAACAATTTTTTTCAAAAAAATTTTTGCCTAAAGTTTAAAATAGGAACGAAGACATTTTAAATTCAAAATTACGTAAGTATTTTAATTTTAGTTGGTAGAAAGTAGTCTAAGCCTAATTTTGAATTTGGAATATTTTCGTTATTTTTAACTTTAGGAAAATAAATCAAATATTTAAAATAAATTAACAGCAATATTATTTTCCTCAATTTTTAAGAAATATTAAAATTACTTTTTATTAAGTTTAATTTTTTTTCAAGAAAAGGTAGGTATGCTGTGTAACAGGTACATCATTTAAGAACTATTTTTAGTAGGCGCCTTAAAAGCAGCCAACAACATTGAGTATTTTTTAAACTATTAGTAATTTTTTATGTGTATGTAAAGTTCATTTCACAATCTTTGTCCTGGCCTATACTGATTGTGATGATAACTATCAAAAAGTTATCTTAAACATTATGTGTTGGTTGCAGATATCAGATGCAGTATAGAGAGAAAACACATTCCCCCCAAGGTCTATTTTCCAGCTCCCCTTGTAACCTTGTATGACCCACATTTTATGGGTAGGAAACAACCGACACAAAAAAATTTGTGTTTGTTAAAATTTAAATTATAATTAAAACCTCACCAGTTCTTTTACTTAGTTTTTAATACATTTATAGTAAGCACGTAACAGGTATTTAAACACTTACAAGACAAAAACACCCAAAAATTTCAAAATTTCCTCGCAAAAGATGAAATTTCAATATAAACAGCGTTTGACTGCTGATTTCTAGGAAAACTGTGACGTCGCCCTGACGTCACGACCCGGCCGCCTAAACACCGAGTTACACAACCGGTTTCTTTACGGACCGTGCCTTCTGTTTGCTGTTTTCTTTTCTAACCTAAACTGTGGGTGTGTTTTTTTTTAAACAAGCAATTTGGTGTTTGTTTAAACAAATGTTCACTCACAGCCATAAAGGATAGTTTATTTGCCCATCTTTGAGAGTATCCTTTTATCGTTGAGAGGGAACAAAAGTTGGGTAAACAGTGACTGGTTCCTTGAAACCCTGGTGCGATGCCTTGTCAGGGAGCGCACAATGGGGCCAATCAAGGGGTCCCTGCCTGGTACTTATCAGTCCTGAGTGAACCTTAAAAGTGCTGTCAAAATTTTTTCATCAGTCTGTCTGTTTTTTGGTGTAACTCAAGGGTTGGTTTATATAACACCATAATGCAACATGGCCAAATATAATGCTTGCTTTTGGTACATCGGTCCTTCATTTTTCTGCCTGCTTAGCATTAAAAGATGATATGATATATAATTAAGCACTAACTTTGTCACCATTGTGCACTATGTGAGCTGCCGACAGCAAGTGTACAAATACTAGTAGAGTACTGTAGACTTGGTTTACCTTAGCACATAATCAGGCCAGGCTCACAAATAAGGTATGGACCCACTTGTTTAACCCATTGTATTAGGCCCTCTAAGGTGTTGCACCCTGGGCATTAAGAACCCATCCAGTTTATCAGTTGAATAACTAAATAAATAAATTTCTTGTTTTTTATTTACCTAGCTACCTTAAAAACAAAAATTTCCTCTACCTATTCCTACTAAGGTCTGCCTTACCAGTGGTGATCCCAGAGAGGATGGAGGCTATCACCTCCCCCCACCTGTTTCTAGAGAACTTTAAATACAAAGGCACATTCTGGTGTATTACCTATGTAACTGAGTAAAAAAACTATTTTGGTAATACTTATTGTGTAATAAATATGGTTTCTGAAGAATTTCCATTTATTTTAAAGTAGGTATTTAGAAAATTTTAGAGGTACAAAAAACTTTTGGCATGTTAGAAAAAAAAACATTTTTTTATAAAAGAAAATCATATACTGCCTAATTAATTTTTTAAGTCTATAAAATGTATGTTCAAAAAATCTAAATTGTCCTCCTTTTTGTTGTGTCTCTGGAACCCCTCTGTTGTACCACTCACAAATGTAATACACATTTGATACAATGGTGTATTCATGGGGATTGGAGAGGCAAGAGGGGCCCCTTTCTTATCAGATTTTTTTAGATTATGAATATGCATAATAGCACCAAGGTAATCCCCAGGCCTGTCGTAAAAGCTAACTAAAGAAGCCTTGACCCATGGGTAGTCTAGTAATGGACAAGCTTTGACAAGTATGAAAAAAAATATAGATATGAGGGGGGTGGGTTAATCTGGTGATTCTCTGAATGGATTTGGTGACCTGGCCATTCAGGAAATCACCACATACAGGGTATATGGAGTCTATTTGGAACTAACAGCTAGTGCAGGCACATTGTGGCTCTCCGTACCCTGTTGATTATGTCAAAAGGTATATGACCCACCAGTGGTCTAAGGCTATAACTTATGGCATTATGTGGTATATCATGATGACTAAGTTTCTGGCCTTAAATATAATTTGAAGTCTACTGGGTTCTATTTACTAGATAGAATTTAAATTGTTATCCGAGTTATACACAATACGTACATTTGTGCACAACATACCCAGAAACGCATGTCTACGTGCCAGGTTAGATCCTTTAAGGGTGCTAATCGCCACCACCATTCATTCGTGGTATTAAAGCAAAGATGTTTAATTTCCTGTACATTATATAATTTAATTTTAATTATAAAAAAAAATTGTGTAAAATGAGTTGGAGTCAATTGTAAGCAGACCCCCTTTTTTGGCTTCCTTGCTCACATTTCCAAGGGGTGAGCAAATGGGCCCCATTCTGGGATGCTTTCTGGTCTTTGTACTTCATTTCTTTTAACTGCTTTCTAAAATTAAAAAATGTAAATAAAACTTTTTTAACTAAAAATTAAAAAAACCAAGGCAATGTAACATGTTTTTTTTTCAAAAAAAAGAATTTAGCATTAAAAAGTATATAAACATTCCATTTCAATACACTTTGTGGCATTCAAAAGGAATCCCTTTCTATCTCATTAAGGCTTTTTATTTTGAATCCCCTACAATCCCTAAACTACTTATCCTTTTAAATCCCCTTTTAAATATGCAGAATGAATACATTTTAATACCTCCTAGATCTACATTTTCAATCCTTTCTTATCTAAAAAAAGGATTTGAAAAGGCGTATTAAATTGGCATTAAAAAGTATACAAACATTTCATCCATTTCAATACACTTTGTGACATTCAAAAGGAATCCATTTCTATCCCATTAAGGGTTGTTATTTTGAATTCTCTTCAATCCATAAACTATTTATCCTTTTAAGTCCCCTTTTAAGTATACATAATTAATACATTTTAATACCTCCAAAAGTCACATTTTCAATTATTTCTTATCCGAAAAAAGGATTTGAAAAGGCGAATTAAATTGTCATTACAAAGTATATAAACATTCCATCCATTTCAATACACTTTGTGTCATTCAAAAAGAATCCATTTCTATACCATTAAGGGTTTTTTTAATCCCCTTCAATCCATAAAATAATTATCCTTTTGAATCCTCTTCCAAGTATACAGAATAAATACATTTTAATACCTCCGAAATTTACATTTTCAATCCTGTCTTATCCAAAAAAAGAAATCCATTTCTATGTCATTAGGGGGTTTAATTTTTAATCCCCTTTAATCCATAAAATCTTTAACCTTTTGAATCCCCTTTCAAGATTACCGAATGAATACATTTTAATACCTTCGAGATATACATTTTTAATCCTCTCTTATCCAAAAAAAGGATTTCAAAAAGCGTATGCAATTAGCATTAAAAAGTATATAAACATTCCATCCATTTCAATACAGTTTGTGGCATTCAAAAAAAAAATAATAATAAAATTACTTATCCTTTTAAATCCCCTTTTAAGTATGCAGAATGAATACATTTTAATACCTCCTAGATCTATATTTTGAATCTTTTCTTATCCAAAAAAGGATTTGAAAAGGCATAATAAATTGGCATTAAAAAGTAGACAAACATTTCATCCATTTCAAGACACTTTGTGACATTCAAAAGGAATCAATTTCTATCCTATTAAGGGTTTTATTTTGAATTCTCTCCAATCCATAAACTATTTATCATTTTAAGTCCCTTTTTAAGTATACAGAATTAATGGGCAGTTCTTCAGAAAACCTGTGAAATGAGCTTCCCTTTTTTTTGAAAAATATAATATTAAAAAATAAGCTTTTTATTGTCTGTTAAAAAGAAAATGCTTTAATATTTTGCATTGAGTATGTTTCCCAGAAAAAAAATGTATATTTTTGGAGAAAAAGTAAAAATAAGAAAAAGTGATTCAACAAAGCTGAGGTTATGTTAACAAAGCTGATAAATTACTTAGAAAATATATGTAGTGAACAAACTTTACATAAAAAAGTCATAACAAAACAAAAAAAACTACTGTTTATCAAAAAACACAGCAAAAATAGAAGAATTTAAAAAAAAAAAGTATATTAACGAAACTGAGGTCAAGTTAACAAAGCTGATAAATTACTTAGAAAATATATATTGCAAAGCTTATTGTATTTAAATTTCTCATAACTAAATTTAAAAAACTACTACTACCAAATAAACAAAAATAATTATAATGAACAAAAAACCTAAAACCTATTATTTTCACATTTTTAATCTCTTCTTAAACCACTTAAATCTTATATGAGCAACAATATAAAAAGTTAATCTACAGATAATGGTTTGATACTTTCGTTGGGAACTTGTTAAAACTATTTGGTTTTCACTCTCTCCAACGTCGATAACATGGATACGAATGATCCCCGTCTGGAACACGTTCTGACAATCAGGAACAAGTGATCCACGCCAATCCACGTCCTGTTTCGGCCTTTTGGGCCATCCTCAGGTGAATGTAGACGATAGCTCCGTGTAGAGCATAAGTTGTGTGAAACCAACAGAAACAACTACTCAGAGGGAAAATACTCCTGCCCGTATTAAATTATACTGATGGTTTGATGCTTTTGTTGGGAACTTGTTAAAACTGTTTGGTTTTCACTCTCTCCAACGTCGATCACAAGGATACGAATGATCCCCGTCTGGAACACGTTCTGATAAGGAACAAGTGTTCCATGATCCCCATCATACATTCTCTAGATTTTGCTTTTTTTTCATCTGCACCTTTTTTGTGTCTTTCTTTTTTTTGCCATTTTTCTAGAAATCAAAAAATTAATGTTTATAAAAAAGTTTATATGTCAAAAAAATGTACCTATTTTTTAAGCTTTTATAAAATTCACTAAAAAGTTAAAAATTAATTTGTTGGTATTCCGATATCATAATAATAAAAGCGATGACCGCCTTGTAATACAGTCGAACCTCTCTAACTCGAACCTCTATAACATTAACCTTTTAAGTGGTTCTGCACCTCAGGCTAACAAATTTATTAATCTAAGTTCTGCACTTTTTATATGAATTTTAACCTCTTTAACTCGAATTTCTATAAGTCGAACTCTCCATAACTCGAACTGATTTGGTTGTCCCTTGAAGTTCGAGTTATAGAGGTTCGACTGTAATTTTGACCATGATTTTTTGATAAGATATGTTATAACAATAATAAATGTATTATTGTTTGAAAAAATGTTAATTCACTATAACTAGCAAAGAAATGCAATGGTAAGTAAACCCAACCCAACCTGACCCAAGCTACCGTTAATTGACTTTTTGTGTTAACGAAAAGGGCCGAAACGTTTCAACTGTCGTTTCTGCCTAATAATTGACCCCAATATTCGAAAATACTTTTTATTTTTTTGCTACCTTGTAACGTGTCGTTTTTACGTTTAAGGCTACGTTACATATTTGTTTATTTAGGTAAATAATCAAGGCTCTTCGACTCGTCTTTCTGTACACAAATTAAGGGTATTTTATAGAGGGTTTGGAGGTTATATAGTGTCCAAAAAGTTACCTTATAAAGGAGACATTCCATCGAATTACTGTGGACATTGCGCACACCGTATATTCTGGACATCGTAATTGGAATTTAGGATCACAGGTTTCGGAAAAATCACATTAAAACTTTTGATTGTTTTGTTTATCTGTGGAATTCCGTGGGTTTCTTTGACGTTCATGAAAATAAACAGCTGTTCTGCTGGGGAATGGCGGCGTTGCCGCATCACAAATGGTTTCAGTAACAGGAAGGAAACATTTAGATGAACATTTCATTCGCTTATGTTTATTTTCGAGGATATTGGGACAATCCGAACCTCATATCCTTCACGGATTAGCTAGTTTTGATAGCACGAAAACATATTTGGGTCCACGGGTCGACCAGGAACAACCGAGGCTCCGCCCACTTTGATATCTTTATTATTTTGATAGGGAGGGGATAGAATAAATACGAGTTATGCACTTTTGTAAATGGGAGATAAACGAGGAATAAAAACCAGGACTAAAAGAATAAACAAAATCGTATTTTTATATTATATAGGTTTATATATGGTCATAGTTGTGTAAAGTTAATAACTAGCTCAGTTAGTCGGATTGAAGGGCTTTGTAGGGCTAGCTAGTGGTGAGCAAACTTAACATCTGAACACTCTTAGGCCGGGTTTGAGCAGTAGTTCAATGTGTATTTTTAGGTTCAAGTTCAGAAACAACTTTATTAATGTAGAAATGTTTTACAAGAATGGCGTCAAACCATATGAATCTTAGAGAAAACATAGATAAAGAGCAAAGGAAACTTTTGACTAAAACTGTAACTAAAATACAACTAAATTCTACACTTAGTATAGCTTTACCCATATGGGAATTGGTTGAGTGTTGAATGTTCGAATATTCCTGGGTTTGCTGCATGCTCTGATCTCCAGTAATTGATTTTACAGTTGATGGTTTCAATGCTGAGCTTCTTATAGTCCTGCTGGTTATTTTCCTCCTACTTGCTATGTTGGCAGGTGTCCGGTAGGCAAATGTTCGGTCTATGTATGGAGGGTGTCTCGATGTCCTTGTTATAAAAATTTCAACCGTGGAAATAGATCCGACAACACCTCAAGGTGCGTTTTACCTATTTTCAACATCCCCTTGGTCGATGCTGCCCCCTATATACCGGTACGAAAGTATTGATGTATTTCCTCATTGGCTAGTTTGAAAACCGCGGGTTTTTTTCTCCAGTTTCGCAAACCAGAGTTAGTGATTTTTCGGTGAGAGCGTTTTTTTTTTTATAAATAGGTTTGCATCCTTATTTGAATTTAACCGGGAAAATTAGGTTGGTACTGTGCGTTTTACTGTCCCCACCTGGTGGGGTGTTGAGTAATTTACTCAGGAGAGATTTAAAATGGACTGTATAAATGGTTTTTGTTCTACTCACTGTTCGTTGCTGTGTTGTGGGGTCGATGGGCGGCCGCCTTTATCCTGGCTTCAGCAGTTCTGTTGAGGGGTTTCCATTACAGAGGTTTTAAGGAAGGGAGGACGAGGGAAATCACTCGCGAAAATTCGTAAATCTAATTTACTTAAAATTATTTAACTAAAAAGTGCTTCGCTTGATTGCACACCGTGTGATTGAATAGGGATTTGAAACGATATATCCCGTTGTAACTACTAATTCACACTGATTTTTCATTATATTTTTCTAAAAGCCACAGGTTAAGGTGGACAAATTCCAATTCTACACAGTGAGCCAAAAATTATCTTATCCAACAAAAAGTAAAAATAAAATAACTAAATTCTAACATCCACACGAAATGAATGTACTGAGGACGGAACATCCCGCCGGCCAAAAGGGGTTTACCCCTTTTAATTTTAACTACTATCTACATTGTCTTCAATGGGGAGCGGACACAGCTTAACAACCGGTCGCTTTAAAGTACCGTTAGTGGTACGCACGCTTGCCACTCGTACTACACCGTCCGAACCTGGATGCACTGCCTCAATACGACCCAGTCGCCATTGCATACAGGGAGTGTTATCCTCTTTTATAACCACAAGGTTACCAATTTTTAGTGAACCTTTACTATCATGCCATTTAGCACATTGGTGAAGAGTATGTAAGTACTCTTTAGACCACCGAGACCAAAAATCCTGATGCAACTTCTGGAGCAATTGCCAGCGATCTAATCTATTAAGGGGGGTGTCACTAAAATTGGGTTCGGGAAGTGCACTAAGAGACTCTAAGGTCAAAAAATGACCTGGGGTGATTGCCGAAATGTCATTCGGATCACTACTAAGGGGGGTTAAAGGTCTACTATTTAAAAAGGCTTCTATCTGTACAAACAGAGTGTACATCTCCTCGTATGTTAAGATTTGAGATCCAACTATACGTAACAAATGAGTTTTAACGGATTTTACTGAAGATTCCCAAAGACCGCCAAAATGAGGTGCAGAGGGGGGATTAAAATGCCACGAAATTGTTTCTGCTTTCGAAGCATCACGCATTAGATTACATAAAGTTCTATAAGCTCCAGTAAAATTAGTTCCACAGTCACTGTGGAGTGAAACAAGTCTGCCTCTACGGCCTACAAAGCGGCGTAAGGCTGCCAGAAAAGCATCGGAAGACAAGCTTAAAACTAGCTCTAAATGCAAAGCTTTGGTAGCATAACAAACGAAAAGACAAAGGTATGCTTTCGTCGTGCGAGCTCCTCGGTAGCGAGTCATTAACAGATTAAAGGGACCTGCGAAGTCAACACCTGTGTGAAGAAAAGGCTTAACTTGGCTCACGCGAAGTAAGGGTAGATCACCCATGGGAGCTTGAACAGGGGTTGGATTTATCTTATAGCAAGTAATACACTTAGAAACTACCTTTCTAATTACATTTTTGCAGGAAATTATCCAAAATTGTTGTGCGATTATGTACTGAATTGATTGAATTCCTGCATGGAAATATTTCAAGTGTACATAACTAACCAAAAGTTCCGTAAATCGATGATTGTTGGGCAATAGAGCAGGAAATTTTTGTTGATAGAACAACGAAGTAGAATTTCTTAATCTGCCACCAAGGCGAGGTATGCTTTCATCATCTAAAAAGGGGCTTAGTCTTCTAAATAATTTTGAGGGTAAAAGATGCTGTTGGATTCTATCAATTTCATGAGAAAAAGTTTGTACATGCTTTACTAAGAGCATGACAGACTGATGTAACTCTAAACTAGTAAGAGGTTCAGTTACTTTGATTTTGTTTCTACAATTCGACAAAAATCTTAAAATATATGCTAAAACTCTACGTAATCTATCAAAACTAGAAATATTTTCTATTAGTTGAGCTAACAAATGGGGTTCTATTCTGCTACAAGAAGACATGTTTTTCTATGTTCAGGAATGTCTTCATCAGACAACGGAAGATTTATTTCTGTCCATGTGTCGGTGTGTTGCGACAAAAAACTAGGGCCATACCACCACATTGAGCTTTCTGACAACTCAGATGGGAGGAGACCACGACTACCTAAATCTGCAGGATTGTTCTCAGATATGACATATGCGAGGAAGGGATTTTTTCTTGGATGAAAGTTGATCTATTACTAACAAAAGTGGTAAATCTATGTGGGGAAGACTTTATCCAAGAAAGGACTATAGTTGAATCACACCAAGCGTATATTTCACTAATTTTTAGCCTGGGCTGATAAATTCCTAGAACATAATGTAACAATTTTGATAACAGAACTGCTCCACACAGTTCAAGGTGGGGTATACTAATTGTTTTTAAAGGGGCTACTTTGGATTTTGCAGTCACAAATTTGACACAAAATTCATTATCTTTTAATGAAAATCTAAAATAAACAACAGCACAATAGCCTTTTTCAGAGGCATCTGAAAAGCCATGAATCTGAATTGATTGGTAACTATCAGGCACTACTCTACGAGTTATTTTACATAAAGATAGCAAACTAACTTCACTTGTAAATTTTTCCCATATTCTACTAATTTCTATCGAGGGTGGATCATCCCAATTGAGCTTTAAGTCCCAAAGCTTCTGTATTAAATGTTTTAGGAAAAAAGTAACAGGGGTTAAGATACCTAGAGGGTCAAAAATCCTAGCTAAGTTGCTAAGTAAATTACGTTTTGTACACGGTGACAAAATTGAGTTTATCGAAAATTGATAGCAATCTGATGATGGACTCCACTCAAGTCCTAAAACTTTAAGAGTATTATTGGAATCAGCATCAAAGGATAAATTTTCATTGCACAGATGAGAAGAAGGAAAGTCTGCCAAGAGTCTTGGGTCATTGCTGCACCACTTGCGCAATTGAAACCCACCTTTGGCAAGAAGAGAAATAAGGTCTTTTTGAATCCTTTTGGCACCTTCAAGGTCACAATGCATGCCAGTTATATCATCTACATATGAGTGCGAGATAATTAGTTCTAAAGCTTCAGGGTAATTAACTTTCTCCTGCTCAGCTAAAGTAAGCAATGATTTGATAGCTAAATAAGGGCTGCATGTTAATCCATAAGTAACAGTACAGAGAGCTATGTCTTCGATTGGACCATCAGGCTGAAAACGCCAAAGAACGCGTTGATAATCCTGATGAGGAGGAGTAACTAGAATTTGTTTAAACATTTTACAGATATCCGCTGTAAATACGAATTTGTCCAATCTAAATAACAGAAGTAATTGACATGTGTCAGCTTGAAGTTTGGGACCAGGAAGCAGGCAATCGTTTAATGAATAAGGATCACTAGAACCTTTAGCAGAGCCATTATAAACCACACGAAGTTTAGTTGTGACACTAGAAGGCTTTAGTACACAATGATGTGGAATATAATAACTTTTATCTGGAATGGCCAAAGATGAAACTATTTTCATATGTCCTAAAGATAAGTATTCCTTCATAAAATCGGAATATTGCATGTAAAGATCAGAATTTTTTAACAATCTACGTTCTAATGCTAAGAATTGCTTGAGTGCTAACTCTCTACTGTTGGGAAAAGAAGGTTCACTAGACTTAAAAGGTAGAGATACTACAAATCTGCCTGTCTCTGTTCTATAAGTGGTTTCAGAAAATATTTTTTCAGCTAAACTATCTTCAGGTGACATTGAATTGACCTTGGGAACTTCCTCGACAAGCCAAAATCTTTGAATGGTATTTTCGAGGGTGTCCATTGCCAAAAATGTTTGAGAAATGAATTGACTAATTACTTTAGACGAAGAACAAGTTTTACCCATAAGCAAATAACCAAAAATACTATTAATTGCCACTGGATCATTAGGACCAGCAACAATCTTTCCATCTTTAAGAATTCTTGCAAATATATCAGCTCCTACTAATATATCAACCGGTCTAGATTTGTAAAAATAAGGAGCGGCTAGCTGACAATTTTTTAAGAAAGGCCAATTAGTAGTGGAAAGTGTTGAAAGTGGAAGATTTCCACATATTTTAGGGATAACTACGGCACTAAATTCTAAAAGGGGACTAGATTTTCCTGAAGGACGAATGGTAGAAGAAATGCTCTCACAACTTTTAAGCATAGGGGCTTCACCAATGCCTTGCACATCGATATCTGATTTGTAACTATGTAAACCAAGACGTTTAACACAAGCTTTCGTTATGAAATTTGAGGTTGAACCTGAATCTACGATTATTCTAATAGGTTGATAATCGCCTTTGCTATCTAAAATTTCTACTATTGCGGTGGATAGTAATACACCCGAAGAATCGATGCTACTACTTAAACATAAGGGGTTGTCTACAGTTAATCCGACAAAAGCATTGGGGTTGCTTTGTGAATTTTGACTATCAATATGAGGTAATTGAGCTACAGAGTTAGCATTTTTGGAAACTATACTACTATGGTTGGCATGGTGGTTGGCACCCGAACTAGTGGGGTGGCCAATGGAATTCGGGAAACTAGAACTAGAATGGACTGGACTACAATGAGTATTGACACTCTGATTATAATAATTTGGAGTGGAACTAAAGCTACTAAAATGGGGGTTAGGACCGTGACTATGATTGTGTACAGGATTGTACTTAGGACCCTGACTATTATGGTGTGTAACAGTACTGCAGGCTTGAAAATTTCTATTATTTTGACTACTATTATTCTGACTACTATTATTCTGACTACTATATAAGGTGCTAACTTGATTGGAACTATCATTTCCACTGAAACAAAGTAAACTATGGTGACGAACACCGCAACGAAAACAGGAATTAGTGGAGGGGCACTCCTTTATACTATGCGATCTAGAAAGGCAATTTAAACATAAATAATTTGCCTTGGCAAGTTTATAACGTTCATTGGGAGTTTTTGAGCGAAAGAACTGACATTTAGAAAGAGTGTGATAAGGTCCCTGTTTGCAAACTACACAAGTATTTTTATTATTATTTTGATTGGGTTGACTTAGAAAAACATTGGAAGTTTGTCTGGAGCTACCTGATTTAAAACTACTACTATTATTATTTATAGATTTTTTAAAGAATTTTTTATCTTCTTTTCGGGTTAATTCTACATTATCTAAAGCTTCACAGTGTTTTTCCAAATACGCTATTAACTCTTTATAATCAGGCATTTTATTGGAATCAGAAAGCTGTAACTCAAATTTTGTTGCTAAGGAAATATCTATTTTTCTATTAATCATTTGAACTAATGGGTAACTGTAAATTGCGCAAGGCCTCTAAATTATCGTTAAAGGTATCTAACAGGGTACGTAAATCTTGAGGATTTTCTGAAGATACTTTTTTAGCATTTTCAATAGCTGACCAATGACTAGCTGCTATGATTCGTTTTCTATAATATATTTTACACAAAGTATCATAAGCAATGGAATAATTAGCATGAGTTAGTGGCAAATGCTGAACTAGGAGTTTTGGCTGTTCCTCAAGGGCTTTCAGTAAATATTCGAATTTAGTTACATCCGAAAAGTGAGGATTGTTATGAACCAGGGCTTCAAACATATCTTTGAAACTAGGAAATGAAGTTACATCTCCTCTAAAAATAGGTAAATCTAAAGGTTTAAGATTGTTAGTAAACTGAGGTGCCTTTGATAGGAAACAGAAGATTGCGTTTCACTAGTTGTATGAGAAAATAAGCTAAAATATATGCTTTTAATATGCCAGAATTTATTTTCAAAATCAGCTCGAACTTTATCTTCAGCTTGAAAATCATCCTGTTCATCTAATAAACCTATCAAAATGTTATGCTGTTTACTGAAATCATCTCTAATTTGTTCTAGGTCTTGATAGCGAACCTTGAGTGAAGCATGATATTTGCTATCAGTCTCAGCTTTTATAGCAAAATCGTATATTTCAGTCATGCGACTAATTTCACTCAGTCTTAAGTTTGTTGCTTTTCTAACTTTATCTAACATTGTAGCTTAATAATTAAACCAAATTAAAAATTATAAAAAAATCTGTTTTATATTTTAAATTTAAAAAATTTAAAAAAAAATTATTTATTTCCTAAGTTAAATTTTAAACTTAATAAATGGCGAGAAATCTACTAACTACCAATTTAATGAAGTTGTCTAAACGTGGTAAACGAGTGCTACTATTTGTTGAAAACAAAATTTTTCTACTATTTTTTCTCAACTAATAAATTGAGCAATTAATTGGAAATTTTAAGAAAAAATGCTCCTACTACTAAATACGCAATTAATTTTATCAGTTATTTACCTAATTAGCATCTATAATTAATTATTTTATGGTTTCAGAAAAAAGCTACTACAATTTTCAATTTATACGTGTCACTGTGTATTCTAATGGCTGGACACAGTAGACACAGCGTACTAAAGCAATGCATACAGTAGATTCTAATATGGAGTGTGGCTAAATTCTAATTGCGAGTGTGAAATCAACGGTGAAGCAAGAGCTAAATGAGACGACTATACGTTCTATACTATATGAGAATCCATTCCCGTTACTAAGCGAGAGACCGGCTGCTAAACTGCCTGCTTCGAAGCAAAGCAAAAAAAAGGCGATACAAAAGAAATTGATTTCTATTCAATTTGAATAAATGCACGACCTATAATTGGAAATTTTGTGTGAATGTTTTACAGCAAGAACTCTAAAAATTTATGTTAATTAATGACTATATGCCGATTAGTTTACTCCTAACTTTGAGTTTAGTGAAAGGCGGATCAAAGTCACTATGTATTTTTATCAAAAAGGTCTACCTACTATATAAAAAAAACGACGATTAGGGTAGTAAAGTAGGAGTAACGCTAGAAAGGATCTGGCGAAAAGGACCAAAATGGTGGTATGTAATTTACTCAGGAGAGATTTAAAATGGACTGTATAAATGGTTTTTGTTCTACTCACTGTTCGTTGCTGTGTTGTGGGGTCGATGGGCGGCCGCCTTTATCCTGGCTTCAGCAGTTCTGTTGAGGGGTTTCCATTACAGAGGTTTTAAGGAAGGGAGGACGAGGGAAAACACTCGCGAAAATTCGTAAATCTAATTTACTTAAAATTATTTAACTAAAAAGTGCTTCGCTTGATTGCACACCGTGTGATTGAATAGGGATTTGAAACGATATATCCCGTTGTAACTACTAATTCACACTGATTTTTCATTATATTTTTCTAAAAGCTACAGGTTAAGGTGGACAAATTCCAATTCTACACAGTGAGCCAAAAATTATCTTATACAACAAAAAGTAAAAATAAAATAACTAAATTCTAACATCCACACGAAATGAATGTACTGAGGACGGAACACCACCAGATCTACTAACGGTTTCCGGCAACTTCATTTTTTGTGTTCTCGACAAAGTGCCTTGTCTCTTTCCTAACGAATTTTGGCTGGGCTGGTGGCCGTTTGTTGGTGTCGCCATTGTTTTTGTGGTTATTGGCACTTAATGGCACTGCAGTTGATGCAGATTATACCAAAGACGGTATAATTGTGAGCCGTCGTGTTTAGGCGAATCTTAAAGTGACGCTCACACCCTTTTGAGAGGGATTAAAAGGCGGCCTACGCCATTTCTACGGGAAATAAGAGCGTCCTGTCCATTCCATCGACGGGACAGTTATGCTGGACGCTGGTGTGAAGCCGGGTGTAGCATTGTTACCCTGGGAAAGGGTTTTACGCTCGGGCAAGATCCAACCACATTTTTGGACCATGTGCTGTCCTAGCACCATGTGCTAAGTAGGCACGAGGGGAGGCGCGGCAGAACTGGGACCGGTGGAGTAACAAGAGGAATGTCAAAAAACAACACTTCCAGGTTTACCAAATAAAACACCAATAATTATTAAATAATTGAAGGACCAAGGTAGGAGCAAGCCTCAACTATAATTTTTTCATATATAATTTTCACAATATAATTTAGACATAATCTTTCCATATATAATTTTGCACAGTTTAATTTTAACACTTCTTGTGAACGCAAGATAAAGGTATGACGTCATAGCCCCAATTTTGCGGTATATTTAAGATAATTTTTCTGTGAAATTTAAAGTGCTTTGCTATTTTGGCCCTTGTTTTCATCCATTTCATTTATTTTTTTTATGTTTCCGGTAATTTTATCTGATTTTACCATTGAATTATACAAGATGAACTAAATCTTTGTTTTATTTGTACAATCCAATGAACCAACTTTGCAGAGACAAAAGAGAGATGAGGTTATATTTCTTTAGCGGTTTCCTTACATCACTTTACCTCATGGGGTAGATCTCAGACTGGGTTGCTGTCTGTCTCATTCTACCCAACGTAGAATGATGACAGCAGATATTTGGTCCAGCTCTCCCCTATGACGGAATAATTTTGGAAGTATGTTTTTTCTAACAATTTTTTTTGCAGGTTGCCTACTACTAATATGTTATTATTTCCTGCTTGTAATAAGATAGAAATTGTTTTACCGATTATTTTTTAGTGCAGTCAATTTATTTAGGTCAACAAGTTATTTTTTTTGGTGATTTTAATTTTTTGTGGGATGTCACCACTTGGAAATTGGAATATTTTTACAGGGTTTCACATAAACTTTTCTTAGCTGGGTTGTTTTAAAGTAAATATAGCTTAACAGCTGGTAGCTTTGTTTAGTTGAAAGTAATAATTAGTAATGAAAGAAAAGGAAAATGAGTTTATTTTGCTTTGCCATTTTCTTTTCTTGTTTTTTGGTGGTAACTGTTGATGACAATTAAGATCTTACGTCACTCGGTTACATCGGGTCAGAGGAGGGTACTACTACTACATAGTGTCGGCTCGGAACTTTAGGGAACACAAGGCTAAAATTCCTAGAGCAGCACATTGGCTGAAGATCAACGCCAAGAGGTCCAGTTAACATTTTTTTGGGGTATCTTTTTTGTAGGACAGTTTTTTTAGGTCTTTGGTTGCCATGTCTAGTTGTGTTCTCGTGACTGGTCAAATTTTTTTTTGGTAGAAAATACAGCGTTGGGCTTTGGAGCGCATTTTTTTTTTAAAATGACCTACGTGTATTTCTAGCAATTAAAGTTTTTCTGGTTCACAATTATTTTTTTCTGTATTTTTTTCTGCGTTCAGGTCATAGCTTGGTCATGGCCAATGGAGAGCAAACATTTATGTTTGAGCCTTGAGAAGTTTTGCCTGCTCCGGATTGAATACAGAGAAAATGAATTTGAAGCCCAACTAGATATAATACCACAAAAGAAATGTTTAACTGAGACAGATATAGATATAAGTTTTTTTTGATTTTTTTAGTTCATTTGTAAAGTTCAGTAATTTTTTAAGTAATGTCATTGTGAGGCCGTGAAATTGGTCAGTGAATTTAAGAGAGACTTTCAACTAAATATAAATGCTAGGCGGTGGTAATTGGTAAAAATATTTCAAAAGTTTACTTTTTTTCAAATAATTTAATTTTTCTTAGAAAGATTATTTCTTTCTGTAAACATAACTTCTCGAATTCTTGTTTTGGTCAAAACGGTTTGTATAGTGGTCGTAGTTTTAAAGGGTGACCAGACAGGTTATATTTTTTTTAGGGGACCAAACGGGAACTTCTTGAGTTACAAAAGGGGAATTTTTTTGTCTTAGATGATCAGGCAGGAATAAATAAATCTTTTACTTCCAAATCATAATTTTAAATAACAAGATTTATTGGTTAGGTGTTTGGGTCTTATAATAAAAAACGTTTTGTTTTTGAGGATACTGGTATGATACGGAATTATTTTTATTTTATGCCAAATGTTGTTTGACGGCAGATATGCTATTCTTCAGTTTTTTTGATAGTCTACATTTCAGAACAGTGGCGTGTACTTAAGGGGGCCTGTGATCTGCGCCCATTGTAAAGCAACTTCCAACTTACTTGCTTAGCTTTTTCACTTAATCTTCGTTTTGTTGCTTCTGAAATTAAAGCGTTATGTTGGATAACGATGGATGGTGTTAGACTAAGAAAGTACCTATTTAGGGATGAAGACTTGGAAGTTGTGGACAATTGGGAAATAATTTTTTTATTTCATTTTTTTTTATTTTAAAATAATTTCATACTGATGACCTCAAATAATGAAGCAATTTTTTAAATTACAATACACTGTTGTGGAATAAATGGGATAGTGTTCAGGTTAAACAATAAATTTAAGATCATTGATTTTTAAAAAAGATTTCAACCTAAGAATAAATTTAAAAACAATAGGTTTTCTTTGATGCGACTAAAGAATGATGAGGGCATATATTTTTTTTTGTTATGCATAATATGATAGTAGTACCTTTTGTATTGCAATAATTAGGGGTTTTCCTCCCGCGAGCTGGGTGGAAATGGAAGAAATGTTTGGTTCGGAGTGTAGAAATCGAGGAACGAGGACTTCCTGCTAATCTTTTTAGGATTTCGCAACTTCGGTTTTCGCTAAATTAAAATACATCCAAATTTGGCCTACAGGCTGAATCTCGCATTTTCCAGGACCTTGCAGATTCGCGGAGAAAGACAAATTTTGTGATCTATTTAATTATGATAGGAATTAAAATAGTAACATGCACATGAGGGAACTAGATATATTTAGGTTAAAAATTAGTAAGAACACTGATCTGAACAATTTTCCATAATAGTGTCCTATTTTCACGGGGTGCTTCAAAATATATTCACCTTTCTTTGAAATAAGATATGGTTTCGCCTGTGGGCGTTTGACCGTTTAAAAAATATATAGGGTCCAGATGGGAGTGGAATGGAAATCACAAGTTTTTGGGTTTATTGACATTATACTTAGGAAATAGGGGAAATGTCTAATAAAAAGGTTTTTGGGTTTTAGGCCGAGTTTTGTTGATATAACAAAAGTTTATTCGGGGCCGGGAGGTTATTATGCTCTTTTAAAATTAATGTAATAGTTTTGGCTTCTTGATTTTTGTTGTCTGGTTTTTACGCAGGATTATTCCCAACTGTTTCACTTCAAAATATCATTTGTAGGTGATAGGGTCTCATTAGCCCTTGGACATTTGGTAATTCTGCTTTGACTAATAGTTGTGGAAAGGGCCCAACTTAATTTTATATCTCGTGAACACCAGGAATAAGGATCTGAGAATGCATTAAGCAGTAAAAATTTTTTTTGATTAGATGTTGTGTGTAAATACACTTGAGTTGGCAGATTTAGTTTTACAACGTTCTTATAGGTGAACCTTGGAATTGTTTTCATAGTTGTTTTTCTGAAAGTGCACACAAGATAATTCTTTATGGGGTTGAGTGCAAAGTTTAAAACTTAGGTTCTTCACATTATAGTGGTACAGTAAATAAGTACTAACGTTGTTTATTTCCTTAAGTAATAATTTTAAACAAATATACTAACATCGTTTGTTTTTTTCGAACATAAATATTTTTTTTCTTTTCCTAAACTGATTGGTTTTTTTTGCAATGACGATTTTTTATACCTTATGGTTCTTAAGTAAATTTTATTTTCAATACTTTTTTTTTCGTATAGTAAATTCATTTTTCTAGCTTATTCACTTTTCACATTCACACAGTTTTGGGAGAGGAAAATAACAAAAACTGTTGCATGACATAACTCTATTAAGATTTTCCTGGTGCTAATTTTATTATAATTCTTTTAAAATCGTTAATAGGAGCTGCAACCCCACTTAAACGTTTTTAATTTTTTTTCAAAATATTTTTTTAATATTTTTTTTTAAAAAAATTTTTAAGGGAGGAAACTTGATTTTCTTGTTGGAAAATTTTCTTTTTGTTGCATAGTAGTACCTTGCCCTACAATTCTTTTACCAGTTTATTTAAATATTTTTTTTTTCTGAATTAAAATATAATTTCATTTCGAACCCTCGCGTTTTAAAAACCTATCATCATTTGTTTTAATTTTTTCTCCCTACTCCAAACGACCTATCAGGGTAGAGTAATATTTTAACAATTTTAACGAGCCACTAATTAATTCTTTTTATTATTGGGCTACTGTAGTCGACACCTAAACATTTTTAAAAAAAAATTTTTTTGGACACCTTCCGGTACGATCCTAGGATCTTCTTGACCATGGGTTGCATCAATTTAGTTAAAATTTTGGGAATTTTATTTTAACGATTATTAGTGAGTTGCAGTCCTACCAAGACGTTATTTGTATAAATTTTTTTAATACCATCGGTAATTTTTTTCTAATTTTTTTAATTACACACAACATCCTTACTAGTCTAATTCGACGCAATTTCAGCGAGCGGATTTTTTTTTATTGAGCATATTTTACGATTTCTATAACACGAACATCTGTTCCGATGTTTATTGCGTTCACTTATATATTCAGAATAGGTAAGCAGGTTAAAGTAGGTTTTGATTTATTCTTTTGAGAAAAATCATTGTATACGGCGATTTGGGTTTTTTTTTGAGGAGTTTATTTGTGGAGCCGTTCTGCAATAGCAGGAGTATACCCTAGCGTTAACTGTGTACAACACCTTTGGGATTTTTGTTATAGGTAGTCTGTTGTACGTTCCATTTAGGGATAAATTTACCTATTCGGCTGCTGAGGTAAACAAACATAACTTAACTTTAATTTTAATCCAGTTCAGCTAGGATAAGCGCAATTATTTTTTTTGGGGTTTTACTCACGCAGGAGTGGAACATAAGACCTGAACACTGCCAAAACTCTTGTCTCTCTTTTTTTTTTTTTTTTTTTTATGGCTACTTGTTAATTGTAATTTGGGATTTAAGTAGTTATTTCTCTCTGCAGGGTTGGACGTCATAGTTGGTTGTACAAATAATTAATATAAACTATGATTATATTTTTAAATGCAAATAAATTTTATTTTCTTACTGCTCCGGTAATCTTCGATTTTGTTCGCGTCTGCCCGTATTTAAGTTTTATATTTTCTACATTTGTGAGAAAATTTATAGTGATTTTCACTAGTGAATTTAAAGTGAACTTTGTGTTTGTTATTGCGTGGTTTAGTTTTATAATTGGGAGGTATAATTAAGAGTTTTAAAGTTTAAAGTTTTAATATATATAAAAGGCACCATGGCTGTTTCTGTGAGTCGGTTGTCTGACATAAGGTACTTAGTCAAGGACGAATTAATCTATGAGTTAACATGGAGAGGCATAGCCATTGAAACGGTGGAAGAAATGAAACAACAGCTCATGCTGATTAAGCAAAGAGAAAAGACTGATACAAGTATGAGATACCCTCCGTATCCCTTTAAATTTGGCCAGGATGCTTTTAGCTGCATGAAGAAGCTAGATAGTCTGGTACCGCTGGTCGAGAAGTTCTCTGGTACGAGCAAGGGGGAGAGTTTAGGAAAATCGCTGTAAGGTTGGAACACGTGTTGGCCAGGATAAATAACATGAATCCGTCTAACTTTGAAGAAAGCCAATCGAAAGGCATACTGGTTGCGGAAACCTTGAGTTTGATTGGGAGGTTGCAGAGCCAAGCAGCAGATCTACTAAGAGTTGGTGTTGCCTCATGATGATGAAGCATCTGAAACCCAATCAACGAGTCGTGGCTCAGACCACTCAACAAATGCTGGCAACACACCTAACCAGTCTCATTTCCCGCAACCACAGCTCTCGAGCACACAAAGAACAGCTCAACAGCCCACAAACCAACCGTCGGTCATTGCTCCATTGCAAATGCAAGTGCTTACAAACCCGAATCAAACACCAGTACAAGCACCACTCCCTATGCCGATTGAGAATTACGGTACAACAGCTTTTCAGTATCAACAACCGTCTACCGTTCCTTTGAGTTTAGCTGCCCTCCAAAGTAGCATAGCACCGATTGCTCAGTCGCGACCATTTTCATGTTCGTCGCCAGTACCAATGTCAAGTGATCCTGGTACTTCATATCACGTTGCACCTGTACCTCCGCATAAATGGAACTTAAAGTTTACAGGCGAGAGGGGAACGATCACCATCACCGCATTTTTTGAGAGAGTGGACGAGTTAAGTCAGGCGAGTGGAGTCAGTAAAAAGGTTCTACTGAACTCAGGCATTGATCTCTTTGAAAAGTCAGCCTATACTTTTTATAAAGATGTTCGAAGAGAAGTCCATACATGGGAACAGCTGGAACAGAGGTTCATGGCAGAATATCTTCCTTCTTCATATGGCGAAAAGCTGTTGAAGGAAATCCAAAAACATAAACAAGGCCCTGGAGAGTCTATAGGGACCTATATTGCTGTCATGAACACGTATTTCCAAAGACTTGGCTGTCCTGGTTCTGAAGAGGCAAAATTAGCTATCGTCTTCAAAAATATAGCAGACATCTAGAAGAATGGGTTGATTGCTACTGAGGTCAATAGCCTATCACATCTAAAAGATTTGTGTCGTAGAATAGACCAGAGATATGGGTTAGAGGAGGAGAATTTTACTCCTAGGAAAAACCAATCAATCGAACCTGACTTGGCCTACGTTGACGTAGAGAGCGACAGTGACGATTTTCCAATAGAAGTCAGTGCAATTCAAATATCAAGTACCGCGACATCTAACCAACGGAATTCAAATCATCATGCTGATAGATTTGACAGAGATAGGCAACAGCCAGCAAGTAATTTAGCTGCTAGAGCTGATAGAGATAGACAGCAACCAGCTAGTGGTCAGTCTAGTGAAAATGATAGGGATAGCCAATCACCACAAGGTGCTAGACCTGGTAGGGCGAATAGGGACGTTGTTTGTTATAGATGCAACCAAACAGGGCACATGGCAATCGGGTGCGCATTACCTAGAGGTAAGCAGTGTTATTCGTGTGGTCAGGCAGGGGTAACAGTCAGAGAATATCGAAATTGTAATCGTCAGGGAAACGGACCCAGGCGCTCGTAGGCGGTCGACCTTCGAGTCAGCCTGAACAAGCATCGACCGATAGGCTAACGTACGTCTTAGATTATGTGATAAGTCATGCTCGTAAAGATGAGAGGCCTTATTTAGAAGTGGATGTGCTCGGAAATAAGTTATTAGGTTTGTTGGATTCCGGGGCTTCACGTACCTTTTTAGGGAATCATGGTTGGTCAATCATCGAGAGGTTGGGTTTTTCACTTGATACGACAAAGAAGACGAGTAGTTGTATTGTGGCAAATGGTCAAAGCATGAGTAGTATTGGGACAGTGCAGCTTCCTATGCGAGTTCAAGATAAATTTAGGTTAATAGAGGTCGTCGTCGTTCCTGAGTTGCCGCACACTTTGATTTTGGGATTAGATTTTTGGATTTCGATGGGTATAGTACCGAACTTAAGTACTAATGAGTGGCACTTTGCCGATAATAAAGATGTGATTTGTTCTTTAGAAACATCAGACCAACAAACAACTCTTACACCTTATGAATCAGAACGACTAGAGGAATTGGTCGTTAAATATAAGACTATTATGGGTGACTCACTGGGATGTACAGACAGGGTAGAGCATAAGATTACAACAGATGCAGCACCGATAAGACAACGTTCATATAAGGTCTCACCGGTCATTCAAAAACTTATTGATGACGAAATCGACGAAATGCTGAAAATGGACGTAATAGAACGTAGTAGTAGTTCATGGGCTTCACCAGTGGTAATGGTACAAAAGAAAAATCGGTTCTGCGTAGACTACCGCAAATTGAACTCAGTGACGGCGCGTGATAGTTATCCTTTACCACTCGTATCCGAGACTCTTGACAAGTTGAAAAATGCTAAGTACTTGTCAACTTTGGATATCAAAAGCGCTTATTGGCAAGTACCAATGGAAGAATCATCGAAGCCACTAACAGCATTCATCTGTCGATGAGGTCTCTTCCAATTTAAGCGTTTACCTTTTGGTCTTCATAATGCACCTGGAACTTGGCAGAGACTCATAGATAGCATCATAGGAAACGATTTAGACCCCTACGTGTACGATGACCTCGTAATTGTCACACAGAGCTTTTCGGAACATCTTAGAATTCTCGAGGAAGTCCTACGAAGATTGCAGAATGCAAAGATAACGGTAAGTTGGGAAAAATGCCAACTGTGTAGGCCAGAAATGACTTATTTAGGATTGGTAGTGGACCGTCGAGGCATCCGAGTTGGCCCTAATAAAATTGGAGCCATGTTAGAGCTCCAGAGGCCAAGAACTGTCAGAGAAGTTCGTAGAGTTGTAGGTACAATTTCCTGGTATAGACGTTTCATAGAGAATTTTTCAGCGATAATAGCTCCAATTACAGCTCTAACTAAGAAAAATCAAAAGTTCGATTGGACTCCAGACTGCGAAAAAGCATTTATTAAGATTAAGGAACTTTTAGTGACTGCACCGATTCTTAAATGTCCAGATTATACCAAAGAATTTGTCATTCAAACAGACGCATCAGGATATGGAATAGGAGCATGTTTAACGCAGCCTTATCCTGAAGGAGACAAAGTCATATGCTATTTGAGTCGATCTTTGACTAGGCAAGAACGTGTTTACACGACCACCGAGCGAGAATGTTTGGCATTGGTTTGGGCGATAGAGAAGCTCCGGCCTTATATTGAGGGGATCTCATTTAAGATCATAACAGATCATTTTAGTTTAAAATGGCTTCATAGCTTGAAAGAGCCCAGTGGAAGACTTGCTCGTTGGTCTGTAAAACTGCAGCAATATGACTTTGAAGTAATCCATCGGAAAGGGAAAGATTTAGTTGTCCCGGACATGTTGTCTCGCGCAGTACCTATGATTGATACAATTTCGCAGCCCAGAGACGCTTCAACAGCAATTAAAGTTCGATGGTACCAAAAGATGGTAAAGAGGGTCGTAGAATCACCGTTAAAATTTATGAATTGAAGATACACTGTATAAATATGTCAAACAAGAATACCCTCAACTTTCACCATCTAACGAGTATTGGAAAGAGGTAGTCCCCAAAGATCATAGGCGTAGAATTATTGGAGAAGCTCACGATCCTCCTACCGCAGGACATATGGGTCTGTATAAAACTTTCCACAGACTGGCAGAAAAATATTATTGGCCAAAAATGCGCCAGGACGTGGCAACTTTTGTAAAGAAATGCTTTGTCTGTGCAGCTCATAAAGGTGATACACAAGGTGTATCTGATCAGATGATATCTCACCCAAAACCAACTCGTCCTTGGGAAATTATCTCAACAGATTTATGTGGACCTTTACCTCGTTCGACAAAGGGTAATTGCTGGATTCTCGTCGTTACGGTCTATTTGAGTAAGTTTTCCTTAGTTTTTCCAATGCGAACAGCTCCTACTCAAGCAGTTGTCAAGCATCTTGAGGAGCAAGTATTTATGGTCTTCGTAGTACCTCGTTTGATACTTTGTGATAATGGCCCTCAGTACAAAAGTAACGAGTTTAAGCGTTTTGCTGAGAGTTATCAGGTTAAAATTCAGTATAATCCGTATTATAACCCCAGAGCGAATCCAACAGAAAGGACGAATCGTACGTTAAAAACCATGTTATTCACACCGTATTATCTGGACATCGTAATTGGAATTTAGGATCACAGGTTTCGGAAAAATCACATTAAAACTTTTGATTGTTTTGTTTATCTGTGGAATTCCGTGGGTTTCTTTGACGTTCATGAAAATAAACAGCTGTTCTGCTGGGGAATGGCGGCGTTGCCGCATCACAAACGGTTTCAGTAACAGGAAGGAAACATTTAGATGAACATTTCATTCGCTTATGTTTATTTTCGAGGATATTGGGACAATCCGAACCTCATATCCTTCACGGATTAGCTAGTTTTGATAGCACGAAAACATATTTGGGTCCACGGGTCGACCAGGAACAACCGAGCCTCCGCCCACTTTGATATCTTTATTAATTTGATAGGGAGGGGATAGAATAAATACGAGTTATGCACTTTTGTAAATGGGAGATAAACGAGGAATAAAAACCAGGACTAAAATAATAAACAAAATCGTATTTTTATATTATATAGGTTTATATATGGTCATAGTTGTGTAAAGTTAATAACTAGCTCAGTTAGTCGGATTGAAGGGCTTTGTAGGGCTAGCTAGTGGTGAGCAAACTTAACATCTGAACACTCTTTGGCCGGGTTTGAGCAGTAGTTCAATGTGTATTTTTAGGTTCAAGTTCAGAAACAACTTTATTAATGTAAAAATGTTTTACAAGCATGGCGTCAAACCATATGAATCTTAGAGAAAACATAGATAAAGAGCAAAGGAAACTTTTGACTAAAACTGTAACTAAAATACAACTAAATTCTACACTTAGTATAGCTTTACCCATATGGGAATTGGTTGAATGATCGAATATTCCTGGGTTTGCTGCATGCTCTGATCTCCAGTAATTGATTTTACAGTTGATGGTTTCAATGCTGAGCTTCTTATAGTCCTGCTGGTTATTTTCCTCCTACTTGCTATGTTGGCAGGGGTCCGATAGGCAAATGTTCGGTCTATGTATGGAGGGTGTCTTGATGTCCTTGTTATAAAAATTTCAACCGTGGAAATAGATCCGACAACACCTCAAGGTGCGTTTTACGTATTTTCAACATCCCCTTGGTCGATGCTGCCCCCTATATACCGGTACGAAAGTATTGATGTATTTCCTTATTGGTTAGTTTGAAAATCGCGGGTTTTTTTCTCCAGTTTCGCAAACCAGAGTTAGTGATTTTTCGGTGAGAGCGTTTTTTTTTATAAATAGGTTTGCATCCTTATTTGAATTTAACCGGGAAAATTAGGTTGACACTGTGCGTTTTACTGTCCCCACCAGATCTACTAACGGTTTCCGGCAACTTCATTTTTTGTGTTCTCGACAAAGTGCCTTGTCTCTTCCCTAACGAATTTTGGCTGGGCTGGTGGCCGTCTGTTGGTGTCGCCATTGTTTTTCTGGTTATTGGCACTTAATGGCACTGCAGTTGATGCAGATTATACTAAAGACGGTATAATTGTGAGCCGTCGTGCTTAGGCGAATCTTAAAGTGACGCTCACACCCTTTTGAGAGGGATTAAAAGGCGGCCTACGCCATTTCTACGGGAAATAAGAGCGTCCTGTCCATTCCATCGACGGGACAGTTGTGCTGGACGCTGGTGTGAAGCCGGGTGTAGCATTGTAACCCTGGGAAAGGGTTTTACGCTCGGGCAAGATCCAACCACATTTTTGGACCATGTGCTGTCCTAGCACCATGTGCTAAGCAGGCACGAGGGGAGGCGCGGCAGAACTGGGACCGGTGGAGTAACAAGAGGAATGTCAGAAAACAACACTTCCAGGTTTACCAAATAAAACAACAATAATTATTAAATAATTGAAGGACCAAGGTAGGAGCAAGCCTTAACTATAATTTTTTCATATATAATTTAGACATAATCTTTCCATATATAATTTTGCACAGTTTAATTTTAACACTTCTTGTGAACGCAAGATAAAGGTATGACGTCATAGCCCCAATTTTGCGGTATATTTAAGATAATTTTTCTGTGAAATTAAAAGTGCTTTGCTATTTTGGCCCTTGTTTTCATCCATTTCATTTATTTTTTTATGTTTCCGGTAATTTTATCTGATTTTACCATTGAATTATACAAGATGAACTAAATCTTTGTGTTATTTGTACAATCCAATAAACCAACTTTGCAGAGACAAAAGAGAGATGAGGTTATATTTCTTTAGCGGTTTCCTTACATCACTTTACCTCATGGGGTAGATCTCAGACTGGGTTGCTGTCTGTCTCATTCTACCCAACATAGAATGATGACAGCAGATATTTGGTCCAGCTCTCCCCTATGACGGAAAAATTTTGGAAGAATGTTTTTTTTAACAATCATTTAGATAAGTGAGTCTTACACTACTGACTCAAATGTAGGTACACTGTGACCTGTTGGAAATGTGCATCTACCTATAAAGTACTTTCTATTTGTGTCATTTTGATTCATTTAGGAATCTTTTGAAATCTTATTTTGTTTATTAGTCAATTTTTTTTTGGTTTTATAATTACACAAATACTCTGGAAGCCTCGGAAGTAAGTAGAGTTTTATTGTTTGGCTACAACGTTTGGGTTGAACTGTATTTTAAATAAGATCTTCTTTGTAAAACATTGATATTAAAACACTGTGGCGCTTAAAATTTTCTTATTTCTGAACCCCCCCTTCTCCACTGTATAAAAGTTACCGGGCATATCAATGTTTTACCTAGCTGAAAAATACAGTTCTGCTTCCAGATATTTGTTTAATTACTCAGTGGTTTTTTTGTGTCACAAATTGGCACAGTGTTATTGTTCTATTCACAGTGTCACAAAATGTCACCCTACGCATTGTAATTGGCCACAACCTAAGCTTTTTCAGTAAATTATACTATAATATTCAACTTTGTTAACACATCCTCAGCTTTGTTACCACCAGTATTAACAAAGCTAATATTAACGAAGCTGAGGAATCTATTCATATTTCCCGCCTAACTCCTTGAAAACAAAATGTTGGGATCTGTTTTTTTGCCCTGTTTTTTATTACGTTTTGCGCATTATTAAGTCACATTTAGATCATTTAAGACATTTTTTATACTGTCAGGAACTTGACAACAAAGTTGAGAAAGTGTGCTTATCACTTACCTGTTTTGTCACTTCAAAATTAAAAAATAAAACACCAACACTTCACAGCGTCCACCTGCTTCTTGACAGCGAAGAATGTGACTAAAGTAAACGGAACAATGCAATGGCGGCTGCTTGTGTTGCCATATATGGATTTTAGTGCGATTTAAAAATTGGTAACAAAGCTGATGCAAAGAGGGTGTGACAACGATATTATTTTTAAAAAATCAGAGTGTCTTTTGTTGAATATTATTATTTTGGCTCAAAATAGGTTTTTTTGAGTTGATCTTGTTAGAACTTAACTATATTAATCTAAATCATTAACGATAACTTTAAAAAATAAGTCGGAATGTGCTCACCTTGGAGTTGTGACATTAACAAAGCCTGAGACCTCAGCCACTATTAATACAGCAAAAATCCTTAATAATTAAAATATTTTTTTCTTTTTTTGGTGAGGTAGCAAATTAGATTGCATTTTATCCTATTTTAAATTAAAAAGTAGGTTTCTGCTTCAAAAAATGAGATATTTACCCCTGTGACACTGTTTCACAGGTTTTCTGAAGAACTGCCCTAATACATTTTAATACCTCCCAAATTCACATTTTCAATTCTTTCTTATCCAAAAAAAGGATTTGAAAAGGTGTATTAAATTGTCATTAAAAAGTATATGAACATTTCATCAATTTCAATACACATTATGTCATTCAAAAAGAATCCATTTCTATACCATTAAGGGTTTTTTTAATACCCTCCAATCCATTAAATAATTATCCTTTTGAATCCCCTTTCAAGTATACAGAATAAATACATTTTAGTACCTCCAAAATTTACATTTTTCCCATATGCACAAAGGATCCGTTCTTAAAACTGAATAATTTTTGAGACTCAATCTCTTGTTGTTTTTGTACAATTTACGTTTTTGTTAACATTACGGCTTATGAGAAATCAGTTTGTTTGTTCTACGGAAGATATTTTAGATTGGATCATATGTTTTGCTAGACAGCCCTATAAGTACCTAGTTAAACAAAAAAATAATAATAATAACACCAACCAAATACCTAACCTAGAAAAATGTTTCTATTTATAGATTGGCAATAACTCCAAAAAACTTTTGTTCTTATTTCTTCTATCCTACCCATGTATACAATTTATACAGGGGGTACCATAATTAGCAGAACACCTCAATATATTAGAAACTAGCAGTTTTCAAAAAACTGTTAAACAGGAGATTTTTACGGTTGTAACGTGTCATTTTTGCGTTTAAGGCAACGTTACATATTTGTTTACTTAGGTAAATAATCAAGGCTCTTCGACTCGTCTTTCTGTACACAAATTAAGGGTATTTTATAGAGCTAGGTTTGGAGGTTATATAGTGTCTAGGAAATTACCTTAAAAGGAGGCATTCCATCGAATTACTGTGGACGCTACGCACATCGCATTACCTGGACATCGTAATGGGAATTTAAGATCACAGGTTTCGGGAAAATCACATAAAAACTTTTGATTGTTTTGTTTATCTGTGGAATTTTGTGATTCTCTTTGACGTTCACGAAATTAAACAGCTGTACTGCTGGGGAATGGCGGCGTTGCCGCATCACAAATGGTTTCGGTAACAGGAAGGAAACATTTAGATGAACATTTCATTCCCTTACGTTTATTCTCGAGGATATTGGGACAATCCAAACCTCATAGCTAGTTGTGATAGCACGAAAACATATTTAGGTCCACGGTTTGACCAGTAACAACCGAGGCTCCGCCCACTTTGATATCTTTATTAATTTGATAAGGAAAAGATAAAATAAATACGAGTTATGCACTTTCGTAAATGGAAGATAAACGAGGAATAAAAACCAGGACTAAAAGAGTAAACAAAATCGTATTTTTATATTATATAAATTTATATATAATCATAGTTATGTAAAGTTAATAACTAGCTCAGTTAGTCGGATTGAAGGGTTTGTAGGGCTGGCTAGTGGTGAGCAAACTTAACATCTGAACACTCTTGTGCCGAGTTTGAGCAGTAGTTCAATGGGTATTTTTAGGTTCAAGTTCAGAAACAACTTTATTAATGTAGAAATGTTTTACAAGAATGGCGTCAAACCATATGAATCTTAGAGAAAACATATATAAAGAGCAAAGGAAACTTTTGACTAAAACTGTAACTAAAATACAACTAAATTCTACACTTAGTATAGCTTTACTCATTTGGGAATTGGTTGAGTGTTTGAATATTCCTGGGTTTGATACATGCTCGAATCTCCAGTAATTGAATTTACAATTGATGGTTTCAATGCTGAGCTTTTTATAGTCCGGCTGGTTATTTTCCTCCTACTTGCTATGTTGGCAGGGGTCCGGTGGGCAAATGTTCGGTCTATGTATGGAGGGTGTCTCGACGTCCTTGTTATAAAAATTCCAACCGTGGAAATAGATCCGACAACACCTCAATGCGCGTTTTACTTATTTGCAATGTCCCCTTGGTCGGTGCTGCCCCTATATACTGGTATGGAACTATTGGTGTATTTCCTCATTGGTTAGTTTGAAAACCGCGGGTTTTTTCTTACAGTCTTGCAACCGAAGTTAGAGATTTTTTGGCGAAAAAGTTTTTTTTATAAATAGGTTTGCATCCTTATTTGAATCTAACCGGGAAAATTAGGTTGGTATTGCGTTTTACTGTCTCCCACCACATTTACAAAACGGTTTCCGGCCACTTCATTTTTTTGTGTTCTCGACAAAGTGCTTTGTCTCTTCCTAACGAATTTTGGCTGGGTCGACAACAGTTTCTGGGATCGCCTTTGTTTTTGGTTATTGGCACTGCAGCGATTGCAGGAGATATCCCAGAAACTGTAGAAGTGAGTCCGTCGTGTTTAGGCGAATCCTGGAGTGACGCTCATACCCTCTGAGGGGGATTTAAGTCGGCCTACGCCATTTGTACGGGAAATAAGAGCAGTGGTAAGTTCGATTTTATTTTTTTCATTTTTTTATTATTTGAGGACTCTTCAAGATAATATTTGCCTCCCAAATTGTAATCATTTTTCGTGTGAAATGTACTTTTTTTTGACAAAAGACGTGGGGTATTGTTGGCGTTTTTATATTTTTCTTTTAACCACGTGTTGGATAAAAACTATATATTGTTTTCTCCTTTGGTTACAGCACCGTCCATTCCATCGACGGGACAGTTGTGCTGGTGGAACGAGGTTCTGTTCCATCGACGAGCCAGTTGTAACCCTGGGAAAGGTACGTTAGGGTTATTTTAGTTCATCTGTTTAAATCTACTTTATTTTATTGAGTCGACATGGGGTTCTCAATTTAAGTTACTCGGTGTAGGGGAACTTCGTGCAAAATTGACGAATTCCAGGAAATTGAAACATTTCATTTTCCACAGGGTTTTACGCTCGGGGCAAGGAACCAACAACATTTGGACCACCATGTGCTGCCCTAGCGTGATGTGCTAAGCGGGCATTAGGGGAGGCGCGGGCAAACCAAGAGCAGCAGTAGCAGTGAGGAATGTCAGAGTACACCACTTCCAGGTTTACAAAATAAAACACACATAAAATAATCAAGGACCAAGGTAGGAGCAAGCTTCAGATATAATCTTTCACATAAATCTTCAATATAATTTAGACATAATCTTTTCATATAAATTTTTAATATAATTTAGACGTAATCCTTTCATATATAATTTTTCACAGTATAATTTCAACATTGCTTGTAAAAGCAAGGTAACGGTATGACGTCATAACCACAATTTTGCGGCGTATTTACTAAATTGACTTGTCTTCCTTCATTTCATTTATTTAAGACAATTTCTGTGAAATTTGGAGTGCCTTGCTATTTTGGCCCCAACTTATTTGGTATTTGTCTCAGATCTAATTATACAAGATGAACTAAATCTTTGTGTTATTTGTACAACCCAATGAACCAACTTTGCAGCGACAAAAGAGAGATGAGGTTATATTTTTTTAGCGGTTTCCTTACATTGTTCTGCCTCATGGGGTAGATCTCGGACTGGGTTGCTGTCTGTCTCATTCTACCTAACGTAGAATGATGACAGCAGATATTTGGTCCAGATCTCCCCTATGACGGAATAATTTTGGAAGTATATATATATATATTTTTTTAACAATCATTCATATAACTGAGTCTCACACTACTGACTCAGATGTAGGTACACTATGACCTGTTAAAGGAGTCCATCTACCTGTAAAGTGCTTCTAGTTTTGTCATCTTAATTCAATCTTTTAGAATTTTATTCTGTTTATTTTTTTTGGTTATTCTTAATTACATAAATACTCTGGAAGCCTCGGAAGTAAGTAGAGTTTCATTGTTTGGCTACAACGTTTGGGTTGAACTGTATTTTAATTAAGATATTCTTTGTAAAACATTGATATTAAAACAATGTGGCGCACGTAAAATTTTCTTATTTCTGAACCCCACCCCCTTCTCCACTGTATAAAAGTTACCGGGCATATCTGGAAAATACAGTTCTGCTTCCAGATATTTGTTTAATTATTCAGTGGGTTTTTTGTGTCACAAATTGGCAAATTGTTATTATTCTAATTATAGTGTCACAAAATCGCGGCAACGTCTTTAAGCTGCCACAAATGTCACCCAACGCATTTTAATAGGCCACACGGTTAATTCTTAACTGAAAAATTTCTCTGGATTAAGTTCAAAGCTTCTCTCAAAACTCTCCTTTTAAACATTTTTCTAACTGCTAGTTTCCTATTTATATATGAGTATACATATTATATAGTATCTTATTTATGTTCTGCTATTTATGGTGCAAAAAAATAATAAAGAAGAGGACAGATTCAAATTAACCAACCTTTAATTCATAATTTCTATTCACTTAGCTGAAAAACATCCTTAGCAAAATGGCACCATAAATACTATCCTTGATTTAAAATCCATATAAACACTATCCTTGAAGCTGAGCCACAATAGACCCGATAGTAGTCGCAGTAGAAGGGCTTCAAGGCCCACTCACATATGAATCATGAATCATCCTTGAACCTCTACCAAATGGAAAAAATGGTCTCATATAACGCGTACTGTGAGAGGAAGTTCACTGGAATGTCCCTATTAAAACAAAACTTATGACTTGACTTGTTCTAAGCTAATGTTTTAAGCAATAATCACCTACCAAAAGTCTCTAGCTCACTGAGAAGTATAAAAAATATCTGTTGCAAGATTTAAAAAGTTAGGTAAAGATTCAAGTTAAAAGAAAACTTTTTGATATAATTTTTCTCAAAATTTATTAAATAAAAAAAAATAAAAAATGCTTTTATATAAAACACTCCAGAACTAAAATAATATTTGTATTTGTCAACTAATTTATGGTAAGATTGACTGCTAAGAACCTTTCTGATTTCTCTTATACATCTAGTTTATAAATACCCTCCTTTCTAAGTAGGGCCTTACAGAACACACGGATTCGAAATGAAATTTAAAACAACGTACCTGGCCAAACCGATCTGGCAATCCAAAAAACACAAGCAAAGGAGCAAAGACCAAATTGAAAACTCAAGAAAAAGGAAAAACCTTAGAGTAATAATGGAAAAACTGAAAAACATTCAATTTCATTGATTTTAGCACGCAAATATTGACATAACCACAGATTAGGTAAATAAGGATGTAGTCACCCAACCAATATGAATAACACCACCATGTCTATGGTGTATTCGAAGAGGAGCCGCTCAAAAATTAATAACATAAAATTTGAAAAAGTGACACTATTTTAAAAGGATTCCGAATGGCTCCCCCCGATGCGAAGATTTTTTTTGGTATTTTCCACATATTTCATTAATAAAAACATAAAATACGGCAGTGGCGTATATAGAAAAACAACACAGTTTTGGGGGCTCTGGTACAAAATAGCGCAGGACAAAATAGCGTGGACAAAATGGCGCAGGACAAAATAGCGCAGGACAAAATAGCGCAAGACAAAATAGCGCAGGACAAAATGGCGCAGGACAAAATAGCGCAGGACAAAATGGCGCAGGACAAAATAGTGCATGTCAAAATAGCGCACGTCATAAATCCCAAGTCGATTTGCCCTGTCCAGCCGAAGTGGACCAGGGGCCGAGGATAGGTTAGGTTAGTATCCCAACCTGACCCGGTTAGGTTTTTTTACAAAAAAAAAACTTGCCTGAACGGATCAGGTAAGTTTTTTTTTGTAAATAAACCTAACCGGGTCAGGTTGGGACACTAACCTAACCTATCCTCGGCCCCTGGTCCACTTCGGCTGGGGCAGTTTGAGTGATAAGGTTAGGCCTTCACTGTTTATTAAACTAACCAAGTAAGGTTAGGTTATTTTTTTAGTATCTCCGAAGATAGGTTAGGTTAGTATCCCAACCTAACCGGGTCAGGTTGGGATACTAACCTAACCTATCCTCGGCCCCTGATCCACTTCGGCTGGTGCAGTTTGAGTGATAAGGTTAGGCCTTCACTGTATATTAAACTAACCAAGTAAGGTTAGGTTATTTTTTAGTATCTTTTTGAGATCTGCGCTATTTTGTCCTGCGCCATTTTGTCCCGGGCTACTTTGTCCCGAGCTATTTTGTCCTGCGCTATTTTGTCCTGTGCTATTTTGTCCTGCGCTATTTTGTCCCGCGCTATTTTGTCCTCGCTATTTTGTCCTGCGCTATTTTGTACCAGAGCCATTTTGGGGGGGGGGGCGAGACCCCATGAGGCCGTAGTTTATGCTATTTTATGTTTGTATTCATGAAATATGTGGAAAATATCTAAAAAATCTTAGCTACGGGGGGGCCCGGGCCCCCCCCCTCATATACGCCCAAAACTGTCTCGGGCCCACCCCGAAGCTTTTTTTCTATATACGCCACTGATTATGACCAAATTAGGAACCCTTGAACGCCACAGTCAGAAAGATCGGTTATAAATTTCTTAAACAGTTTGACACGCAATCACATCGTTGATTGAAAAAGTTATTCAATCAAAATTTGTAAAAATGATCTCGGCTGTGACGTCATAATTTTGAGAAAAAATCGCCCAGCTATAAGAATTTAACGAATTTTCCATAGGTATTTAATTATCATTTAAATTTAGAATTTTCAGAATATTCTTTACACAAGGTACCTATACTTAAAATTACCAATTCTCTAAAAAGCAATATTTTTGTACAGTTTTATTATTCAAAAATGTTTAAAGAATATTGTAGTGTTTTTTGTAGAATGTATTCATGCCATGAATATTCTTAAAATATATGTGTATTTTCTAGTGCATTCCGGAATATTCTTAGCATGTTAATCTCAGAATATTCTTGGCACGTTCATAACTGGTATATACTATGGATGAACTAAAGTGAAACATTCTCACATGGTATATGCCAAGAATATGGTATGCTGATTCTTAAAAGAAGATCCTTTACAGTATATTCATCGCATATACTTGGGATGTGAATCTTCTTTTCAAAATATGCTAAGCATATCACTAAAAGAATATTCTTTAAAGTACCTAAAAAGCATATACAAAGCATTTGAATGTTCTTTCAATGCTATGTGGGAAATAATGAATTCATAAAAAGTCATTTAAATGGATTGTTTTATAGCGTATTAGTATGTATTCAGATGTATGAATCATTTTATGTTTATTCGGTTGTATTGAGATGAAGGAAGGAATTAAAAAGTATTCATTGGTATAAATAATGATTACATAAAAAGGTATTTAATTGTTTTGCTTTAAAGGGTATAAATATGTATTCAAATACATAGAAAATGAATACTTGAAAAGTGCATTTAATTGTATTGATAAAGGAAGGTATTGAAAAGTATTCAACGGGATAATTAATGAATTCATAAAAATTTATTTAAATGGATTGTTCTATAGCGTATTAGTATGTATTCAAATGTATTAGAAATGAATCCTTCTATGTTTATTCGGTTGCATTGAGAAAGGAAGGAATTAAAAAGTATTCATTGGTATAAATAATGATTACATAAAAAGGTATTTAATTGGATTGCTTTAAAGAGTATAAATATGTATTCAAATATATAGAAAATGAATACTTGAAAAGTTCATTCAATTGTATTAATAAGGGAAGGTATTAAGCGGTAGAAATAATGAATTTATAAAAAGTCATTTAAATGGATTGTTTTATAGCGTATTAGTATGTATTCAGATGTATTAAAAATGAATCCTTTTATGTTTATTCGGTTGTATTGAGAAAGGAAGGAATTAAAATGTATTCATTGGTATAAATAATGATTACATAAAAAGGTATTTAATTGGATTGCTTTAAAGAGTATAAATATGTATTCAAATATATAGAAAATGAATACTTGAAAAGGTATTAAAAAGTATTCAACGGTATAAATAATGAATTCATAAAAAGTCATTTAAATGGATTGTTTTATAGCGTATTAGTATGTATTCAGATGTATTAAAAATGAATCCTTTTATGTTTATTCGGTTGTATTGAGAAAGGAAGGAATTAAAATGTATTCATTGGTATAAATAATGATTACATAAAAAGGTATTTAATTGGATTGCTTTAAAGAGTATAAATATGTATTCAAATACATAGAAAATGAATACTTGAAAAGTACATTTAATTGTATTGATAAAGGAAGGTATTGAAAAGTATTCAACGGGATAAATAATTAATTCATAAAAAGTGATTTAAATGGATTGTTCTATAGCGTATTAGTATGTATTCAAATGTATTAAAAATGAATCCTTCTATGTTTATTCGGTTGCATTGCGAAAGGAAGGAATTAAAAAGTATTCATTGGTATAAATAATGATTACATAAAAAGGTATTTAATTGGATTGCTTTAAAGAGTATAAATATGTATTCAAATATATAGAAAATGAATACTTGAAAAGGTATTAAAAAGTATTCAACGGTATAAATAATGAATTCATAAAAAGTCATTTAAATGGATTGTTTTATAGCGTATTAGTATGTATTCAGATGTATTAAAAATGAATCCTTTTATGTTTATTCGGTTGTATTGAGAAAGGAAGGAATTAAAATGTATTCATTGGTATAAATAATGATTACATAAAAAGGTATTTAATTGGATTGCTTTAAAGGGTATAAATATGTATTCAAATATATAAAAAATGAATACTTGAAAAGTTCATTCAATTGGATTGATAAAGGAAGGTATTGAAAAGTATTCAACTGGATAAATAATGAATTCATAAAAAGTCATTTAAATGGATTATTCCATAGCGTATTAGTATGTATTCAAATGTATTAAAAATGAATCCTTCTATGTTTATTCGGTTGCATTGAGAAAGGAAGGAATTAAAAAGTATTCATTGGTATAAATAATGATTACATAAAAAGGTATTTAATTGGATTGTTTTAAAGAGTATAAATATGTATTCAAATATATAGAAAATGAATACCTGAAAAGTTCATTCAATTGTATTAGTAAAGGAAGGTATTGAAAAGTATTCAACGGTATAAATAATGAATTCATAAAAAGTCATTTAAATGGATTGTTTTATAGCGTATTAGTATGTATTCAGATGTATTAAAAATAAATCATTTTATGTTTATTCGGTTGTATTGAGAAAGGAAGGAATTAAAACGTATTCATTGGTATAAATAATGATTACATATAAAGGTATGTAATTGGATTGCTTTAAATAGTATAAATATGTATTCAAATATATAGAAAATGAATACTTGAAAAGTTCATTCAATTGTATTGATAAAGGAAGGTATTGAAAAGTATTCAACGGTATAAATAATGAACTCATAAAAAGTCATTTAAATGGATTGTTTTATAGAGTATTAGTATGTATTCAGATGTATTAAAAATGAATCCTTTTATGTTTATTCGGTTGTATTGAGAAAGGAAGGAATTAAAAAGTATTCATTGGTATAAATAATGATTACATAAAAAGGTATGTAATTGGATTGCTTTAAATAGAATAAATATGTATTCAAATATATCGAAAATGAATACTTGAAAAGTTCATTCAATTGTATTGATAAAGGAAGGTATTGAAAAGTATTCAACGGGATAAATAATGAATTCATAAAAAGTCATTTAAATGGATTGTTTTATAGAGTATTAGTAGGTATCAGATGTATTAAAAATGAATCCTTTTATGTTTATTCGGTTGTATTGAGAAAGGAAGGAATTAAAAAGTATTCATTGGTATAAATAATGATTACATAAAAAGGTATTTAATTGAATTGCTTTAAAGTGTATAAATATGTATTCAAATATATAGAATTGTATTGATAAAAGAAGGTATTGAAAAGTATTCAACGGTATAAATAATGAATTCATAAAAAGTCATTTAAATGGATAGGTTTCAAAAGATCTTCTCAATATTTATTTAAATGTATAAAAAATGAATTCAGAATTTGGTATATACATGTAACCAAAACAGTTTTGGATAAAAAAGTATTGGTTGGAATAAATTCTGAATACCTATCCTCTGCTCAGGGAATTGAGCAGGATACATAGTTATTAAAAGGTATAAAAACTGAATACTTTTTAATGCCATTGAATCCATTATTTTTTATAGGGTAGGCCAAGCTTGTATGTTATGTCATGTTATTATATTTTTTGTATACACAGCCTTACGGTTTCCTTCTGTAATGATATCTTATGTCATGCTATGTCTTATGTTATACTATGTTTCTGTATAAACCCAACTTAAGCGTTTCTGAAGGCGGTGGCCAAAATAATATGTTTTTTGCTTCCCACTGGTGGGGTACTGTGGTAGGGCACGTAATAACTTTATCTTCTAACGTTTGCACAATTTTTAATTGAGATATTTGTTTATTTTGTTTTTGTGACAGCGCCCAAGATGACAGGTAACATTTGTGACTCTTCTTTTCTTTTTCGTATTACATAATGGGCCAATTGTTAGAACGCAAGTTAGCTACTAATCAACATTATTTAGGCTTAAGTATTAAAAAATAGCTTGTCTAGAGTTAAACTGCTGAAACCAATGAGACGGCCGAGGCGGCCATGATAGTTTTCCTATTTATTTTTCTTTAAATTTATGGACTAAAAAAATATTAATTTCCAGGTGATCCCGGGCCTAAATAAATTCTAGAAAGTGCTAAATTCAATAAAATATGACTAAGAATTGATTTATAGGGTATTTTGAGGATAATGGTAATAAAATAATTTCTAACCTAAAAACAAACACCGAAAAAAAACGTTTATTATTCTGAATTTTCGAGGCGCTTGCGTTTTGACAAGCTATCTTGACCTGTTTTATCAGAAAAGTTAACCTGCCAAACATTTTGACGATGAGAACCGCCTTTTTTACGCGATTATATCACAGTAGTGTAGAACATAACATGTTTTTCGTCAGCCATTTGAGTAAAAGTCTCTGTCCATTACAGGAAATAGCTATTTGCAATAGTTGCCATTGTTTCTTATTTATTTCTAGACAAAATTACTTTAATGTTAACGTGCTATATTTTGGAGCTGTCATGGACACTGTGAGAGCTAAATAAAGATTACCTAATCAGCAACGACAACACTTTAGAAGCTGCTTAGCAGTGAAACGGCATACAGCTGTAATAGCTATTTTACTTTCAGTTTTGCTGTTAAAGTGTTTTGGTAGCTGTTTTTTAGCAATTTGTGTTACTTGGGGTAGATTACTGTTAAGTACTGTCGTGTTCTGTTGGGTCCTGTCAAGTACTGTCGTGTCCTGTTGGGTCCTGTAGAGTACTGTTAAGTACTGTCGTGTTCTGTATGGAAAAAATTATAAAATTTTAATAATTAGAGACATAAAAAGGTCGTTTTGGTGCAAAAGCGATGGCGGTCTGTGGGGTGCAAAGCTGGAGGAGCGAAAATCGACTTGAAGGTGGAAATTATGATTTTATTTAAACTATATTGAGTAATTACACTATTAAGATCTGGTAAGGACCTACCCAGTTTTTAACTTTTTTTTTTATCTTTCAAAAACTGGTTTTTTTTTCATAATATTACTGAAGTAGTCGGGATGCAGTTCTAAATAAATTTGAGTGTATGTATGGATAGTATAAGGTGTTGCACGCTCGACTGAAGATCCAAAGGTCATGAGTTCGATTCTCACATAAAACTTTTTTTTTTCAAACAACTTTAAATTAAAATTTGCTAATGACTAATTAATATAAATTTAGAATAAACGAGGCAAAATACATTAAAAATTCCTTAATTTCATAAAAATTTAATTGATTAGTTTGTCTTTCATTTACTAAAATAAAATTAGATTTTAAAAGGATTTAATTAAGTTTTTAATGAGTTTTTTGGTTTTCAAAAAAGGTAATTTTAAAAATGTCGTATTATGGTAGATAACGCTGATGCTTATACCCAGTGTGCATGATACTCGGCATGATACGTAATATTAACAAACTATACATTGCCCTCGAAATTGCCTCGTTCTAAATTACGTTCTAAAACATGGTTTTGAGAGTAACATATAACAAAATGTGACTTCTGTGTTACATAGGTACGTAAATTAAAATTAAAACAATATTTTCTATTCTTGACACTACCCAGACAGCACTGGACGTCCAATGGACGTCCATTTTAGATCCAGGACATTAAATGGACGTCCAAAACCGGACGTCCATTGGACATCCAAAATCGGACGTCCATTGAAAGTCCAAACCAGGACGTTTTAATTTTAAGTCCATATTCTAGGTCCAGAATATCTAGGACATTAAATGGACGTCTAAATCCGGACGTCCATTTTAAGTCCATTCTAGGATAATAAAAATAATACCTGCATAAAATTAGAGATGGCGCACCGGCGAGCGCACCGGTCACCATGATATGGCGTTTTACGAGAAGTATAAATACATAAATTCAAAATCAAACTTCGAGGATTCGAAATTCAGATACAACTTTGGCTACTCGGCAGTAGGATAAGTTGGAGAGAGGACCACTCGAAGTGATAGCGAGTGGGGGTGAGGTTAGCAAGCGGATGGGGATTTTCATCCAATCTTTTGGAAGGGGATCCTTATCCGTGGGCGCTCTCTCGCAAGGTTGTTGTTGTTGTGTCGAGGATTCGAAGTAAAGATCCCCTTGGTGTTTTGTGAACAGCGTTGCCAGGTCTACTGATTTTACAGTAGATCTACTGCTTTTGGGTTTTTGAATACTGTTTTTACGGCGGAAATCTACTGTTTTTTTTTTGGTTTTTAAGATATATGAGCTGTAGACTCGGCTGTAGATCTACTGTTTTTGTTTTTCCAGCAAATTTATAAGGTACCTAGTTGGCTAAATTTTGCAATAACTCAAAAAGTACTGATCCGATTCCGATTTTATTTTTTTGCGTTTGCAAATACTCTTTAAGGACTCTCAAATCAGTTATAATTACTTTTGCGTTCCGAGTTTTCTATTTTGAGATATAGGGAAAAAACCGAGGAAAAACCGAAAATGTTCAAAAATTAGGATTATGAAAAATATGAAGGTCCATTGCGTGCTTTTTTGAGAAGTGGGCGACATCTAGAACCACAAATTTGGTTTTTTCCGATCAAAATATGTCCCTTACGACTCGGTTCGGTTTTTAAAACTTTCAGAGATATGGCCGTTTAAAGTTGAAATAAAATCGCTGATATCTCAGAAACCACTGAACCGATCCAAATTTAGTTTGATTTTTTTTTAATAAGACCGACTTTTCTATGATTCTGAAATGTTTGAAATTGTCACCTTTTAAAGAATTATTACCCTAAAAGCTCAATTTAATTTTTTTTTTACTTTTGTCAAATTAAAAGCATTTTTACAGTCATCAAGTTCGTCTTTGGCGAGGTTTTTTGCCTACTTCGAGGTACTTGCTTGCACCGTTTATGTTGTTTTCTTTCAGTTCAGTTTGTTTACAGAATCTACTGTTTTTTTAACTTATGTTCTACTGCTTTCTTAAAATTCGACCTGGCAACGCTGTCTGTGAAAGATCCTTGATGTTCTCTGGTAGAGAGTAAAGATGGATGATCCACTTTTTGAAAGGAGCGATCTGCGGAAGGACACTCGCGGCTATATCACACGCCAGTCACACCTAATCCCTGTCTACTGCGTAAGACTAGATATTCTTCGACAAGTATCTAAGAGAAAGAGGCCCAGGCCGTTCGGGACTCAAGTATTATAAACCTTAAACTTTCAAAAAAATATTTACAAAAAAGACAAATAAAACTAACCTAACCTAACTTAACCTAACCTATACTGTCACTTCTGCCAACCATTTTTTTTGGACTTTTAAAGTTTTGATAGACCTAGAATCGAGCCTAGAATTGTTTTGGACAAAAAAAATTATTTATCACTGTGAAACTTCGCGGTTTACAGGTTAGGATAAGTTAGGTTAGTTTTATTTTTTTGTATGTAACTATTTTTTTGAAAGTTTAAGGTTTATAATACTTAAGGCCCGAAGGGCCTCTTAAATACCCGTCGAAGGGAAATTAGACATTTTGACGTTAATTTTTCGCGCATGCTCATATGATGGAATTCATCGCGGTATTTAACGACTCGTCACCAATTCGGCACACGACACGACAATCGCGACACAGTGTTGCCGCATCAAGTTTTACAAATGTACTGAAATTTTTCTGAAAATGTACAGAATTCAGTTAAAATGTACTTTTTTTGTTGAAACTAATTTAATTTACATTTAAATACAAGAAAAAAATACACCTACAAATATTGAAATGCAAAAAAAAATCAGGTTATCATATGATATAACAACCACAGATTAAAAAGGCGTCTCCTCTTCTTATCTTGCCAGTCTAACGGAAAAACTAGTTTAAAATTAGTTTTTTTGTGGCTTGAATAAAAACAAATAAATCAAACCGAGAATCAAACATATTTATATTGATTATGATGTCTAGTATTCAATTTCGTACTGAAAATGGGTCAATTTTTAAAATTGCGTACTGAATTACCTTTTTTGTATTAAATTGAGTACAATTGTACTCAAATGGCAACACAGGGGGGTTAATGGGGGTAATTACCCCCACAAGAATGGAAAAAATAAGGATTTTTCTACAAAAAAAAAAAAAATTACTGCGGTACTGCGGCACATAAACTTGCTTTATTTTTACTAAAATTGTACCAGTTTAAGTGAATTTGTAGATTAAAACTGCAAATTTTTTTGCCTGCGACGCCATGAAAAAAAATTGTATTAACTGCAAAAATATATCAGTGCTTTAACTGAATTACCCCTTCCCCAAGATCAAGGCCTGGATACGCCACTGTTCGACAGTGTTGTCAATGTAAGGATACACGTAGCAGAATAAATAGATTAGAGAGTAGTTTAAGTTGAACTACGTATTTTTACGTAAGCATAAGATTTGACGTCCGCCAAGGTCACGTTAGCAGCTTAAGCCGATCACACACAAAATGCATAACGCGTTAGAAGTTCAACCTTATGGACTTTTCTTACGTAAATCCAATATGGCCGCTGCTATTCGATCGCTGATTGGTTGAAAGCCCGCTATGCGCCATGCTACGGATTACGTAAATTGTGTGTGTGAAGGCCTTTACGAATTAAAGTTTGCTTACGGAAGTCTACGAGCGTCTTAAACGTTACCAGAGAATACAACTGGTTGATTGGCCTATCAAAAAATGACCCCCCACCGAGGGCCGCACACGATGCGGTTTTCGCGAGGGTTTTCGCGTCCAGCACAAAGGATTCTTTGCAAATATATTCCTACTGCAGTCAAAACCTGTCAAAACTAATGCTTAGGTAAAAACCTAACTTAAACTATCTAATAACAAAGACGTACAAATAACCATAGAAAACAAGGATAGAAAAAGAATAAAAAGGTTTTAAAAAATAGAGACATTTTGGGTAATTTGGGTCGCGCATTTCAAACTTTCTTTATTGTTATTCCTGAGTCTGCGCATTAGTAACTTCTCGATACTTTTTTGTTATTTACGATAACTTCCTTTAGGTTTTGTATTGTTTCATGGGCGTATATAAGGTGCTGAAGCCTGAAGCCGCCCCAAGAGCCTAAAATAGTTTATGTTAAAACTATTTATTATCCTACTTTTTAAAACTTTATTACATAAAAGTTTTAAAAATTTCAAACCATGGAATGCGGTAAATTTTTTTGCTTAAATTCGATAGTTTGTTTTGTGAAAAACCATATAAATCTGATAAATACGAGGATAAATATAACAAAAAAAAAACAAAAAAAATTGAGGTTGCTTACGTGATGTCATGAATATTTATACAGTGTCTCAAAATCTCTCTGCACTTTATTTGCATTAGAAGTTAACCTTATTCGTATTAAAAATAACGATATAACAACTATCAATTTTTTTTGTTATTTTAACTGACCCAAAATGCCTCCATTGATCTTTTTTAACTTTTGTTTATTAAAATTAAAAAACATATTAATAAAACAAAAAATGGAAATTATACAAAAATTGGCAACGGTGGATACACTTTAATCAGCACGCGTTGAAAAGCAAACGATCCCAATGTAAAACCACGGATCACCTTTTGTTAAGGTGATCCGTGGTAAAACTGTCTCTGCGGGAATTTCAAAATGAGAATATTAGATAAAAGGCGAAATTTTTAAAATTAAAACTTTCCTGTCCTCGTTTTGGGAGGTTGAAATCGTTGTTAAACCAAACCGAAACCAAACCTAACCTTGGTCAATTGATCGGAAACCTATCCTAACCTATTTGAAATCGTTTGCTTTTCAAGCGCTAATCTTTAATCGGTTCTCTCTAAAATTAAAATGGAGTGGATAGCAAGTGGAGGGTGAATAGAAACAAAAACAAAATTCTTTAAAATATACTAAATATACACTGCTGTTAAACCAAAACTACCTAGTAGTAATTAATAAATTTTAATAGTTGTTTAAAAGAAAAAAAAATCCTAGGTGTGGGCCTCGAACCCATGACCTGCGGATCTTGAGTCAAACACTCCACACTTTATGCTATTTATCAGCTTATATAGAATTTCTTTTTGAACTACATCTCGATTGCGTCAGTAATATTTTTAAAAAATCCAATCTGGAATATAAAAACAAATAAAAATCTGGGTAGGTCCTTACAAGATCTAAACTTAAGCATAGACTAATAGTTATATTAGAGATTTTAATTTTTAATTACCTAGGGTATTGTAAAATATTTTTATTATTTTTGCGTATTTTTGTCTTCTTTGCACTTCTTTGTGTCCCTAAAAAATACTTTGAATACCGAGTTGAATATACTTTATCGAGTATTTTGCGAGGGAATTGATCCCTCTTTGTCCCTCTTTTATTGAACTTTTATCAAAAATAAATTTTATTGGTATGGACAAAAAAAGTCCGTTTATTTTTATATTTTTATAGCATCAAAAAAGTTTTTATGACCTCGTTACGCCTCGTTATGACCAAAATAGTTCAGTCCTGTTGGGTCCTGTCAGGTACTGTCGTGGTCCTGTTGGGTCCTGTTGGGTCCTGTCGAGTACTGTCGTGTACTGTTGGGTCCTGTCGGGTCCTGTTGAGTACTGTCGTGTACTGTTGGGTCCTGTCGTGTACTGTCGAATACTGTTGGGTTTTGTTGGGTCCTGTTGGGTACTGTTGGGTCCTGTCGAGTACTGTTGAGTACTGTTGGGTCCTGTTGAGTACTGTCGAGTCCTGTTGGGTCCTGTCGTGTACTGTCGAGTACTGTTGGGTCCTGTTGGGTACTGTTGGGTCCTGTCGTGTACTGTCGAGTACTGTTGGGTCCTGTTGGGTACTGTTGGGTCCTGTCGGGTCCTGTCGAGTACTGTTGAGTACTGTTGGGTCCTGTCGGGTCCTGTCGCGTACTGTTGGGTCCTGTCGTGGTACTGTCGGGTCCTGTTGTGAAATTTGTACAGTACTGTTGAAAGCTGATGACCCCTCGGATAAAGTTCAAACCAGGTAACTGCACATATGCCTCAAGTAAAGGATAATATTAAAAATGGGACATGTAAAGGTCCCTATTATATTATAGGGTGTTTTTTTTAAAGGTAAACAAATTTTGGGTATTTTTTCCGTACCGAACACGTCGATTTTGTTTGCGGTGATGGGGAATGGGGGAAGTGGGTCGTGTGATCAACCGGTCAGATATTTGCGTCCAACTTTCCAAGTTTATGGAGCGCTAAAAAAATTAAATATAAAAAATTAAAAATAGAAATCACCGCAAAATCGTTCTACAAAAAAAGTTAATAAATTTTTGGGATTTTACAAAAAAATTCACAGAAAATAAAGATTTTTAACGCTCCATAGTAACATGGTTTTTAAGTGCAATAATACTTACAAAAGACACTTGTCATCACGTGCAACCTATCAAACGTTTCCGAAATCTGGGGGCACGGCAATGCCCCGCTTAGTTCGCCCAACTGCTGTACCATCTTTTCTTGAAACATTTCAGTCCATATATTTGAGCTATCTATAAGCTGCGAAACTTAAACTTTGCACAATCGTAGATCTTCATAGAGTTTACAACCCCTTCAAGTTTCATAAAGCAGTAAAGTAGTAAAAGTAGTCGAAATTTTCACTCACACTCATGTATATATCATTAAAATTCTACTGCACTTCCAGACATGCTATACAGAGCTGAAATTTGGCAGACTCAAAAAACCCCAAAATTCTAATTTACTCCCCTTCCCTTTACATGCAAAGTTATGTAAAAGTAAAATTGCCCACTTCCAGAAGCGCTTAGAGAGAGAGCTAAGCTTTGGCAAACTGATAGGAACCATAAAAAAAATATAGGAAAAAATTTAAATACTCCAAAATTTTTATTTACTTTCCTCTCCTATAATTGTAAAGTTATTGCCCACTTCCAAAAACCGTAGAGAGCTGATCTTGGGAGGGCCGATAAAAACTCTGATAAAGCAATAGAAAAAAAATTAAAAACCCCAAAATTTTAATTTACTTCCCTCCTCTATAAATGTAAAGTTATGTAAAGGTAACATTGCCCACTTCCAGAAACGCTTAAAAACTAAGCTGAGCTTTGGCAGACTGATAAGAACTATGATAAAACGATAGAACAAATTAAAAACCCCAAAATTTTAATTTACTTCCCTCTCCTATAAATGCAAAGTTATGTAAAAGTAACATTGCCCACTTCCAGAAACGCTAGAGAGCTGAGCTTTGGAAGGCTATGGATAAGAAAGAAAAAAAACCTCAAAATTTTAAATAAGGCATTGCAAAAGTTTTGAACAATATTCCGCATATTTTACTACTTTAAAACCTAAATTTTATCAAAATCCTTTAAAAAAAGAGTGAAATTATAACAAGTACGCGAAAATGGTATTCCGTAAAAAGAATTGAGATAAAAGTAAAGCCAAATTCTTCGACACAAATTTGAAAATGAAAGATTCTTACTACCTACTTATTAGTTTGGAAATGTTTTTCTAAACTTGGCTATGACGGTGCAAATGACTCTTAGGCTAAATTGACCACAAAGAAGTTTGGCTTGAATAGCAAAGTTTAAAAAAACATTTTCCAACTAGTAAGAACCATTCATTTTGAGATTCGTATTCTAGAATTTGGCTTTACTTTTTATCTCAGTTCTTTTTACGGAATACCATTTTCGCGTACTTGGCTTTCTTTTACATGAAATGTTTTTGTTATGATCAATTATTTATGGGAGGAATTGGGTACAATTTTGCAGCAAAAAATAAAAAACTTAATACTCACAGCAGCAAAATTTGTTCAAAACGTTTCCTGATGCTTCAAATAGATTTTCAATGGGATTTAGTAATGAATTACTTACTTATGTAAAGAGTAATTGTATTGATCTTAAATCAAAGAAGAATAAGGTCATAGGAGACATTCGACAGGCAAGTCCCTAGGGATTTTCGTACCACGGGAAAAACATGAATTGGGCAATCCCATCGACCGATTTTTTCTGAATGTCCTGAGTTCTTATACGCCGGTGGTTTCAGACCCTTCATTTTGAGGTAAAGGGCCCAAGGTCTTTATACTTTTACACAGGTTATCTACAGAATTTGAAAGGGAATTGAACCTGACTGGCCACGTCACCTGGTTGCCATTTATTTTTTGGAAACCTGATGACGCAGCTACAGTCGTCCAGTTAAGTTCACATGACTGGTCAAATTCTGTAGACAACCTGTGTAAAAGTATAAAGACCTTGGAGTTAACAACATGATTATATCCAGATATACCTAAAAAAAATGACAAAATTTTTCAGAAAAAAATGTATTTTATCATAAAATTTAATAATTGTATGAACAAAATCTCCAGATTTTATGGGATGATTACACCTATTACCACCTCCCAGTGGAAACAAATGTGAATTATTATCATAATGGAAATTATGGTCTTGGTTTTCAAAAAAATGCAAAATTTTAACTTTTGTTTACAAATATCAGCTGGACCACCAGTCACGTGAAAAATTCGATCCGAAGACGAGTCAAATTCTAAGCACGGATAATAGAACATTAGCGGATTGGATTTCACCAAAGTAAAACCGGCAAATCCAAAATGGCCGCGTCCCAACCAAAAAAACCCAGAGAACAAAAGACGAAATTTTTGTCAACCGCTGTGTTTTTGCGAGTTTTCTTAATCGAATTTGGATAAATTGGAGAAATATCGGTAACACGTACAACACAAAAACAACCCGTCTTCCGCCATGACCTACAGAACACCAAGTGCTCAACTATTGTTTTTGATATGTCAAACGTATGGCGTCCCAACATTTTCTATTTTAGTTGGTTGTGAAATCCAATCTCTTCAATGTTCTAATAGGGAACTATTGCAAGCCAGGCACGAATTGTGCCGGGCACTATATTGACAGTTTCGCATTAAAAACTGACAGTTGATCTTTCAAAATTGACATACCAAAGTCATTTATTTTCCATTAATTGTGGCGTCACTATTAATGCCGGCTCTTATAATACACAATGGCCTTATTTTGAAAGAAGACAGCTCTTTTTATAATGTGAAACTGTCAATATAGTGCCCGGCACAATTTGTGCCGGGCTTTATTGCAATAGGTCCCTAATATCTTAATAGGGACCGTGGGCTGCAGTCACGGTTCTTAAATAACCCGTTTGTCTGATGGTAACTTACTACTACTACTACTACGTCACAGTTTTCCTAGCAATCAGCAGTCAAACGCTGTTTATAGCGTAATTTATTTTGCCAGGAAACTTTGTACTTTTGGGTCTTGTCGTCTTGTACGTAGTGTTTATACCTGTTCCGTGCTTGCTATAAATGTATTATACCCTGTTTCAGTAGCGCACCCAGGAATATGTCTTGGGAGGGGCCCGAGGCTTTATTTCATGTTATTTTTTGTGTTTATTCATGAAATATGTGGAAAATATATACAAAAATCTTAGGCTTGGGGGGCCCGGCCCCCCCCCTGGGTGCGCCCATGCCTGTTTCCACCAATGCATGCTCACCCCGATTCAAAAAACGCACGTGATCAGCCATGGATTTGCACCGGCTTTAAATGCAGCGTCACCTGATGCGTTTTTTGAATCGGGGTGGGCATGCATTGGTGGAAACAGGGTATTTAAGACTACAAAAAAGAAATTTTAGAAAAAGATGGTTTAGTTTATATTGCAGGATTTTAACACGAAAGCATCACAATGAGTTCCCTGAACTTGGTTGCTATACCTATGAAAATGAACAAATCAACATGCATTCATATGCCATGCTATCTTGGGTGCAAAAGCCTTTCTTTTAGAGGCTTAACTGAGCCTTCACCATCATAGAAAAAAGATATTAACAAAATAGATAAATGGTTCATAAAATTGCATGGTGCCAATTTTAAATTTATTAAAATAAATATTGTCAAGCGATCCACTAAATTTATATTTGAAAAAGTTTCTATTCCATATAAATTGGTAAATTTATTTGTATTAAGTATAAGAATCAAATTTATAAATACCAAAAAGCAAAATGAATCCACAATGAAACGAAAGCTTGATGATACAGGGACTGATGAGAGTCGAAAAACAGTAAAAAAGTTAAAGAAAATTATTTTGTAACTATTCTATAATTAGATAGGTTTAGTTTTTGTTGCTTGAAATATGATTTAAAAACAAAACTGATGAGGACCATTCTTAAATTATATACTGGGTGTTCCAAGTTAAAAGTCCACCGTGTCCCAAGTTAAAAGTCCACCATATTGCTAACTTTGTTGTTATTAAAAATAGAAAAAAATTTAAATTGGGAAACTGGTAGATTTTTTTTAAATTTTTGTTTCTCGAAACTCAATGTTCGATTTTTTTATTTGAGCATCTTAAACAAGATCAAAAATTCTACTACTTTGCCAATTCAAACTTTTTTTTATCTTTAATAATAAAAAAGTTAGCAATGGTTGACACTCAACTTGGAACACCCTGTATAATGCTCAAATAGGAGGGAAGGAATATTAGCGTTACAGTCAATGTATTTTTATCATAATTTTTCTTGAAATGCGTTAAGAAGGGGGAATCAAAAATCCTTGTGTTATGTAATGAATGTTCCCTTACTGCTCACTTCCCAGGTAGCAAGGTCACGTTTTTTAAACGTCAAAAAAGGTCATTTTTAATGACCATTGACGTCTTTAACCTGACGTGTAAATGACGTTCAAAAGACAAAATGACGTCATTTTTAGACGTTTTAAAGACGTCAGCAATATGACGTATTTGGGACCAAAACAGAATATCAGTGACCTATTTATGACTATTTTTAAACTCGTCTGAATATATGAAATAATCCCTGCAGTTGAGAACACTGAAGGAAACTTAGACCTGGAAGTCCTGGAACAGGTACAGATCAAAATAGACCTAAACCTAGACTTTAACATCTCCACCTGGAAGCGAAAGAAGCCTCGAAGTTTGTCTTGATTTAATTTATTTTACATACATACCCCCACATTTCGTATAAATCCGGTTAAGTACTGACTGGGGCACCATCTATGTAAGTATGAGTGTATGTCCCTTGGACAAAGTGCAATGAACCAATATATGACGTGTTTAAGACGTCAAAAACTACACTGCGAAAACACGTCGTTGGTAGATGACCTGCAGGTCATCCAAATTACCACTTTTCGACGAAAAAAAGACGTCATTTGATGATCCCTTGCTACCTGGATTAAAGTCATTTCAATTTCCTTCTTTTAATTTTTTTGATAGAATTTCTCAAAAAAAAACTCATTTTAAATACCTCCTATCCACAAAAAAAATCAATATTGCACTGTTCGGCGAAAAAAGTTAAATTAATATGAACAAGAGTATCGAATTAACTTAGGAAAAGTATTTATAATAGTGTCCTGAATCTGATATTTATAAAACTGTTGGAATTTTTATCATAAATTTTTAAATTATTTGATTTTTTAATGTATTTTTACGGCATGTATCTTTATTTCTCTCATAATATAACGTATAGGTCTCTCTTTAGTGATCGTGGAGCAGGCATATTGCCGCGTCATAGGCTGCCGAGTTCTTATTGGCTGGAAGTTACCAGACAACCGGCACGATACACTCACACACGGTATGTCAGCGCGCATGGATTGCCTGTCCTTGTCGCGCTCCGTGACGTCACGTGCGTTGCAGAATAGCAGGTATCGCGTGAATTTATAATGGTATTTTATGATTGTTTTATTATTTTTTTTTCGTGGCGTATTTGTACCAGTTCAATCTTTGAGTTATTAGGCATATTGTCTAATATTTATATTTTATTTCAATTTAGGGTTTTATACAATAAGTATTAAAGTTAAAAATATAAGAAACGCTTTACCCATAATCATTAAGTATATCAATTCATTAATTGAATAAATACAATCCTACGTTTTTTATAACCCTGTCTAAAAATCTTGTATATTATGTTTTTTAGAAAAGTTTTAGGATATTTTATAAGATTTTTATCGAGGGTTTTATACAGGGTGAGCTTTTTAAAGCTCACCATTCACACTTTATTTGTGAAAATCTCTAGTGTGTGATTTCACCATTTTGAAGATTTTTTTATTCTATACATATTTACAGAAAATTACCCCTCAGATTAAAAAAAAATGTTTTTCCGATAAATTTTTGTAGGGAATTTTTGAAAAAGAAATACAATTTATATTTTTTATTGAGTTAAGAATCTTTTTTATTTTTCTCATTTTTTATGTTTGTTATTTTTGACATTTTCTTTTCTAAACGCCTTTTGCAATTTTCGAAACTAATTCTACGATTCAAATCTCGCAGCCTAATGTACGTTCTAGTTCTTGCTAAGCATAAAAGGACCTCGTAAGGAATATCTGAAGGATCTGCTAGTTTGCTTAGAGAGTGCGTTCGGCTAGTGTTTTAAACAGATATTTTCCATTTAATAAGGATGTCCCGTGCATAATATTAAATTCAGAATCCAATATTCTTGTAGCTTGTAACATTTAAAAGATTTCCTCTAGAAATGAAACCAAGCCAATTTCGGGTTTTTGAGTCAATTTCAATGTTTTTTGTTTCCACCCCTAAGTCATATTTACCCCTAAACCTATGTGCAACATAGCCTGCTATATATTTTAGGGCTTCTTCGTGGACTGTCTCTTTGATCTCAAATGTGTTCAGTAAATCAGTAGTTTCGCCTCTGTTTTCTTTTTCTGGATCTAAAATATGTAACTCGTATTGTGATTCGTTATAGGGTGGATCAATGAATTCGAATTCCTTCAGCATGCTCTCTTCTAAGTCATCTGGCTTATTCTCTGTAGAGATTGTCATATTTTGTCCTAGATTAGAAAGAATATTATTTGTTAAGCAAAGCTCTTCGGTTACTTCATTTTGTGATTGTCTTTCTAGTGCCTTAAGTAAACAGGGTTCCAAGGTATCTTCAGTATTCGTGTTTGATGTAAAGATTGCTGCAGAATTTTTTCCCAGTATATACCATCTTAACCGGTATCGAAATTGTAGTGGACTGGGATGATCGTTAGCACCGCCTATCCCACGTATGTATTAAAAAAAGTTTTCTAAAACGTCCTGATTGAGCCTTGAAGTCAAAATATATTCGACACCATATGTCGACTGTACATAGTTATAAAGTTCTGCCATGGATTTGTTTGTCAACAAAATGCCCTTTTGGAATTGAATCATAGATTTGTGGTTTCTAACAATCATAGATGATACCTGATTGGTTACACGATTAAGCAGATCTTGTTGGGCTTCTAAGTTTGTACCGAAAGCATTTTTTTCTATGCAACCCGAATATTTGTTTCTAGAGTTCAACAAATCAAACCAGTCATTAAAAAGTTGGCACAACTCTGATACATCCTGCCAAGTTGAGTTTTCTGGTAGAAATCCATTTTTCCCAAGGTATGTGATAGCTTTGGCCGTTGAATTTGAAAGAAGCTGTACTGCTGGTCGAACTCTCTGCCTCTCGCTTCCTGTAACTTCTAAATGATGTTTTGTCAACTTATGAGCTATTGTTAGTTCTGAAATTGAACAATCAAGCAAAATTTTGAAGCATGTTTTATCATTTTTTTCCCTTTACATTGAGCCCTTGATCTAAAAGATGGTTCCTTACTAGTTTAATTAAGTGCGGCACATCTGCAAACACAAAAATTTTTAAGTTGCTGTCAGAAGGATGGATAAAATAGCAATTTTTTGTATGGCCAATATTTAGTTTCCACCATAAAGAGATGTTTCCAGGACCCAAGTCACTAACTATCGAAACTACAATCAGTCCTATATCAAAGAGCTCGTTAATAATATTTTTAAGGATGTCAGGCGACATTGTCTGAACAAATTTATAAAATACAGGTTGCTTCCAATTTTTTAATAAACCTCGCACCATGACAGTTTGACAATTTTTATGAGTTTCAATTCTCTTCTTGTTTTTTTTCGATGTCAATTCGATTACTCACATACATTTCGTCAAATGACAAAACACACAGTTTATCTTGACTACTTAAGTTCATTACTGTTCCTTTTAACAAAGAACAAACGCTTTTTAAAACTCCAGGTTTTAAATCGAAGGTTGCCGCCCATGTTCGCAATGTCGATATAGCTGGTAAAGGATAACCATTTGTTCTTAAATATTTATAAGCTTTAGGGCTTACGCTTCGTAAAGATATTGCAGATGCAGGATTTAATAATCTTTTTATTTGGCCTGGGCTGAATATCATCTGCAATGAATCTTTTATATTTCTTTCCTTAGAATCTTTCTCTCCAATTTTCCTTAGTAATTGCTGGTTTTTTTTCATGCAATGAAGCTATCTTTTCTTCCAATTGTTTTATTTTACCGTCATAGTTCTGCATGACCCTAAAAATAAAACAAGATATTATGAGGACTTACAAAATTACTTTTTATTAAAACCTACATATCAGCAGTGTCGCTAGTTGCTCTACTTGTCGATGGTTGTTCTGGTACTACTGTAGTAATATTTAAGGGATCGATTTCAAAACTAGATGCCACAATTTCATCGACCTCTTTTTTTCTCCATCTTTTCGTTCTCCTATTTGATCTTTCAGAACCTTCATTCCCATCAAGGACTCTTCTCAGCGGCAGTTTTAAAGTTGCCAATGCTCCTACTTTTAAAATTCTTGTATTTTTTGGGTTATAATTAGGCAACCTTTGTCTTAAGGGGATTTCAAAACATCCAATTGAAAAATGCTCAAGCAAATGCTTGCTAAAATAAAAATATAATAATTAATTTTGAAATATTTAAATGTTATTTAGTTAAATACCAAAAAGTATAAAAATACCTAATTTTATTTAATGTAGGGTAGTGCACAAAATATAGTATACATATACACAAACTAATAAAGAAATAAACATTGAAGTTAAATAAAACCTTTTGAAAGTATAGTTTGTACATGTTATTTATATTTATTATGTATAGGATCTACATATATATAAATACCTATAATTCTTTTTTTTTCAGTTTATGAAATAAGCATAAAAATATATTTCCTACATAGACAACTTTAAATAATAAAAACCATTTAGAAGCTAAATAAAATGGTTGAAGCCGAAAGATGTCTTCAACCAAACGATCGTTTATAAAAAATATATTTTTCCATACAATACTTCTTACTATTTTTCAAGTTGATTTTATCCTCTCTACGACATGCTACAACCCATTGTTTGGCGATATCATCTTGTTTCGGAAACCGAAAGTATTTAATATTGGTTCTTTTTGTTTTTCTGGTATAGTTTGTACAGCCCGCAATTGCACAATTTACCATATTTTGGGATTTACCAAAGTACTTGTTAGACCGACACTTTAAGTATTTAATTAAAATACAGCACAAAACAAAATAATACTTCAAGAAATAACATTAATAAGTAAATTCCAACGATAACTGTTCACGCTCTGCTCTTGTTTCCCGCTTCAGCATGCGACCCTCGTGACGTCACTGCGCAACAAAAACGAATTTAGTTCGCGCGGCTGACATACCGTGTATGAGTGTATCGTGACAACCGGCCAGTGTTGCCACCTCTACCGATTTAGCCTTTTACTTTACGATATACCGAATTACCATAGTTTTCTACCGATTTTTTTTTTTTTTAATAAAAACTTGTTTTTTTTGATACGCCTCGTAATCGCGATTAAAAAAAACACCATAAATAAAATATTCTTTTAATGTAAGATCCTTGGCGCCATCTCTTGGATTTTTGGATTTTGCGATATACTCAGCCGGCAGCCGCAAGCGGCATTAAAGATCACGCTATTTTAAACCCTGAGGTTTTTTTTATAATATTATCTATCTAATAGGGACCTATTGCAATAAAGCCAGGCACAAATTGTGCCGGGCACTATATTGACAGTTTCAAATTATAAAAACAGCTGTCTTCTTTCAAAATAAGGCCATTGTGTATTATAAGAGCCGGAATTAATAGTGACGCCACAATTAATGGAAAATAAACGACTGGATTTCTAAATTCGACTTTGGTATGTCAATTTTGAAAGATCAGCTGTCAGTTTTTAATGCGAAACTGTCAATATAGTGCCTGGCTTTATTGCAATAGGTCCCTAGTATGTACCAAATTTTTTTATTTAATTCTTAATTTTGGTATTTTGTCAGTAAAAACAAATCGTAAAAATACAATTTACCTTCTAAATCAATCCAAACTATCGATAGTTCTCCAGCACTGCTTGCTGAGATGATTAAAAAATCTACCGAAATCTACCGATTTTTCTCGAAGCCTTCTACCGAAGACCTCAGGGTCGAGGGTGGCAACACTGCAACCGGCTTATTTACGGACCGTGGGCTACAGTCAGATATTTATATGATCAACTTGATCTCTATAAAAAAAAATTTGCTTAAAAGAATAAAACCAAAGAAAGATAAGAAATTATTCCATCTCATCAATCTGGCTTTCAAGACATTCCAGAATAGACCAAGTACATAGAAAAAAAGTTTGTTCTGCAGCCTTTCTAGATGTAGCACAAGCATTTGACAAAGTTTGCATAAACTGCTGCTTTTCTTGAATAGCAAAGTTTAAAAAAAAAAACATTTCCAAACTAGTAAGAACCTTTCATTTTAAAATTTGTATTATATGGAAAACTTGGTTTTACTTTTATCTCAATTCTTTTTACAGAATACCATTTTCATAAACTTGGCTTTTTTTTCATGAAATGTTTTTGTTATAATCTGTATTTCCAACTATTTGCCACTAATAATTTTTTTTGACACCCTTACAATCTTAGGACACATTTATAACAATTTTGTACATACACTATTACTCATATGTAGAGCAACTTAAAAAATAAATAATTTTCTCTTTGTTCACTCTTTGTAATTTAATTTGTTTTGGAGAGGGATATTAGAATGATGAAACAATTTTAATAAATACAAAATGTTTAATTTGCAACAGCCTATAAACCTAATACTTAAAGATATTCAAAAATGTGTGGTCCAAAAGTAGAGCAACCAAGATTTAGTTTTTTCCTAAATATAAAACTGTAAATATTTTTAATATCTAGTAGCATAACCTTTGCTCTTGATGACTGCTTAACATCTCATCTTCATTGATCTTAAAGTTTTTCAATGTAGTCTTTGGAAATTGAATTCTAAACTCTTTGAATTTCTGCATACAATTCGTTCGTATTTGATAGCTTTTTTTGTGTGAATTCTTCTATCAATTTCATCCCATAGATTCTCTATCAAGTTTAAATCAGGGCTTTGAGCTGGCCATACCATAACATTGACTTTATTATTTACCAACCAGTCTTTAACCAACTTTGATGTGTGCTTTCAGTCATTGTCATATTGAAAAACCCATCTTAAGCTCATGTTATCCTCTGCCCAAGGTAACATATTATGGTTTTCTAATATATTCTAACAAACAAAGTGATCCATTATTCCATCAATTTTTATGAGCAGACCCATGCCAAACCCTCCAAAACAACCCCAAACCATTATACCACACTCGCGGCTACAGACTAAAATGCACTCTGGCTCCTTCGATTTCGCGGGTTAATTTGAACGTATATTTTTAAAATTCGTAGTAGTTCGGGGCCTAAGTGGGAAATTTTGGGGTTTTTCTGCATTTTTCCGTACCGTAATAAAATTTGGCATAGAGGTAGTAGACACCTAGAGATGCCATTTTAGAAGAGGTGCTCCGATGGAACCCAGTGCAGGGCCCAGATACAGGGGCGTACTTGAGGTGGGCAAGAAAAAATTTATAAATTAAATATGAAACTCATTTCGCGTACAGTTTCTTATAGCTTGTAAATCCAAAAAATTTACAAAAAGTAAAGTTATGAAAACGGGTTTTTTCAGGGGAGGGAGCAAAAGGAACGAGGACAGACATAAATTAAGTCAAAACGTCAAACTGTTCACATGATATATCAAAAACTGAAACCTGAAATGTACCAGTTCTGAGATCTACGTGAGAGAATATTAAAAACACCTAATCAAACCTAACTTAATAAAATTTGATAAATTTTGTAAAAATGAAGTTTCTGGAATTTTTGAATTATAATGTACAGGGTGTTAAGAGTTAAGTCGCCACTATTACTTACTTCGTTAATATTAGAGCTACAGGGTCGGTTGAATAGACAAAGTTGTGGTATATTTTTTCTCTGATTACGATGGTGATGAACGAAAAGAAAATCAAATGACTAGTAGGTGAGTTATGTTAAAAAAACCACATTTTTTTAAATGGGACCCCCGGTATTCAGTTCAGCCAATAAAATAATACTACAGTGTTGTACTATATTCGTACCAAGTATCATTACGGTACCCAAAAATGCAGACAAAAGTGGCTTAGGCTCCGAACTATAGGAATCCAGGATAAATTTTTTGAGGTTTAGGATTTATGGAAAATTTGGTACTATATAATTAAATCACATTTATAATGAAGATTCGATATAAAACAAAAATAAACAAAATGTAAAATGTTTAAGCTATTAGCTGAACTCAAAAAAAGATTTTGGGAAACACAAAAATAACAAGTGGGCACATGCAAAAATAAATTATTCTTCTAGGTATTTACTCTATTAGGTTTTTATTATTTTTAGGAATCAAGAATGTAACAATTGATTTGCTATTACAATTGTCTCTTCTGGCTTAGGCTCAACTCCAGACTAAATTACCTTTCGTTTGATACCACACAAGCCATGTTTTAAATTAAACTCTATTTTTTGAAATTTACCCCCACCCTTTTTTTTACCTAAAATTTATTTTGTTTAACTCCAGACTCAATTACCTTTCGTTTGATATCACACATGCCATATTTTCACTTAAACTCTAATTTTTGAAGTCTACCCCCACCCTTTTATTTGACTTGTGTTTGGTGGATTTTGTTCATTTTCAAATGGGACCATCTCGACCCAAGACCCAGCCTAGGTACCAAATTTCATTGAAATCGGGTAAGCAGTTTTTGACAGACAGACGGCGCAACAAGAAAGTTTCAAAATCATCTGAAACGCAAAGATATATAAAAAAAAATTTTCATCGGAGCAACTTTTTTTTTCTCGAAAAAATTAGGATCACCATAAGTCACACTACTATAGTATGGTATATGTGTGATAATAATAAATGATAAAAAGCATCAGGGTCAAAAATTTACCTGGATGAAATTTTTTTAAATGAGCTCCTAAATTACACTTGGAAGAAAAACTGATCTCTTGAGTGCACTCGGTACATTCCATTTTTTAGGTCGATGTATTTTTATATGAATTGAAACAATAACACAAAATTAATTTGACCGAACGAAAGGTTGGTTCAGCCTCATAAATTACATTAGATTAAATCAAATTAACTTACATTAACTTAACCTAAGCCAAATTAGAGTAACTTAAGAGGAAATTTTCTCAGTTTTTACAGTTTTATAAAGTTTTTTACTTGTTATTTTCTGTAAAAAGTTTATTATATGTTTTTGGGAAACTTCCTAAGTAAAAAAACAACACTTTTTTCACAAAAAAAAAGCTCTTAAGTTAGTCTAATTTGGCTTAGGGTAAGTTAATGTAAGTTAATTTAATTTAATCTAATGTAATTTATGAGGCTGAACCGACCTTAACTAAACGAAAAATATAAAACACGGACTAATTTTTAAAACTGGAAGGGACTTCAAACAGTCCCAGGCTATTTGAACAAAAACAAAACAATTAAAACATAACCTCGAAATCGAAGGAGCCAGAGTGCATTTTAGTCTGTAGCCGCGAGTAGAAAACTCGGGCATTTCTGGCAACACTGCGGTAGACTCCATACCGTTTTCTGTTGTTTCTTAAAATCTGGAAATCCTCTGGATCTGGACAGATGGGATCAGGCGGGTATCGTCTGCCAAAGTCGTAACAAGAAAAGGGTACAGACTTCAGAAATGGATTTCCTGAAAAAACCCATTCATCACGCCCCATCTGAACAATCAGAAGGATCACCTTGGAAACAGTTTAAAATTTATTTGTACGAAGCGATGGAGATGAATGAAAACAAGAATAAATTGAAGTCTGGCCGGCCGCCATCTACCGACTGGTTTTTTAACACAGAGTCAAGGTTTCTACAGAAATTCTTTGGATGGCGCAAAAACCAGTGGATTTTTAATGGCATCTTCTTGTTGTTCTGTGTATAACATATTTTAAGGAAATATATCTTGACAGTAGTTCGATCTAGTTTTAAAATTAATGATTAACTGTGTTTGTGCATAAAATCGAATGGACAAAGGATGGTTCCCTTGTTTATTAAACGAAATTTTTGCAAAATCTTATTTATTCTTGAAAGTTACATCCTTTTATTTTGTAACTGAAATTAAAACTTGATTTTAGCAATTTTTACTTAATATATAGTATTTTTTAATTTGGAAAATAATTAAAATCTGTATTGAAGAAATCGTGTAATAAAAAACAAACAATTTAAAAGCGGTTCCAGCTGGACGCCCAAAAAGAAAGGGAAAAAGTATTTTTAAAATATAGAAAACTGGTTTAAACTTTTTTTTAAATATCTTTTTATAATGAATGATTCCAAAATAACCATCTTGGGTATGAAGGGCTTTAATTCAAATTTCCCGCCCAACCCCTCAGAAGCGGAAGCCGCCATTTTGAATTTGACCGCTTTCCGGCAGCTTGCGTGTTTCACGTCTAAACGCCAACAGTGCCTGAACCTCTTCTTTCATCTCTTTTTTCAGTTGTTGCTTTGTAATGCTTTACGTTTGCTAGAAGGGGTCAGAGTATACGGGCAGCGTTGGGATTTAGCCGCGTCAGTTTGCCGCTTGTTTCGCCGGCCATTATTTTGTGAAGCCGCTTGCTGTCGGTGTTGTTCAGGCGAATTTCTTTTAAAAATAAAAAAAGTAGTGGCGTTTTTATTGCGCAAACTTTGTAGATTTATTCGCCGTAGTTAAACAAAACAAATTAACATAAAATGGGTGATGAAAAGAAGGTAAATTGTGTGATTTTTGAGGGTAATTTTTTTTTCATGCATTTTTTCCTAGTGAGGCGGTTCCACGCTTTGTTTCTACTAGAAAAATCACTTTTGTGCTTATCATTCACTGCATTTGTATTGTTTGACAAATGCTAGTTAGTACAGCCTTGGTTTTTTCTTTGTAAGGGTCTTAGGTACTACTGGGGCAGTCAGGGTTATTTTATCAACTAAAGGCTAGAGTTTACCTAGCAACATAATGCACAATGTAAATTTAGTGATGCCAATGCCTTTTTCTCTTTTGGTATGGCAGAAAAAGACATCACTATGTTTGTGCATTACATTTGCTAGGTAAACCAGCCCTTAAAGCAGTTTATGTTCTAACAAAATTGGATTAATATAAAACAAATTTGAGTGGTCGACCATTTGTTTTGGTTCTTTGTGTTTAAAAACCATGCATTTTCATTGTTCTTTTAACCAGCAATAACCCTGCTCCTGAACAGTGTTTTAAGTGGTTAATACAACAATGAAAATGCATGATATTTTGACATTTCTTGGTTAATAACTCTGTTCAAATCTCGCATTTACATGAATTGAATGAATAACCAAACAGTTGACCTCTGAAATTTGTTTTTAGTGCTATATATATCTGTTTTCCTCTGTTCCATTATATGCATCTTTGTTTAAACCTGCAAATGCTGACCTATACTTCAAGGCTTTAAGTAGGTTTTATGAAAAAACATAATCGGTAATGAATAAATTTATTGCTTAAATATATATCTCTGTCTTAAGGCTGGTTTAGCAATGTAATTAAGAAATGTTTATTAATAAGTTTGCCTTTATTGCTTTTGGTATGGTGAAATAAGGCAGAATTATCACAAACTTTTTGTTTTTGCATTATATTTGTTGTACAAACCGATCCTAACTCTTATCATACTAAGTATGCAGGAAGAAGACAGTGATATAAAATTCAGTTAATGTGACATAAACCTGTTCTTATGCTTATATCGAGAGCAAAAGAGTGAAAGTTTTAGAGTTAATTTTTTTACAGGGAAGTGAAGCCGAACACATCAACTTGAAAGTATTGGGGCAAGACAATGCTGTAGTACAGTTCAAAATTAAAAGACACACACCTTTGAGGAAACTCATGACAGCATACTGTGAAAGAGCGGTAAGTTGCATTTTTTATCTCTAACAAAGAGAAAGCATCAAGTAAAATACAACTGCTTAAACTTCATTATGAGCATTCATTGTTTTTCATAGATATTTGAACCCTAGGCTTGATCAATGTTGTAACTGCCATTGAGTGTAAATGCAGTATGTATTTCCATGGCAATACCTATCATATAATTAGTTTATTTTGGGTAGTCATATATGATAAAGTAATACCTAGATCATATTTTGTTTTTTTTTTTAATTATTTTCCAATAAAATAATATTAGGCATTTATAATGTTGTTCCAGCCTATGGTTCATTTAAGAAAAATTCCCCTTTTCAACTATTTTTAAGGGTTTTTTAAATAAAATTTCAAGTGTTTTTAGACAATTTATATTTGGTTTGTGTATACAAAAAAAAAATATTTCTTTTATGTGGGAATTTTCTTCTTGATTCCAAAATATCCATTTTTAACCATGACTGAAGAAATTAATTATATTGTGTAATAAGACAATTTTTAGCATGAAAAGAGATGCCTACTTTATTTTTGTCTAATAAATTTATATTAGACAATAATATAATTTTACTGATGGTTAAAAGTGGTTATTTTTAGAATTGTTTTGAAGAAGGGTGTTTAAAAACAAAATACAGTGTCATCCATTTAAAATGAAGAACTTGGTACCTAGTCACTAAACCCCTGTTTTTTTTTGCAAAGTGGAGAAAAATGCTATTAAAAGTTAAAAAATGCTCAAAATAGTCACATACAGATTACTTTTTTTTTAAAGGTTTTTTATTGAACTAGGACTGGTAGAGTAAAAAACTTACATTTTTGACAGAAAGTTACAGGGGTTTACATTTATCATAGAAGAAAAAAATCTAAAAAACTTAAAACATTTATTTTGTTATTAAATTTAAAGATAAATATTTAAAAAATCTGTACATTCATAGTTTTTTCACAATATTGCATTGTGTTGTGCAATTTAAAATACTGATATTACATAGTAGAAGACAAAGGTACATAAAGACTTTAAGAAAAGTTAAAAAAATATATTTTTTTTCAGTATTGCTATGGATATGCTTTTTTGCTTTAACTTAAATCAGCTGATCTTAGTTATTAAAATACTAAGTTGCTTCCTAAAGTATTAAAGATCCACACCTTAAAAAGTTCAATTATTATTCACTTTAGACCTTATATGTGTTTGTGACCTTATTATCATTTATCAGAATTTCATTAGAAATTATTAAATCAACAAAATAAATAGATATAAACTAAAAAAAAATTATATTTTATCCCTTATCTTAGAAAGTTGCAACAAAAAGTACAAATTTGTAATTAAATTTAACAGATTTTGTTAATTTTATACTATCATAATATACTCTCAAAATACTCCTGTGTAGCAACTTTTTTAAAAATTTAAAAGACCCATTTTAGCAAATAGTATTTAGGAATTTATATATAAATAAGTTGTGGCTCTTGACACAAAAAAATATGATAAGGTTTTTGTTCATTTTGTGAGACTGCATTCTTTTCTGAGGATTTTTTTGGTTTTTGGGTAGGTCATATGTAGAGCAACCAAATTTAATATTTAATTTTTTATCATTTGTGTTCGCGCTTTTCAGTCTGGTTGTAGTGTATTTTAAAGTTTAAAGATTAACAATGCCCAGAGGTGTGCATTTGTCCTCTTCAAGTAAAAGAAAAAATTTTGGAAAAATTAAGAAAAGAAGAAAAACAAAACAAAATTGCAAAAGATCTAAACTTGAACAAAACAATTGTTTCTAGAACTATTTCTAATTAAAAAGAGGCACATTGGAAGGAATACCCCAAAGTGGTAGAAGGAGAAAGACTGATGCTGTACTTGATAAAAATATAAAAAGGCTGGTAATTGAAGATCCATTCATTAACTCTTCTCACATTAAACAACAGCTAGGAGGGGTTTCAATATCTGTCAGCACCATAAAACATAGGCTAAAGGAAGCTGGTCTATATGGAAGAAAATTGGCAAAGAAACCCTTTATTTCTAGAAAAAACAGAGAAGCAAGATTGAAATTTGCAAGAGAGCATGTCAACTAGTCTCATGGAAAACAGTGCTATTTCCAGACGAAAGTCGTTTTAAATTGTTTAGATCAGATGGTGTTGGCTGGGTAAGAAGACCAATAAATGAAAGGTTTAACCCGAAGTATACACGTCCAACTATTAGACATGGCGGTGGTGGTATAAACTCGCGGCTACAGACTAAAATGCACTCTGGCTCCTTCGATTTCGAGGTCATGTTTTAATTGTTTTGTTTTTGTTCAAATAGCCTGGGACTGTTTGAAGTCCCTTCCAGTTTTAAAAATTAGTCTGTGTTTTATATTTTTCGTTTAGTTAAGGTCGGTTCAGCCTCATAAATTACATTAGATTAAATTAAATTAACTTACATTAACTTACCCTAAGCCAAATTAGACTAACTTAAGAGCTTTTTTTTGTGAAAAAAGTGTTGTTTTTTTACTTAGGAAGTTTCCCAAAAACATATAATAAACTTTTTACAGAAAATAACAAGTAAAAAACTTTATAAAACTGTAAAAACTGAGAAAATTTCCTCTTAAGTTACTCTAATTTGGCTTAGGTTAAGTTAATGTAAGTTAATTTGATTTAATCTAATGTAATTTATGAGGCTGAACCAACCTTTCGTTCGGTCAAATTAATTTTGTGTTATTGTTTCAATTCATATAAAAATACATCGACCTAAAAAATGGAATGTACCGAGTGCACTCAAGAGATCAGTTTTTCTTCCAAGTGTAATTTAAGAGCTCATTTAAAAAAATTTCATCCAGGTAAATTTTTGACCCTGATGCTTTTTATCATTTATTATTATCACACATATACCATACTATAGTAGTGTGAGTTATGGTGATCCTAATTTCTTTGAGAAAAAAAAAGTTGCTTCGATGAATTTTTTTTTTTTTATATATCTTTGCGTTTCAGATGATTTTGAAACTCTCTTGTTGCGCCGTCTGTCTGTCAAAAACTGCTTACCCGATTTCAATGAAATTTGGTACCTAGGCTGGGTCTTGGGTCGAGATGGTCCCATTTGAAAATGAACAAAATCCACCAAACACAAGTCAAATAAAAGGGTGGGGGTAGACTTCAAAAATTAGAGTTTAAGTGAAAATATGTCATGTGTGATATCAAACGAAAGGTAATTGAGTCTGGAGTTAAACAAAATAAATTTTAGGTAAAAAAAAGGGTGGGGGTAGATTTCAAAAAATAGAGTTTAATTTAAAACATGGCTTGTGTGGTATCAAACGAAAGGTAATTTAGTCTGGAGTTGAGCCTCAGCCAGAAGAGACAATTGTAATAGCAAATCAATTGTTACATTCTTGATTCCTAAAAATAATAAAAACCTAATAGAGTAAATACCTAGAAGAATAATTTATTTTTGCATGTGCCCACTTGTTATTTTTGTGTTTCCCAAAATCTTTTTTTGAGTTCAGCTAATAGCTTAAACATTTTACATTTTGTTTATTTTTGTTTTATATCGAATCTTCATTATAAATGTGATTTAATTATATAGTACCAAATTTTCCATAAATCCTAAACCTCAAAAAATTTAGCCTGGATTCCTATAGTTCAGAGCCTAAGCCACTTTTGTCTGCATTTTTGGGTACCGTAATGATACTTGGTACGAATATAGTACAACACTGTAGTATTATTTTATTGGCTGAACTGAATACTGGGTGTCCCATTTAAAAAAATGTGGTTTTTTTAACATAACTCACCTACTAGTCATTTGATTTTCTTTTCGTTCATCACCATCGTAATCAGAGAAAAAATATACCACAACTTTGTCTATTTAACCGACCCTGTAGCTCTAATATTAATGAAGTAAGTAATAGTGGCGACTTAACTCTTAACACCCTGTACATTATAATTCAAAAATTCCAAAAACTTCATTTTTACAAAATTTATCAAGTTAGGTTTGATTAGGTGTTTTTAATATTCTCTCACATAGATCTCAGAACTGGTACATTTCAGGTGTCAGTTTTTGATATATCATGTGAACAGTTTGACGTTTTGACTTAATTTATATCTGTCCTCATTCCTTTTGCTCCCTCCCCTGAAAAAAACCGTTTTCAAAACTTTACTTTTTGTAAATTTTTTGGATTTACAAGCTATAAGAAACTGTACGCGAAATGAGTTTCATATTTAATTTATAAATTTTTTCTTGCCCACCTCAAGTACGCCCCTGTATCTGGGCCCTGCACTGGGTTCCATCGGAGCACCTCTTCTAAAATGGCATCTCTAGGTGTCTACTACCTCTATGCCAAATTTTATTACGGTACGGAAAAATGCAGACAAACCCCAAAATTTCCCACTTAGGCCCCGAACTACTACGAATTTTAAAAATATACGTTCAAATTAACCCGCGAAATCGAAGGAGCCAGATTGCATTTTAGTCTGTAGCCGCGAGTGTGGTATAATGGTTTGGGGTTGTTTTGGAGGGTTTGGCATGGGTCTGCTCATAAAAATTGATGGAATAATGGATCACTTTGTTTGTTAGAATATATTAGAAAACCATAATATGTTACCTTGGGCAGAGGATAACATGAGCTTAAGATGGGTTTTTCAACATGACAATGACTGAAAGCACACATCAAAGTTGGTTAAAGACTGGTTGGTAAATAATAAAGTCAATGTTATGGTATGGCCAGCTCAAAGCCCTGATTTAAACTTGATAGAGAATCTATGGGATGAAATTGATAGAAGAATTCACACAAAAAAAGCTATCAAATACGAACGAATTGTATGCAGAAATTCAAAGAGTTTAGAATTCAATTTCCAAAGAATACATTGAAAAACTTTAAGATCAATGAAGATGAGATGTTAAGCAGTCATCAAGAGCAAAGGTTATGCTACTAGATATTAAAAATATTTACAGTTTTATATTTAGGATAAAACTAAATCTTGGTTGCTCTACTTTTGGACCACACATTTTTGAATATCTTTAAGTATTAGGTTTATAGGCTGTTGCAAATTAAACATTTTGTATTTATTAAAATTGTTTCATCATTCTAATATCCCTCTCCAAAACAAATTAAATTACAAAGAGTGAACAAAGAGAAAATTATTTATTTTTTAAGTTGCTCTACATATGAGTAATAGTGTATGTACAAAATTGTTATAAATGTGTCCTAAGATTGTAAGGGTGTCAAAAAAAATTATTAGTGGCAAATAGTTGGAAATACAGATTATAACAAAAACATTTCATGAAAAAAAAAGCCAAGTTTATGAAAATGGTATTCTGTAAAAAGAATTGAGATAAAAGTAAAACCAAGTTTTCCATATAATACAAATTTTAAAATGAAAGGTTCTTACTAGTTTGAAAATGTTTTTTTTTTAAACTTTGCTATTCAAGAAAAGCAGCAGTTTATGCAAACTTTGTCAAATGCTTGTGCTACATCTAGAAAGGCTGCAGAACAAACTTTTTTTCTATGTACTTGGTCTATTCTGGAATGTCTTGAAAGCCAGATTGATGAGATGGAATAATTTCTTATCTTTCTTTGGTTTTATTCTTTTAAGCAAATTTTTTTTTATAGAGATCAAGTTGATCATATAAATATCTGTTAAACTTCTAAACAAGTCAATTCACTGTTTGGTACTTCCAGTAAGACATCATCAACCTCTGTCTGGCACAGGGACACTTCCACTATGAATTAAAATTTCCCATAGTTAAACCAATTTTCAAAAAAGGGGAGAATGATCTTAAAAATGATACTTATATATGCAAGAGTTATACAATTTCTGGTACTGTCAGATAAACAAAACAGTTTTAGGATAGGAAAAAGCACAATCAGCAGTTTATCAAGCAATAGATAAAATACTTAGCTCACTAAACAAAATAAGATCAGCCAATCAAGTGACAAAGAGGGGAGTTCCCCAGGGATCTGTTCTGGGACCCCTGCTTTATATTCTATACACGAATGAAATTGAAAACATAATAAGTAACTATGTGACAAACGAAAACGAGCAATTTGTAGAACATGTCTTTCAACTTTAAAAGATTGCTACAAAGAAAATAATCTACAAATGAACATCAACAAAACACAGCTAATAAATTTTAGACCAAAAAATTAAAATTTGTGTATAGAGTATGAAACAGAGGGTCTAGTGGCTCTTTAGTCTGTTAAATCTTTTGGGAGAATTATAGTGGGGCAGTAAGAATCTTAAAATTACAAAAAATGTCTAAGAATTATTCTAAAACACATAGAGAAAATTGCAAACAACATTTTATAGGCAATAACATACAAACAATTTTCAGCCTCTACATACTGGAATGTGTCACATTCAGCGGCGTAGCGTGGGGGGGGGGGGGCGCGGGGGGTTCGTCCCCCCCCCGCCCCGAGGGTAGCGGCGCCCCATTGGTGGGAGAGGCGCCCTTGTGTCGTATCGGCCGCCCCCTCATACATGATGACTTTTTTTTTTTTTTTGGAGACGGCGCGGTTCAAATTTCTACGGCGTGGTTCTTTTTTTTTGGTCGCAAGATTTGTGAGAGGCGCCCTTTTTAGCTGTCGCCCCCCCCCGCCCTTTCGGGCACGCTACGCCGCTGGTCACATTTATTGCAAAAAACCCAGATTTATTCATAGATGGTTAATTAAATCATCCTTACAAAACAAGGAACAAGAAAAACATGACATCAAATATAGCCTGTTTTAGTTTTATTTAAAAAATGTCCATCATAACATTAAGAAAATATACTTTAACTCAAAATGAAAAATTTCCTTAAAAAGAAGGCTTATTACAGCATATTGGAATTTTATGAAGACCCTGAGGTTAAACTTTTAAATTAGATTGAATTAAGTGAAAATGCACTCTTTTAAAGATGATAATGACAAAACAATGCATTTATTTTATCATTGTGTGTGTGTTTTTTTATTTGTCTAGATTTAAACAAATTTTTCATAGGGAAATCTTTTTGTGTAAATTCTTTATGTTGATTGTATATTGTAAATTGTTTTATTTGCTATATAGGGTTTAAATCTTAAATAAAAAATCAAATAACATTATCCTATTCTATTTTTCCTTGTTTCAGGGCTTGAGTACACAAGTGGTAAGATTCCGTTTTGATGGAAACCCCATAAATGAAACAGATACACCCACTACACTAGAAATGGAAGAAGGAGACACAATTGAGGTATACCAACAACAAACTGGTGGTTCTTGTTAAAGTCAGTTTTTTTTAATAATAATTTTTTAAATGCAACTTATTCCTTAGTTTTAACAAAAAACTTTTGCACCTGAATTCGATTATGCATTCTGCTAAGGTATTTTATGTTTAGTTAACTGTATTTGTCATAAAATGTATGGAATGGTATTAAAAATTTTAGATTATTGCTCTGATAAATATCACATATCTTGTAGTGATTGCCTAAGGTTTTTAATGACTAATAATGACATTTTGTGACAAAAACATAAAATGTAAAAAATAGGCACTAAGGTAGCTTTCTTCTGATATAAAAAAATGGACATTTTTTAGTTTAATGTTTAATCAATATTGGATCGAAGGGGGATCTGGTTTATTATGTAATAGTCCAAAGTCTTTTGTGTATGTTAAGTTCTCATTTTCCTTTTGTAATAATTTAAAAGGACTAAATTAAAATTACATTTTTTGAAATTTTTTACTTTATTTTAAAAAATTCCATCTTGTCAATTGTCTTATTTGACTTTTAGAAGCAACTGGATATTTAGAAACAAAGTTTCGTACTTCCATTGTCTTATTTTAAACACGACGTTTTGGTTAGTAAGTATATCTAACCGTTTTCAAGTATAAACTGGTTAGAGATACTTACTAACCGAAACGTCGTCTTTAATATATAAATAAAGACAATAGAATTCCGAATTTTTGTTTCTACTCAATCATTGTCGATGAGTTTCAAACAAAAAACTGGATATTTATCAAAACTGAGAAAAAAGTTTTTAAAAAGCATAGGAGTAGAATAATTTGGTCAAATTATATCATAACTTCGGTATATCTTAACCGATTTTAAAAATTCTTATAAGAAAATGTGGGTAAGAATATGGTAACTGTGAATTTAAGAAAAATTTAATTACTACTATTTTAATATTTTTGGAAATTTAGACTAGTGATATTGATATGTCATAGGCCTAGAGTAAGATATTTTTTCTTACCCTAAGGTCGTAGGTAATATTTACAACACCACATAAAATAAAAATCTGTATGTGATCAAACCTACTTATCCGCTAAAACCGCTGTGTACAGGCAAAACAAACCCTGTATTTGGATCAGATGCATCAAGATGTATTTTTTTGTGTTTTATTTGCCAGAGTTATTGTTTAAGTTTTTCCTCTGTACGCTTTTTTCCGTGTGCACTTTTCAGAGGCGATTTCTTCCTTGAGTGCTTTTCTGAGCAAGTCATCAAAAATATATTTTATTTTAGTTATTAACTTACTTGTAACAGCTATCTGCCCTTATCATTTATATATTTTTTTGGGTTCTGGGGTGGTAATTACCCCCTTTACACCCTCCTCTCTCCGGCCATTGCTCGTAAGTTACCATTTCCCCTAGAAATAATGTAAGCTGTCCAAACACACGTAAGGACGAAACTCAACCTAGCGCGCTTTAGAAAAAATCATTGAGAAACCCATTTCTTTTTGTCTAAAACTGTAAACAGAAGATAAAACATAATGTTTTTTGCCTTGTGTTGAAAGTTTTCAACAAAAAATCATGAGTTTCTTATAAAAAAACTTAGAATTATGCTGCTAGCTCGAGATTTTGTTCATGTGGAATAGGACAGTTCACAACTAGGGCGGCGATATGGACTCAAGAATAGATCATTTTGGTTCACGTGATTATTTTCAGGCATGAATGACACAAGCATTGTGTAATGTGATTTTTGTGCTTTTGTTTTAATGATTTTTGTATTGAATATTAAAGATGGTTTTGGTGCAGTTAGAAATTGGATTTAAGTGATTAATATAAGCAAATTAAGCTCTAAATGCATTATTGCCTAAATTTTTAGGTAAATCTGGCTTAAAATGCATGTATTAACATAATTATTACCTTCCTAGCCCGCGTAGCAATTGTTAGAGAAAGTGTTAGTCTCGACGAATTTTTTTTTTTTGAGATATCGCCGAAAATCTGTTATTTGGGTGTATTTTGACCTATCTTTACTTAGCCATATCTTCGTGATGTGTCTGTGTATATTATGTCTGTCCGTAACACGATAGCTCCTAAACCGCTGAACCGATTTTCATGAAATTTTTAGGTGAAATAGTGTTCGACACTAACGAGCTGATTAGATTTTGGTCAAAATCCAGTAATGCTTTGACAATAAAAAAATACTTTTTAACGGAACATCGTATCCAAATGGAGTTTTCGGAATATAGTGGATTACATTTTGCTCAATAATTCTTATAACTTCGTAAGAGCTTTAGTTTCTGAGATATTTCCAAAAAACTGTTTTCAAGGCTGTTATAACATGGCTTCACTGTGCTAATAGGCTAGCTAGGAAGTTATCAGATCTGTCATGGATCCATTTATTTTTGTAGGAAGAAGAAAGTCACAAGCTTTTGGACTGGTCATTTTTTTTATTGCCTGTTATTAATTTTTGCTGACATTTCGGTGGTGGTTTTTTACCTTCTTCAGAGCGTAAAAGAGGTTACAGTATTTGAATAAAATCTTAATTATAAAGGGTTAGTTGTATTACAAACACAAATGATAAAAAATATTAAGAGGGGGAAGAGTTAAAATTACATTACCATAAAATGTAAAAAAATACAAGTAAAATTTTTAGGAGATAAAATCAAAATTTTTTGAGGACATAAATAAGATTATCTTTTTTCACTAACCTCAATTATTCCACCTGACAATTTAAGAAAACTCACCACTCAGGTTATAAACTACCTTTGTCAGTTGGAATAATTGAGGTGAATGAACAAAGATATATATTATCTCCTCAAAAAGTTTTGATTTTATCTTCTAAACTAATTTTTTAACATTTGATTGTAATGAAATTTTAACTCTTTCCCGTTTTATATTTGTAATATTTTTTACCACTTGTGTTTGTAATACAACTAACCTTTTGTAATTAAGATTTTCTTTAAATACTGTAACGTTCTTTTAGCTCTGAAAAGGGTAAAAAATCATCACCAAAATGGCAGCAAAAATTAATAACAACAGACAGTAACAAATTTACCAGTCCAAAAGCTCATGACTTTCTTCTTCCTACAACAATTTTCTATACATGAATTTCAAACACAATAAAAATTCTGTTAAAAATTATTTTGGCCAAAGTGTGGCACACAACACAATAAAAAAAACTTCTGTTAAACATTATTTTGGGCAAAGTGTGGCATTAAGAATTAGGCAGTTCCCCTTTTTTAAGGGATATGAACCCAACTTTTTCGTCTCTTCACTGAAAGCACCCGTAACTTTTCCCCATGGTCTTGTAAAACAGCAGAACGTCTATATAACCAAACTTTGTCCTAACCTCCCTTATTTAAGCAACCCACAAAATCACAGAAAGTCGGCATCTTTACAAAAACTAAAGTAGTTTTAACACGGATCACCTAACAAATGATCCGTGGTTTTAATGTAAACAATGCCTTGTTTGTCATTTACGATATGTCAACGCATAAGGTGGTTTGGGATCATCCCAAAATGATGAATTTTTTTCTGTATCTGTACAGGGAAAAGAGCCTCTAAAAATAACTGCTACAAGCGTGCCAGCATCTTGCATTTCAAATGAACCCAAACATAAATAAAACACCCATTTTCAGTTACCTTAGGATAAATACGTTCTAATTTGTTAAAAAAATGCAAATTAAGCCGGTACTTCAACACAAGACCACATAAGACCTTGTCTTCCAAAATACACAGAATTTTCTTAAAAATAAAAATCACAGATTACTAACCACAGAAATAGATTGGACACCCCCATGTTAAACTCTTAATACAATTAATGAATAGGGTCACTGCATCCTGGAAGCCTGGCGTCTCCCAGGGGTAGCGACACGAGTGTCAAAACCGTACTCAAAATTCCATAGACGTTCGTGAAAAATACTCATTTTTATACAGTCTGAGAAAAAAAAATGTTTTAATAAAACTTAAAAATAACTCGTTTTTATACAGCTTAAGAAATAAAAAATATGTTCCTTTAGTTTTTGGGTTATGAATATTTATTGTAGGTACATTTATTGTTAAAAATTATTTTCTTTTAAATATTTGTGTTTTTTGTATAAAAATAATACCTAATAAATAAACAAACAGGACAGAAATACATTTGTGTGTTAAATGTTTATTAATAGGATTATAATATATCCAGGGATAAAATGAAGCTTTTATCACGAAGTTTATACGCTATTTTTGGCACTGTTTAGTTTATTTTTCAAGTTTTTTCCCATTTTTTGGGTGTTTTTAGGTTTTGTGGTTTTTTTAGTACCTTTTTATAGTTTTCGTAAGGTTCGGCTTTAATTACTTATAATTTTATAGTACATTTCATATAAATATATAATATTATTGTTCGAAAGCATAAACTTCGAAAATCATTTTCTTCAAACTGAAAATTGTTCGAAAACATTTTCTGTGAACAAAAGATCGAACAATCTTTCCTCAAAAGGAAAATTATTCCAAAACAGAAATTTTTCGAAATCATTTTCTTCAAACGGAAATTTGTTTGAAAACATTTTCTTTGAACGGAAATTTGTTCGAAAATATTTTTTTTATTAGAAATTTGTTCAAAAACATTTCTTTGAAAACAAATTTTTCAAAATTAGACCTGGCTTGCCAAACTTAACAACTCATATAGTTCGACTAATGGGGTCTTTTTCTAACAATTTTTGGAAACAAAAACATCCCTGACTTCTTTCCCGGGATCCTAGAGGGTGTGAAACTGAACCGAAACCTATTTTCAAAAAATGATTTCCCTAAATTAGCTTTCCGGTCCTCATTTTGGAAGGTTGAAATTAGTGTTACTCTAACCTTTCTCAATTGAGCACATCAGAGGGTATCTGGACTGGTTCGGATACGTTTGCGATCAATTGACAAAGTTTAGGAAAATACCAATTTCGACCTTCCCAAAGGAGGAAAGTAGACAAATTTTCAGACAGTTTACGATCCCGGAAAAGAAGTCAGGGTTTTTTTGAAAAATATGTTAGAAAGACCTTGCCTTAGTCAAACCCTATATGAATTGGGTTAGGTTTGGAAATCCAGGTCTAGAGCGTCTTTTTTCGAAAAGCCTGCTTTAGAAGAAAATGTTTTCGAACAAATTTCCGTTTGAAGGAAATGTTTTCGAACAAATTTCCGAAGGAAGAAAATTTTTTCAAACAATTTTCCGTTTGAAGAAATGGTTTTCGAACAAATTTCCGTTCAAAAAATATGTTTTCGAACAAATTACCATTAGAAATTGTTTTCATAAAAATTTCCGTTCGAAGAAAATGTTTTCGAACAAAGTTCTGCGACCCGTCGTGTTGCTACCCATAAAAATACCTACCTTATTGGATGTTGATTTTTTAAAAACTTTTCTATGAGTGTGTGTGTGTACCTGTGTGTCTGTTACTTTGTTTTGCAATCATTACAGTGTAGCTACTTATGATCTTTGTTTGGACCTTTTGTTTTTCAATCTTTTGTATTTTCGACCTTTTGTACTTTCGAACTTTTGTATTTTCGACTTTTTGTACTTTCGACCTTTTCTTCGCCGCCCGCTTTTTTTTGAACACTAATAAAAATAATAGTAGGTATATATTATAAACCTAGCGCGTACAGTGTTTACTTTTAATCCCACGGCGGGAATTTTCATGCCCGACCGGAAGGAGGGCTATAATTTGCTAAGTGACTAAAAGGGACTTTAATGCCAAGGTATATTTTTATATACTAAAAATAATAATAATCATAAACTAAATAAATAGGTATTAAACCACTTACCGTCCTGTAGTATTAGCATGTCAACCCCCCGTATATAATAAAACAGTGGGCAGTGATGGTTGTCATGGCATTACATTAAACAAAAGGCAGTCAGATGCTAACAAATAATGTGGAAAAAATAATGTTTATTTCATAACAAACTAAATAAGTTTAGTCGATAAAAAGTTCGAATTACATTTCTCGAAGATGGAAAAAACAACGGACCAAAGAATAAAGCATAATCTTACTTTGAGATAGGCATGGAAAAGGCCACCGAAGAAAGCAGCTTTTAGTACCGAAAATGATGCAATGAACAGAATTTCGAAAATTTCACCGAAAAGGTATTCCTGGTTTACATCCTGGAGAAGTCTAGAAAGTTAAATGCTTTGTTTATATGGAAGCAATATTCTATGCCGAAGGACACAATAACAATCGAAACGAACCAAGTCATCAGCAAAGTACAGTAAGCTACGGCAAGCTGGAAGCAACAAAATAAACGTTATGGTGTATATATCTTGATTCCTTTTTGTATTATGATAAAATAAAATAATCCAAAAACCTATATTTTGCCTTTATGATTTTAAAGGAATTACTTTTAATCACTGGGGACAAGAAATACTACCTTAGCCCATGGAAAAAGGGGTTAAACGTACACTTTTATTCCCTAGAGAGCATAAAGAAGTTTATTAAATGATACAAAAGCCAACATAATAGCTTTCTGTATTTTAGAATATATATAAAACATGCAAACTATGTTTTTGCACTGTGTGGGTCCTAACACAGGGTCCTAATAAATATTGAAATCATAAAAAAACTTAGTTTTTTTAGGTTTGTTTATTTGGACAGTCAAATGTATATACACCGGGTGTGACGGACAGTTCTTTACGTAACATTTGTAAACCATTTAATTTTTTTGAACATAAAAAAAGCTACGCTCCTGACAGTGTCAGATTTGCGTTTTTCGTAAATGAAGTTATGTTTGGTGTCGCTACCCCTGGAGACGTCAGGCTTCCAGGATGCAGTGACCCTATTAATGAAATTTCAACAGCGCCATTCCATAGCTGTTTGTTTGAACTAATTTTTGCGCTCTGCTCCTTGTATATTATTATACAGGTCAATTAGTTCTCAATTTTTAGTTGACATTCTTTGTTTTTTGAAAGATAATAAAATTATGTCGAAAAAATAAAGTTCAAAAAATGGTTTTTTGCATATAAAAATAATGATTTATTATTATTATGAATACATTAAAAATCAGTAACTATTACACCGAACCGAACCGTAACACAACAAGCACCTCATTCTAAACCTTTTTTGAGAGAGATCATCGCTCTGCTCTGCAAGATTTCACTTTCCCATGATAAAACGCAAATACATCGATTTTTTTTGGATTTTTATCTCAAAAGAAATGTGAACAAAATTCACTTCGCGAACCTAAAAAAAATCTCGAAAAACTAGTTTTATGAGTTTTATCGATAGTTTTTTTCACAAAAAATACCCGCGCTGTTGCTTCCTCCCGGTATAATTTTTTTATACCGTCAAACTTTTCAAATTTATCAATTTTTTATATTTGTCAATTTTTCTCTGTCATTCATAATTTTTTTTTTTTTTTAATTTATTGCGTATTTTAAATAAGATCTTTATTTAAAAATGGCTTCAACGTGTTGCGTACTCAATTGCCCTTTCAAAATTAAACTATTTCATAGATTCCCAAGATATTTTCATGTAAGTAAAAATATATACTTATATAAGCATTGCCTTTAGTATGTATACAGTGATATAAGCTTGTTTTATAGAAAGATTTATTATGAAAAACACTTTAATTACTTTTAGCTCCGCCAAAAATGGGAGAATGCCGTTGGACATTAAAACGCCTATCGACTTATACAAAATCTGGGGGCACGGTAGTGCTCCACCAAGTTCGCGCGGAAACTGCTGTACCATCTTTTTTTGAAACATGTCAGCCCATATTTGACCTATCTAAAACTCTACTTCGGAATGAGCTACGAAACTCAAACACAGTCATAGATTTTTATAGAGTTAACAATCCCTCTAAGTTTCATGGACTTCCATAAAGTGGTAAAGTAGTTACGAAATTTCAAAAAAACGTCGAAATTGCCTCTCACTCATTCACTCATGTATAAATCATGTAAATTTGTCTGTACTTCCAGACATGTTACAAAGCTGAAATTTGGCAGACTGATAGAAATTGTGACCAAATCCTTGGATTGTAAAAAATCAAAAAACCCCAAAGATCTAATTCACTCCCCTCCCCCATACATGTAAAGTTATGTAAAAGTAACATTGCCCACTTCCAGAGGCGCTAGAGAGCTGAGCTTTGGCAGACTGATAGGAAATATGATAAAACTATAGGAAAAAATTTAAAAACCCCAAAATTTTAATTTGCTTCCCTCCCCTATAAAAGTAAAATTATGTAAAAGTAACATTGCCCACTTCCAGAAACGCTAGAAAGCTGAGCTTTGGAAGGCCGATAGGAACTATGATAAAACTATAAAAGAAAATTAAAAAACCCCAAAGTTTAATTAACTTCTCTCCCCTATAAATGTAAAGTTATATAAAAGTAACATTCTCCACTTCTAGAAACGTTAGAGAGCTGATCTTTGGAAGGCCGAGAGAAACTATGATAAAACTATAAAAGAAAATTAAAAAACCCAAATTTTAATTTACTTTCCTCCCCTATAAATGTAAAGTTATGTAGAAATAACATTGCCTACTTCCAGGAACACTAGAGAGCTGTGCTTTAGAAGGCTGGTAGAAACTATGATAGGAAAATATAAAAAAATCCTCAAAATTTTTAATAAGGTATTGCTAAAGTTTTGAACAATATTCCGCATATTTTACTACCTACTTTAAAACTTAAATATTATCCAAATCCTTTAAAACAGGATAAAAGCATAACAAAAACATTTCATGAAAAAAAAGCCAAGTACGCGAAAGTGGTATTCCGTAAAAAGTTCTCCAATACAAATTTCAAAATGAAAGGTTCTTACTAGTTTGGAAATCTTTTTCTAAACTTGGAACATAAAAAAGTTTGGCTGGAATAACATAGTTAAAAAAAAAACATTTCCAAACTAGTAAGAACCTTTCATTTTGAAATTTGTATTGGAGAACTTGGCTTTACTTTTATCTCAATTCTTTTTACGAAATACCACTTTCGCGTACTTGGCTTTTTTTTACATGGAATGTTTTTGTTATGATATAGATATCCATAAAATATTTAAATTAAGGTGAAATTATTGAACTAAATAAAAAAAAACTGTGATTGAGATACCGACAGTCAGATACTTTTGTTAAACATTCCTTAAATGACTAGCATGTGCCTAAATTAATATTGATTTATTATATAAAATATATTACAGTTAAAAAAAATCCTGACTGGTGGAATACTGAACATAGCTAAATAAAAAATAAATGTGTAGTTATTGGGTTGTTTTTTTATGTGTATCGTTGAAATGATTATCTAAAATATTTTAAAGACTTTTCAATACAAGTATCTAGTAGTCAAGACATTTTGGATTCATTTCACCAAAATGATTTCCTAAAATATTAAAAATAATTTTTAATATAATCCAAAGATTATGGATTATAAATAATCTTTAAGTTATATTAAAAATATTTTTGAATCACTTAGTATTTTTAAATAAAATTAAATACATCACCCGTGCGCGATTTTCGAAAATGTTTGTAGCGCCATCTTTGGACTGCTTACCCGAACTTATGTACGTTCGACACACTGTATATAATAATATAATTTTGAGTGGCCCATCTTAATAATATATTGTTACGGGTTCACAACGACAAATTAAAACTCGCAATTGTTGAAAACGATACGTCAATTTATTTCGACAAATTATGTACAAAAACACGCACTTAAACTTACAAATAACTTGCTAATAATTCACTACTATAATCGGTCTATTAACTTCGTGTTAATATCTCACGACCACTACAGTACGTTGTCTGTGACTGACTGACTGGTGCGCGACCCCGGCCCTATATATAGGATCGTCCATCTCTCTCGAACTTTCCGGCAGCCTTCGACGTCCGGAAAGTTCTCGTATTATTACGACCGCAAGTCACAGATAACGGAACTAAAACCTAGACTAAGAATACAACCTTAAGATAAATCAACCTAATACTACACTAAACCTAAATAAATTCCAATTATAAAATTTAAATAACTTAAATTTGTAACACTATCCTCCTCTTCAAGTTTGATCGTCTCGATCAATATTTCCCAGGTAAGGTTTTAGTCTGTCTAGATGAACAACTTTCATCTTGGACTTCGGGCTTCTCTGGATTCGGTAGACTACATCATTAATTCTCTTAACAACTTTATAAGGCCCTTCCCATGGTGGTGTCAACTTAGGTGATCTTCCTTTCTTGCGTTGAGGATTGTATAGCCAGACTTGATCATTCTCTTTGAACCCTGAAGAGCTTGCTTTCAGGTCATATCTCGCTTTCATGCGGTTACTGGCTATTTCTATTCGCTCTCTAACCACTTCATGGATATCGTGCAGCTTTTGCCTTAAACGTTCGACATAGTCATTAACCTCTAAGTGTGCTTCTTCAGGTGAACCAAACATGATATCACATGGTAAACGCAGTTCTCTACCAAACAGGATACTAGATGGAGTAGCTCCTGTCGTATTGTGAATGGCGGTTCTATAGGCCATCAAAAACAATGGAATATATTGGTCCCAATCTGTTTGGTGCTCATCAACAACTTTGCAAAGATGTTCTTCTATTGTTTTATTAAATCTTTCAACCATGCCATCTGACTGCGGATGTAAAGCAGTAGTCCGTGTTTTATGTATTCCTAAAAGGTCACAGAGATTCTGGAAGAGCTTTGATTCAAAGTTTCTTCCTTGATCTGAATGTAGTTCCAAAGGAATGCCAAATCGGCTGAAAACATCATTTACCAGAACTTCTGCAACTGTAGCGGCCTCTTGGTTAGGCAAAGCAAAAACTTCTGGCCATTTGCTAAAGTAATCCATGACAACAAGGATGTATTTGTTGCCCTTTTTAGTTTCTGGAAATGGTCCGGCGACATCAATAGCAATGCGTTCGAATGGCAGACCTACGTTATATTGTTTCATTTGACCTCTGGACCTTGTTTTGGGACCTTGGCTGGCTGCACAAGTCGAACATCGGCGGCACCAGTTTTTCACATCTTGAAAGTAATTGACCCAATAAAATCGGTTTCGAATTTTGTCCATGGTTTTATTTATGCCTAGGTGCGCGCCTGATTTTCCACCATGGCATTCGGCCATTATATTGTCTACCATGCTCCTAGGAACCACTACTTGATTAATCACAGTAAGGCCATCGGCACTTTCCCAGGCACGTTTAAGGATGTTTTCTTCTACTATCAGTGAATCCCATTGTGCCCACAGTGATTTGAATATCACCCCTTGGTTTGCGATATCTTGCCATGATGGTCGTGGCTTGTTCTCTTCTTTCAATCGCAAGATAGGTCCTACATCTTTGTCGTTAAGTTGTGTGGTTCTAATCGAAGCCGACATCCATTCTTCATCTGGTTCTAACTTTATCTGGCGCACGTAGGTAATTCCTTCTTTCTGGTCAATTTTCCTGCAATGTTTACAATCCTCATGGCAAGGTCTTCTGGACAATGCATCTGCATTATTATGCACCCTTCCCGCTCGGTGCTTAATTTGATAATGGTATTGTTGTAGCTTTTCTATCCATCTCGCGACTTGCCCCTCAGGTTGTTTCATTTTCATGAGCCACTGTAACGCAGCATGATCCGTTCTAATCAGAAACTCTTGTCCGTAGAGATATTTGTGAAAGTGATCTACGGATTTAACTATGGCTAGGAGCTCCTTTCTAGTAACACAATAATTTCTCTCTGGTTTGGATAGCTTCTTGCTGAAAAATTCGATGACCCGTTCTTCTCCATCTTGTACTTGGGAGAGTACTGCTCCCATGCCATCGTTGCTCGCATCAGTATCTAATATGAATTTTCCTTTTGGAATGGGATATGCAAGAATCGGACTAGAACATAATGCTGCTTTTAGTCTTCTAAATGCTTGGTCACATTCGGTATTCCATTTGTAAGAAGCTTTATCTTCTGTAAGTCTATGTAATGGAGACGCTATTTTGGCGAATCCTTCTACAAATCGTCTGTAGTATGTACACAGACCCAAAAAGCTTCTCAATTCATGTTTGTCACGAGGTTGAGGCCATTATTTTATTGCTTGTAACTTCTTTTCGTCGTTATGGATGCCTTCTCGGGAAACGACGTGACCCAGGAACTCAACTTTTTCTTGGAACAGAAAACATTTCTTTGAGTTCAATTTAGGATTTGCGTTCCTGATTCTTGAGAATACTTCTCGTAAATTATCTAGATGATCTTGAAATGATTTCCCCATTACTATGACATCATCCAAATAGACTAGGCAGGTTTTCCAAGTAAGGCCTCGTAGAACGACTTCCATTAGTCTTTCAAATGTAGCTGGGGCATTGCACAGGCCAAATGGCATCACATTAAACTGATAAAGTCCACTTCCAGCAGAGAATGCAGTCTTCTCTTTATCTCTTTCAAAGATTCCTACTTGCCAATACCCACTTTTCAGGTCAAGAGTAGAAAACCAATATGATCCTGCCAATGTTGTTAATGTGTCGTCTATTCTTGGCAGTGGGTAACTATCTTTCTTGGTCACATCGTTAAGTTTCCTGTAGTCGACACAAAATCTAGTACTTCCATCCTTTTTAGTGACCAACACTACAGGAGATGACCAAAGACTTGATGACTCTTCAATAACACCGTCGCTGAGCATTTTATTAATGAGATTGTGAACTTCTTCTTGCTTGGCCATTGGTAGTCTTCTTGGGGGTTGTCTTATCGGTTGGGCATCGCCAGTGTTGATAGCATGTTGAATAAGGTTTGTGCGTCCCGAACTACTCCTAGTTTCGAAGATATTACTTTGTTCTTCTATAAACTCTCGCTTTACTAAATTCTTCTGGAGTGAGATGTTGCCAAGTTGACTCAAATTGCTGAAGTACCTCCATTGGTAACTTGCTTGTATCCTCGGAAGTTGGCTCTTCACATCTTGTTACTTTCTGTACTGGTTCAAATAATGCTACCACCTCCCCCTTATTAATTTTGACACTATTTGGGAAAATATTGGCGACTCTAATCGGGATGTCTTTATCGGTTTTAACTAGTGATTTTGCAACGAGGTAGGTGTTGGGTGTGTTTTGTTGGCTTATGAGTCCGACGCAGCTTGATGTTTTACTTTCCAGCCTCCCAAAAATTATGGTCTCACTGTTACCGACTAGTCTTGTTGTGCATACTGCCACCACCTTAATTGGTTCTTTATTGATGTGACTATTTGACAAAATGAACTCTTCGTTCCCAAATCTTAGGGTATTAAGTTTATTATCAAACGCAAATCCATGTTTACTTATCAGGTCCATTCCCAAAATAAATTCGTCTTCTATGTCTGCAACTAATACCGAGTGGCGAATCTTCAACCTCCCCAGCTGTAGGTCTATGTCTGTCTGCCCCAACACGTCGGCGGATTCTCCAGTCACAGTCTTAAGTGTTATTTTCTTTTCTGTTGGTCGAATTTTATATCTCGTTGCAATTTTGAACTTAAGCAATGATATGGCAGCACCAGTGTCTACTGTTATATTAACTTTTCTTCCATTAATAAGTCCGTCGATGTTAAGACTGTCAGCAGTATGTTTTAAGCTCTTGATAGAGTAAATTTTGGGGGCTAAATTCCCATTAGCCAACACCCGCCCCTCTGCGTTGACTAGTTTTAGTTTTCCTGATCTTCGGTACTCTGTCCCACTAGATGGTGAGCGAGACCTCATTTGGACACGACAATCGCGTTGAATATGCCCTGTACGTCCGCATCTGAAACACTACAGTTGGAAGGGATCGTCTACTTTCTTTCAAAGAATCAATCTTCTCTATCAGTGATTGAAACAGTTGGTTTAGCGTTTTTAAGTTGACCTCATCTCCAGTGCTCATTTCTTCTCCCTCCTGAATTGAAACAGCTCTTACTTTTGGCCTGGACATATTATTTGATGATTCAATTTCAAGGGCTCGAATCAACACTTCACTGCTGTTATGGAAGCGTTCTCGACGAAGTAATTTTGCTAAGTCCGTGTCTCGCAAGCCGTTAATAAAGCGATCTACCGTGAAGGGATCTCTGTAATTTTCTGGCATTTCTGGGTAAGCCAAGTACATCAGTCTCCTGATATCCGCTTCATACTCTTGTAATGACTCCCCTGCTCTTTGTTGACAAACATTTAATTCTGACCAATGTAAATTTCGCAAGTGTTCGTCTCCATACCTTCTTTCTAGCGCTGCCACTAAAGCGTTATAATTCTGTTTTTGTTCGACTGGAATGGACCGTAAAAGTCCGAGTGCAGGTTCCCGTAGAGCTACTAACAACGCTCTAGCTTTTTCGTCCTCGTCCCAACCATTTGCAGCGGCGGCAGCTTCAAATTGTTGTTTGTAGGTGGACCAGGAGGACGTACCGTCAAAATTTGGAGGCTTAATGTTCTGGTTGGAATTCACGACACATCCCTGAGCTTTTATATTGTTGTGTTCTTTCTGAAGCTGTATAAGCTGTTTCGACACGTCCTGGAATTTTTCTTCCATGGTTTGAAAAACTTCTTCCCTTACATTCTGTAGTTCGTTCTCCACTTTTTCTTCAACATGTTGTACCTTTCCTTCAACATTTTGTACCTTCTCTTTAACATTTTGTACCGTTTCTTCTACATTCTGCAAATTATTTTGTACCTTTTGTTCTACACTATGCATTCTTTGGGTTATTTCTTCCTTAAGATCTTCGGTTGCAGTCTTGAACTCTTCTCTCAGCTGTTCGAAGTTGCTCTTTATCTGATCGAAGTTTTCTTCCATGGTCTGTTTCATATCGTTCTGATTTTGAGCCATTTGAGCTGCTAGAGCCTGTATCATTTTAGTTAGATCTTCCATCTTTGCCGATCCTTGTCTAGTAAGCATCAACTTCCTGATAAATCACTTAAAACGTCTATTTTAGGGCTATAAAGCGAATGTCGAAGTCGGTTTTTCAATATCTCTTCCAATTCTTAAATAGAACCGAATGGAATGTTCTGGAATATACTGGTAAATGCTACTCTTTCTGCTACTAGGCAAATGTAGAAGTCACTTTTTGATTATCTCTTTTGGTTCTCGAATAGACCGTCGTAGAATGTTATGGAATATTCTAGAAATAATTTCTAATTCTTACTTTTAAAATAACTAAGCTACTGTCGAAGTCGGTATTTGTATATCTCTTCTAGTTTTTGAATAGAACGTCGTAGAATGTTATGGAATCTTCTAGAAATTCTTTCTAATTCTTACTTTTGAAATAACTAAACTAATGTCGAAATCGGTATTTGTATATCTCTTCTAGTTTTTGAATAGAACGTCGTAGAATGTTATGGAATCTTCTAGAAATTCTTTTTAGTTCTTACTTTTGAAATTACTAAGCTAATGTCGAAGTCTCTTTTTTTTTGGATATTTCTTCTGGTTTTCGAATAGAGCGTCGTAGAAAGTGATGGAATGTTCTAGAAATTCTTTCTGATTCTTACTTTTAAAATTACTAATCTAATGTCGAAGTCGGTATTTGTATATCTCTTCTAGTTTTTTAATAGAACGTCGTAGAATGTTATAGAATATTCTAGAAAATCTCTCTAATTATCAATTTTTGGACTGTAAAGTTAATGTCGAAGTCGGTTCTTAAATATCTCTTTTAGTTTTTGAATAAAACAATATCGAACTTCTTCGAATATTCTGGAAAAATCACTTACTGTTTTTTCTGTCCAATTGTCCTATCCGGTGGTAATATGTAAGGGTAGTCTTTGCACTATTCAGTTCCGAATATTCTGGCAAAATCACTTACTGTTCTTCTTTTTAATTGTCCTAGCCGGTGGTACTGTGTAAGGATAGTCTTTGCACTATTTATTTCTTTTAATCTCACTTCTGACACCAATTGTTACGGGTTCACAACGACAAATTAAAACTCGCAATTGTTGAAAACGATACGTCAATTTATTTCGACAAATTATGTACAAAAACACGCACTTAAACTTACGAATAACTTGTTAATAATTCACTACTATAATCGGTCTATTAACTTCGTGTTAATATCTCACGACCACTACAGTACGTTGTCTGTGACTGACTGACTGGTGCGCGACCCCGGCCCTATATATAGGATCGTCCATCTCTCTCGAACTTTCCGGCAGCCTTCGACGTCCGGAAAGTTCTCGTATTATTATTAGTCACAGATAACGGAACTAAAACCTAGACTAAGAATACAACCTTAAGATAAATCAACCTAATACTACACTAAACCTAAATAAATTTCAATTATAAAATTTAAATTTGTAACAATATATTATAATCTATAATCTTTGATCGAGTGCTTGACAAATTCAAGTTCCAAAAGACATTAAAGACACGCAGGATACAGGGCTTAACGGTGTATTTCTCGCATCGCGGAGCTGTTGTCCTGAACTAAAAGTACCGGGTGTGGCGCCAAAAATATTTGGCGGGAAAGCCGATTTGTCATTACTATTAGCTCACACATATACTATACTATAGTAGTGTGAGCTCTGGTGATCCTAATTTTTTCGAGAAAAAAAAAGTTGCTCCGATTTCAAAAATTTTTATATATCTTTGCGTTTCAGATGATTTTGAAACTTTTTTGTTGCGCCGTCTGTCTGTATGTCTGTCTATCTGTCTGTGTGTCTGTATGTCTGTCTGTAACGACCAACGCGCATAACTCAAAAACCGCTTGGCCGATTTTAATGAAATTTGGTACCTAGACTGGGTCTTGGGTCGAGATGGTCCCATTTAAAAATGAACAAAATCCACCGAACACAAACCAAATCAAAGGGTGGGGGTGGATTTCAAAAATTAGAGTTTATGTGAAAATATGGCGTGTGTGATATTAAACGAAAGGTAATTGAGTCTGCAGTTAAACAAAATACATTTTAATTTATTTAAAAAAAAAGGGTGGGGGTATATTTTAAAAATTAGAGTTTAAGTGAAAATATGGCGTGTGTGATATCAAACGAAAGGTAATTGAGTCCGGACTTTTTGTTTTTTTTGTAAGGGTGGGGGTAGATTTCAAAAATTTGAGTTTAAGTCAAAACATGGCTTGTGTGGTATCAAACAAAAGGTAATTTAGTCTGGAGTTGAATAAAATATATTTCAGTTTTTAGTTATATTAGCTCACATGTACACTATAACTATAGTACCTAGTGTGAGCTTAGGGGCCCATATATTGGCAGATTATTTTTTAATTGGTATACTGTGGTAAAAATTAAGCCCGGTTTTGACAACGTCAAATCACGGCATTGACAAATTGTCAACGTCATTTGAAAGCAGTTGCTTTCAAATTTTATTGAAAGCGTCTACTTTTTAATCCAAGCCATACGTTTGGGTTCAATTGAATTCAATATGGCGGAATGCTTCTAGCAGTCATTTTCCATTAATGGTTTTCATACGCTTCAGCAGTACAGATATTTTTGAGGTACGTGGCTGAACTTCAAAGAAATTATTGAAAAGTTGACTTCTGAGTGCTTTACCATATTTTGACACGCAAATATCTCTCTTATTATTAAAGGTAGAAATAAAAGTTTCATATAAAAATCAATTACCACACAGTGTTATTTAAAAGTTTCTGTCATTTCTAACTAATAGAATCTTTACCCAAGATTACTAGAAGTTTTTTTTTTATAATTATGATTTATTTCTATTAAGAATTATTTTTAAAAGAGATATTGGTATGGCAAAAAATAATGATTCACTGACCTGTATACGTGAATAATTTAAAAGGAATTTGGTTGGGGCAATGAAAAAAATGTAACATTTTTCAAAAAGTTATTTATTTATATTTTACTTATTTTTCTTCTTCTGACTGACATTAGTCTCTTCATTTTTTTTACTTTTCCAAGTAAAAACTGCGTCACCAAAACTTTTAAAATGTAAATTGTAAAACACTGCAATTCCCAAAAAGGCCACAGTTGAGATTATGGCAATGTACTCTATTCTTTCGTATTGGCCAAAGGCGACTCCACACGCGGTGTACCACAGGGAACCGTTCGCGGGTGGTTTGTGACCTTTAAGACATTTAAAGTCAAAGTATTTTTCATCGTAATCAGTGGCACAGAGGTATTTTCGTTTTTGGAGAATCTGCAAAATAAAACAATATGTATAGGTATTACTGGATTCAGGTAACAAAATCGTAGGGTTAAATCCCCAACCGCCAAAATTGTAGCTCATTCGTGTGAGCTATAAGTATAATTCAAAAACTACCCGCCAGATTTTAATGAAATTTGGTTTCTAGGGTGGGTTTTGGTTCTAGATGGTCCCATTTATAAATTAATCCACCGGACATAAGCTAAAACAAAAGGGTGAGGCTCGAATCTTGTACGCTTAGGTGCCCATAAATTGGCAGAGTATTTTATCTAACCACGATTGTCGCAAAGTTATAAAAAGGCACAAACATGGTAAATTTCTTACAGAACACCCTATACAGGGTGTAATAAAGTATTTCGCCAAACTTCAGAGTATTATTTTTTAAGTGATTTTAAGAAAGAAGCTTTTTATAAACATTGGTCCGAAAATGCTTAGTTTTTAAGATACAGGTTGTTAAAGTTTTGATTTTTTGCGTGTTTTTTGTTTTGTTGTTGTTTGTTTGTTTTTTATTTATACCTCGTGCAGTTTTTCAGATATTTAGCTCAAATTTGGAACGTGTTTTTAACTACAAGGTATAACCATGCCAAATACTAAGAAAAAACTACAGGGTGATATTTTTTTTCGGATTCATGCCATTTTTCCCCCAGAACTTGCAGAAGGTCACTGCAGATTCAAAAATATAGAATAAATTCTTTGTTTTAGTCAGAAACTTTTTAATCTCTTGCAATTTTTTGAATCTCTAACCGTTTTTAGGAAAAAAGACAAAAAAAGATAATTTGTATCTTTGACTGCTATTCAGAAATTATATAAAACTCGCATAAAAATGTCATAGAAGGGTACAAATTTTTCTTTTTTTGTCTTTTTTTCTCGAAAACAGTTAGAGATACAAAAAATTGCAAGACATTCAAAAGTTTCTGAATAAAACAAAGAATCCATTTTATATTTTTGAATCTGTCATTGGCTTTCTGCAAAAAAGTGCCGGGGGAAAAATGGGGCATAACCCCTGAAAAAACATCACCCTGTAATTTCTTTCTGATATTTGACATGCTTAATGATGTATGCCTTGTAGCTAAATATACGTTCCAAATTTGAGCCAAACATCTCAAAAACTGCACGAGCTATAAATAAAAAACAAGAAATTTGACAACTCGTATTTCGAAAACAAAGCATTTGTGCATGTTTTTTTGAAGTTTTTTTTTATCACTCAAAAAATCATCCTCTAAAGATTGCCGACATACTTTATTAACATATTTAACGTAAAATGAATAAATATTTTTTTCTGAATTGAAATAATGACATTTTAAAAATCTATTTAAATATTGATTAACAAAATAATACTTACGTAAATAAACAACTGATCACAACGTCCTTATAGTTTAGTTAGGTGTTTAAAATGCAAACATTTTAAAAACGGCTAGGTCAAACGTCAACATATATACCATGGGGTCCGAGTGGGCCCCATAATGGACAAATATCATATCAGATCATAAAGGAAAATGGCATAACATTCTTCAAAACAAGACAAGAGCAAAATCGAAGTTGTGTATAACGTCTTTTCACAAAACCGGACAAAATCATAAAAAGGGGTCGGGCCTAGCTTGTGCCGTTCACCTAAATAAAGGCCGGCTCTGATATTGCTATGCAATTGAAGCGTCCTTCACTGCAGTTTCTTTACTGCCATACCTAACGAAAACGCCGTACCTACATAGAGATTGGTATAGCACATACGGCACTTTCATTAAGCATGGTCCATTCTTAAAAAAGTCAGGTGTTGGACCCTAGGTTAGGATTCATTTGCAATTAATTAACCAAGCGGTTCGGTTCGGTTAACACCGATTTGAACCTCTCAAAAGAACGACAGGGACAGGCTATTTAAAGAAAAAAAAAGACATTTTTATTTTTGTATGTATTTTTGGGTTCAAAAACAACAGTATTATTTGTTCCCGGATTAAATTGGCGAGAAATTTAATTCGGGAACCATGACACCGATTTGTATGAGAGGCGAGATGGAGCCAGGATACATGAAAATAAAGGAGAGAGTTGCTCATGCTGGGCCCGGCCCCTTTTTATGATTTAGTCCGGTTTTGATAAAAGACTTTAAACTAAACTTCGATTTTGCTCTTGTCTTGTTTTGATGAATGACGTTTTAGTATAATCTCCGGTTATTAAGAATTCCGTTTTTGCCATTGCACTGTCAAATTTACTATCGACCGACCAGCGCAACCGCTGTAAATCGATGCTGCTTCTCACTACACGCGCTTGCTATCTTTTATTGTTTACCTGGTTAGGTACTTATTTTTTGATCGTGCTTCATTTATTTCTGCCTTCTCAAGACCGCATCGTATAGGGTGCAATATAAAAGATTTACCATGTTTGTGTCTTTAAAATTTTGCGACAAATTTTGCGACATTTATTTGTTTTGTTACATGCATTACATTTTTTGGCAGTTTAGGATAAATTCTAGAAATTTTGCATTTACACTATTTTTAAATCTCTTAATAAGTGCATTCTTAGTTAAAATATACGGAAACACTGTTTCTATTAAATTCGATATTTTTAGGGGTTCAAATTGAATTTTATCTGTCTCTAATGTTTCAGATATTACATAAAGTTTTGGTTGTTTTCGTTTTTTAATTTCATTTTTTTTTCTTGATTGGGTCATTCTAAAGACCATAAATAAAAATAATCTTAAAACACACAAAGAAAATAAATATATATTTTTTTATATTATGCCCTATATCTTAACTATTGCACCTGCACAACTATGGCTTATCGAATTGGTAGCCCATACTATTACCCACAGGATTGCTATATAAAATACTCTGCCAATTTATGGGCACCTAAGCTCACACAATTAATGTAATTTGTACCTATTTGGCTCGCGAAAATAACCCCCTAACCGCACCCGGGGACGAGTCCAGTGTTCCCCCCCCCCCTTCAGTGTAAGACTACTGAACAAAACCAACTATAATGTATTTTTATCTTCATGCACCTATAATATAGTTTTGGTTCGCGAAAATAACCCCCTATCCGCCACCCGAGGATGAGTCCGACTGGAGATTCCCCCCCTCAGTGTAACACCACTGAACAAAACACACTATAATGTATTTTTTTTATCTTACCAGAACTCTAATTTTTGCTAATTAAGCTGTTAACGAGGCCCCCTAGAAAGGGCCAAAATTTTACAATGAAACAAGCTTAATTAAAAAAAACCATACGAGTTGTCAAAAAGTTGCCGAAAATCAAATCCTAATCGACAGTTGGATGTAAAAAATTCTATTAAACATAAATTTTCTCCAAAATCAAATTTTCATAAATACATACACTTTGTTATATCAAAATCCGGTTTCTTAAAAATTAAGGCTCGCAAAAATAACAAAAAACATCGAATTTGGGACTCCCTGTACATAAGAACTTTTTTTTTACCTGTCCAAAAGCTGTTCTAACAGGTGAATACTGATCACATGGTCCAATTCTCTCTTTGATACCAGTGGAAATCTCATCTTCTGGATTAAAAAAAATTATAATCCCCAACCATACAGCATAGTGGACCAATAAATAGAAGAACAGCAAAATCGTGGTCCAATGGGTTTGATGGTTTTCAATTTTGGTAGATTCGACGATCTTTTGTTTGCGATCAGCTGACCAAATTATTACCTAAAATACAGAAAATTTTACAATACAAGTTTTCCTTCCAGATGACCTGAAATGTTTTACTTTTATTTAGAGGAATGTCCCTTGTAGGGCGGATATTGTTCCCCGATTAAATTAAATAATTATTTCCTATAAAAAAAATAATATCGATAAAATTTTTCATTTAATTAATTGGAGCTTTTTTTAACTAAAAAATAATTTTAACTCTGTACCAAAAGGTCACTTTAAATGATAAAAAAAGTTTCGAGAAAAGCGCGTATTTCCGAACCCTTGCATTAACACGAAAATATCGGCGCGACTCGGACCCTTAACTTTTCGTCGAACTAGTAAACACCTCAGCTAAGAAAGTTTATAATTCAACGGTAAACACAAAACCCAACCATACCAAACTTACCAGAAACATAGTGAATAGCATGAAAAACGTCACTTCACTGTGAATTTTAAAATTGTCATGCAGGGAATGGTATATGGGCATGAAAAGCAGAATTCCTGTTGGTGCCCCCAAAAGTGATGCCAAAATTGTTGTGAAAAATTCTTTGAAACATCTAAAAAGGAAAATATATAATAAATTCTGTCTATTTTATTATAATTTTAGCCATCTATATTTTGTGTCAAAAAAGACCTAAATAACTACCAATCTGTGTCATGGTGTCTGTCTGGGATATGAGAACTCAATACGCAATAAACCGATTTTTACCAAATTTGGAACAAAAATTTTGCGTTACCTACTTGTATGTGGATAAGACCATGAGTTTTAATTTGGTTGAGAGGGTTGCAAAGGAGATAGCTAGCTGCTGAAACGCGGGTTCCAAATCTAGATTAAGAATTACCTTTTGAGCAAAATCTCAAAAACGACAGCAGCTAGTAACAAAGTTTTCACACATTGATTGAAAATTTTATTATGCTGGTGGAAACAAATTTTTTTCTACAATATTTCTCTGCAACGCAATTTCTTTCAAAAAGTACCGCATTTTTTTTAAGTTTTCGCCTGCGACACAATTATTTTAAATATTCCTGTATTTTTTTAACATTATAAAAATTGTATTCGGCGGCGCCATTTTTTCTAAAAAACACTTAGTTGTTTTTTTATTTGTGCCTGCGGCTTAATTTTTTCCAAAAGTAGGTTTTCTTTTTTCACTTTCGCATTTTTTTCTATGGCGCTATTTTTTTCGAAAAGTACTGATACAAATTTAAGTTGTTTAAATTTTATAGTTAGAATTTATTTAGGTTTAGTGTAGTATTAGGTTGATTTATCTTATGGTTGTATTCTTAGTCTAGGTTTTAGTTGCGTTATCTATGACACACTTGTGCTCGCACGGTCCGCGGTCTAGAAAAGGCTAGTATAAGTGGGAATCGAAAGAGGATGGAAAATTCCGGAAAGTTCGACGACTCTATAAATAGGGCCGGATGTCGCGCATCGAGTCAGTCAAAGATAACCAACGGTAGTGATCGCTAGATGTTAACGCGAAGTTAATAGGGCGATTAAAGTAGTGAATTATTAACAAGTTATTAGTAAGTTTAAGTGCGTGTTTTTGTACATAATTTTTGAAATAAATTGACATATCGTTTTTGACATTTTGCGAGTTTTATTTAAAGCAGTAAAATTTTATGTTTTATTACCTAACTTTTTTTTGTCTTGCCTTTTTTTGTGTTTGTGGGCAAGTACTTAAAAGGTAAAGGTAGCTCGTAGACTAGTTTACTTACTTCTTGCTAGATATCCACTGACCTTCACTCTGACAAAGCTTGTCTTTCAAAAAGTGAAACCAAAAGACAAGGCCTGCCGCAAACGTGGCATGAAAGTAATAAGAGTTCCATGGCACCCAATAATGTCTGTCATAAATGTTTGGGTCCGTATCGTGCCAAAACCAATGGACATACCTAAAAATAAATGGATCCATGAGGGATCTCATACTTTCCTAGCCCATTAGCACACTCCAAGTGAACTCCATGCTAATTAAGCCTAAAAAACAGGAACGTACTTTTTAGGTCCGTTTAGGACCCAAAGTCTCCATACCTAAAAAGTAAGTTTTAAAAACGTTCAAAATGGGACAATTAAGAAACGTCCATTTTAGACGTTCTTAAAATATACGTTTTGTCCTTAATATTCCCGTACCTAAAAAGTACATGTTTAAAACCTACTGAAACGGACTTTTTAAAAACTAGCAAAACAGGACGTTTTTAAAACGTACTTTTAAGGGCTCCAACAATTGCGTCCCTAAAAGTACGTTTTTAAAACGCGCAAATCAGGACCTTTTCAAAACGTACTTTTTAGGTCCCTCAGGGCCCTAAACTATAAGTACCTAAAAAGTACATTTTTAAAGCATCCCAAGATTGATGTTTTAAAAAAGTGCAATTAAGGCCGTTTTTAAAACGTACTTTTAAGGTCGTCCATCACATTTCTCCCACCAGCATCATAATTATTTATCTACATAGGCTAATCAGAAAAAAGTAAATTTTAAACTTTTTTACTGTACTTAAATTGGAGTGAGGTAAAGTTTTAATAGGGCTCAATATCAAAGGGCCCAATACGTAAAGACTCATAAAAGGGGGCCAGAGGACTTGACTTTATGCGTTCTCTGGAACGTTTTTAAAACGTCCCCTAAACGTTTTTTAAACGTCACCTGAAACGTTTTTTAAAGGTCCCCTGAAACGTTTTTTAAACGTCCCCTGAAACGTTTTTTAAACGTCACCTAAAACGTTTTTTATACGTCCTGGAAACGCTTTGGAACGTTTCCAAACGTCACTGGAACGTTTATTGAACGTCCCCAAATTTTGCAGAAGGTATAAAAATTAAATTTGGCAAACGGCAAAAAAACGTTTTAAAAAAGTTGTTTTTCTGTTTTTAAAACGACCCTTAGGTTCGAAATGCACGTTTTAAAAAGGATTTTAAAACGTACCTATGTTACTACGAATGATGTTGATTAAAAACGACAGATCTACGGAAATACGTGTTTGCTCTTAGCGCTATTTGCCGTATTTGGACAAATAAAGAAGCAAATATGGTGAATATATCCTCTACACATCGCTGTTTTTCGACAAATAAAGCAAATATCCGAATACGCTAAGCGATGCCAAGTGAAGTGCCGCCATAAGACGAGAGAAGATATGAGGAATGGAGATGTCAGTGGTGAACAGTGTTGTCAGGTCTGGTAAAAATTCACCAGATTTGGTGATTTTTCAACCCATTTGGTGAAATGGTGAAAACTTTTTAAAGACACTGTTGTGTTTAAACCAAAATTTGAAAAATAATATTATATTTTTCTTCTTCTTGACTACAAAAAGCTCTGTAACCTAGGTATATCTAACAAAAGGCTATATCCGGCGATTACCCGTACAAAATGCATAGTAACATGTATAAATAGAATAGAATTCGTTAGTTTTTTTTTAAACTTTGATTTTGTCTACATTAGAACATATTTCAAAACAGTAAATTTGTATTTAATTAGTGTTTGTATCTCGTGTAATTTAAAAATCCTGTATTTATGAAATTTTTTTTTAATGTCGTACCTAGAGTCCCTGTATGTTGACATATATCCAAATGTCAACATACAGCGACTCTAGTCGTACTCACATACAGAGTCTCTATAGGTAAATATAATATTTTTTTTAGAAACTGGTGATTTTTGGCAAAATCTGGAAACCTTTATAGCAAGTGTCTGGTGATTTTTAATTTTTTGATCTGGAACACTGGTGGTGAACTTACCTAATGCTGACGATATCGTACGCAACGTCGAGCAACACGGAGGCCAGTCCGACTGCGCACGCCTCGGCCACTCTTGACAATTTTGCTTTGGCCACTGCCACTGAGGCGTTATAGTTAAAGCATTGATCTAAAACATTTCGAGATTTCTATGCTTACTAGTCCTCTTTGCATTTATGCAAGTGAGAAACAACATACCGCACAATGCAAGAGAAATACTCCCCCTGTGTCTCCATCTGCAACATTGCGCCTGCTCTCACGGCACCGATTGGGTCTCAGCGCAAACCCAAATACGTTAGTGCATAAATACATGTTCAAAAAATCGAAAAGTGAAGCACTTATAGCTTGCTTTGGAAACACAGCTGCTGTGTGGGTGGACGCCATATTTGTTGTTTGTTTACATTTTACGGTGTTTTGCGTTTGTCGTGTAAAATTATGTTTTTATCTGTGAAAAATGTTAAATAATTCACGTAAAACATGTGCGATTTGTTGAAAAATGTCCGGGAGAAGTAAGGGAGTGTCATTCCATAAGTAAGCACTTGGTTTTTCTTTATAATTTGCTAATAAATTTAAGAGTGGTTTATAGATGCCATTAAACACTCTTCATGGTGGCCATAATAAATCTGCACAATTAATTTTAGAAAAACTACAAATTTAATCCACAATTTGATAAATTTTTAACCAATCTAGTTTTTATAACCTTAAATTTTTAACAATTGTCAAATAATGTAGTGACGTAACGGAGTATGTTCCAAAACTACCAGAACTGACGCATGCGCAGTAACCGAAATTCTGTCGACTCGAAAAAGGAACATTAGGGAACGTCTTTAAATTACGTAACGCAAAAATTCAGGATTTTTGAACCCCCCCCCCTCCCCCCCTCGTAACGAATTTTCAAGAAAAAACACATTAAAAAAACATTGAGTGTAACGCAAGGCCAAACCCCCCTCCCACCCTAGAGCGTTACGTAATTTAAGGACAGGCCCTTAAGACATACAATGGTGTCCAGGCTTCAAGCATCGCTTGTGAGAATGCATGGGTATGCCCTATATTTATGCTCTAACGTATTTCGGCCCATATAACCCCATAAATGCAAAATAAATACTGGTTTGCCAAGGGTCACTTGAGCGTCCCAGGCCGTGCTTTATTTGTAAGCCAGTTGCATTTTAAAATGAAGACACGGTACCACTATGCCCGCGGCAATAACTAACTTGAGAAGATAAGTGTTACTGCAGTGATGGCAGCGCTAGACAGAGGGTTTTTGGGTATGGTGCGGTAATCTGTTTCCCACTCATACAAATGCACTACGAATAGGAGAGGAATAGTAATCACCAGTAAGCATGGAAAACTTGCAAAAAACAGCTTTTGTACTACTTTTCCTGAAAAAAACTTTTGGTTTGCAAGTAATATCAAATGGATTTTTTTTTCTTTATTTTTTATAATTTTTCCTAGAAATCAGAAATTAAAAATCGAAAATTTATGGTAGAAAAATTTGGTGATCCCAGCAAAAATTCGGTACTTTTTACTTCTGTCTACTATCTAGTATTACGAAAAAGTAGAGGTTTCATAAAAACGACCATCTAAACTACTTAGGATTGTTTCTTAATAGTCTATTCTGATAGTCTTCTACGATAGTACGTTATCAAAGTTTTACTTTCTTTTTAGTCGTTAATTCGGAGTTGCCCTGACTATTATTGTTACTTAATTACTACCAAAAAGAAGTGAGAATACGTTGCGGTTCAGAAATTCTTACTAGTGGGGGTTTCGTGGTGACAACTTTAAATGTGAACTGGGATGTTGTGTGTGCTGTATTTTCTAGCGTTAAAAAAAACAAATCTTACCTAATAAATATCAGTTATGTTCATGAAGATTCAGGTTCGCTTCGGTCTATGGGAGACCGAAAAAAACTAAATCCAACTTGCGACGCTCGATTTTGAAGATATGTTTTGATTAAAAGTAAAAACCGCATTTTGATATAGCAATCCGTTTTGAAGCTACTATTTTAAAAAGTCTGGATTTGGTGATTATTATTATACCCCTTTAATTTATTAAAATTTTATTTTGACGTAAATTGCTTTTTTGTAGATTTTTTTATAAAGCATCCAAATATCAAATTGGATTTCACCTGGTATTTTTAGTTTTTGAGATGTTACATACAATAGTTATTTCTTTACAGAATGACCCTTTATCTTTATGTTCTTTTAAAAACTGTCTGTTTTTATTTTATATTTTAATTTGTTTATTGGGTAAAAATATTTTAGAGCGATTAAGTTAAGAAACTAAGATACAAAATAAAGAGGTAATTAAAAAACAAAGATATAAAAAACAAAAATAAAATACCGCGGGTTTTAATTTTAATTAGCACTTTAAATTTGTTAGCTGTTAAAAACCTGTCACTAGCATTAATACGTTTTGACCAAAATCTAATCAGCTCGTTAGAGTGTCGAACACTATTTTTCATGGCCTGCATCTCAATTTTTTTTAAATCAATACTTTCTCAAGCCATTGTTGCGCGGGCTAGAAAGGTAAAAAAGCATTACACAAGAAAAATACTAACTTAATGTAACATCGCAACAATTTTAAGTGACAGATAAAATTCAATTTTTATCTGAAACCCCCAAAAAGATCGTATTTGGGAAACCCTGTACAGAATAGCACTCTATACCTATAAAAATATATTTTAGTGACACTTACATAAAACCATAATATGCAATGGAAATCTCCTCCCCAAAAATACAATCGGAGTCTGGGAATGCCAAAAATTGTCAACATCCGGAGCTATATAACAAATTGATTCCACAACGCATGCGTGAATAAAAATGGCCATCCATAGGTGCAGGAATCTTCCTCCTCTGTAAAAAGCTAAAAAAACAGCTCAAATTTTTACATAAAAAAATCGGAATGAAAAGCGTACGTCAAACTGCTCCGCGAACGCACCGTATGTGCACATAAGCTAGTTTTAACACCCAACGGTAACCGTTGACGCGGGTAACACCACGGCTGTGCGGGCGGTATCGATCGCCGCAATCGATTCAAACGAACCGAAGCAAGGCCCAGATTCTGTGTACTGTAAAATTCTATCGGGACGTGTCGTCTTCTCTTTCTATATTTCGTAATTAGAATGCGACATAACATCTACGGTGCGCAGAATTTGGGTCCAGTTAAGCACGGCGCCAGCGGCAGCCTACCTACGCATCCTCGTTTGAACACGAATACAAACACATACATACTAGTATTTGGTGATTGGATTGGTCTTTGGTGATTTCTTTTTGGGGTTTATTGATATATTATATTATTAATTAAATATGATCAAATTTTAATATTTTTACAAGCTTTTATTTAGCTTCAGATGTTCTGTCTAACTATCTAACTAACTATCTATCAAATCTTGTGAAGCGTTTTTGACACACTTCCCATTATCCGATTTGGATGAAATTTGGTACACACATAGTGGTCCCATGACAATACAACATTAAGAAAAAAATGTCCTATAAATGTAAAATGCCTGATCGACTAAAACGGATTTAAGTTTTCTTCGAAATTTTGATAAATCTAGGATGTTTTTAAAGGTGACCGGAAGATGATTGTAAAGTTTAATACCGTGATAGATTATAGATTTCTGAACTAAAGCAGAATGCGGAATTGGAAGTGGAATGTGATGATTTCGGCGTGTTGCATGGACAGTTTGATGCTCAGGATTTTTATGTATTAGAGTGGTTGACTCAATAATGAAAGAAGAACGGCCGGCAGTGTTCTCTTGAAGAAACACCAGAAATAAAGCGAACAGCACGTTTTTGAAGTGAGAAGACAGAATCAAAAAGATATTGACTGCAACAGCCCCAGAATGGCAATCCGTAAGACAGATGAGATTGGATCACCGCATAAAAAACTGACTTAGCAATAAGTGCTCCTAGATTTGTTGATACTGCTCGAACACAATAGCAGCCTGAAGATAATTTTTTGTTTAGTGCTAGAATATGAGACTGGAATTTAAGTTCAGCATCGAATAGAAGACCAAGAAACTTAGTGTGTAGAGTGGAATTGACAGAAAATTGTTCGCATTTAATTTCATCGATTTTATAGCGAAATCCAAGGATGTGAGTCTTGTCAAAATTAAATAGAAGTCCATTAGCCTGCCACAATTTGATATGGTTAAGATCGCAAGAAATAATTTCATGTAGCTCGTTTTGGTTTTTGTATGCCATACCACAGTTGCATCGTCCGCGAAAGCAGCAAAGACTCCAGAAATTTTAAGAAATAAAAGATCGTTAATGTACAAAAGAAATAGGATGGGTCCAAGGACCGATCCTTGAGGAACGCCATAATTAATTGATTGCTTTGAGGATTGCTTGCCATTCACGGAGACATATTGACTCTGATATGCCAGGTAGGATTGAAACCAGTCCAAGGCAACGCCACGAAAGCCGTAGACCTGCAGCTTCCGCAGTAGTGTTTCATGACTCACGCAGTCAAACGCCTTCGAGAAGTCGCAAAACACTTCCGCCGAAGCGCAGTCATTATTGTAGTGCCTGAAAAGCTGTTCAATCACTCTGAACATGGCATCATGTGTACCTTTTTTTGGGAGAAAACCAAACTGTGCAGAGTTGAAAACATTATTTTTGGACAGAAAATCCATCATGCGCTTTTTTACTAGTTTTTCAACTAATTTTGAAATCGTTGACAATAAAGAGATGGGACGGTAGTTTGATGGATCAGTAGTGCTGCCAGCTTTAAAGATAGGGACAACTAGGGCTTGTTTGAGGCTAGATGAAAATGAACCGTTTGTAAATGATTTATTTATGGTTTGAGACAGAATGCTAAGTGCTTTATCAGGTAATTCGAGAAGTATTTTAGTTTGATATGCCATCTGAGCTAGCAGCGCTTTCATTTTTTATTGATTTAAGAACAGATTTAACTTCAAGAGGATTTGTTGGTAGAAAAAAGAAAGATTCTGAGACTCGTAGGTTTTCCATATAGGTAAGAGGATCAATTTCAGATTTAATGTCTTTGGTTAGATTACTGGCGACCGAGCAATAAAATTTATTTATTTGTCCGGTTCAACGTCTATTTCTGTTGTTTTGGAAATAGTTTTGCCTGTTACCTCTCTTACGATATTCCATGTTTCCTTGGATCTATTGTTGGCGTTATTAAGGCAATATGCGTAGGTGTTTAGCCGTACGAATTAGATTTTTATAGATCTTACGGTACTCTGAATAATAAGCTAAGATAAATGGACTGTCAGTAAAATGCTTTCTTATGTAGTTAAGTGATCTTAGATTAGATGCAGACATTTTTAAGCCTTTGGTCAGCCAGTATTTTTTATTTAATTTTACGCGGAGGGGTTTCAGAGGAAAAGAGAGGTTAATAAGATTACTTAAAATAAGGTGAAACTCTTCTAATGAACCGTCTTTGGAAAAAATATGTTGCCAGTTGGCGGAGTTGCAACTAGTTTTAAACTGAGAAAAGTTTTTCCTGCTAAATATTCTTCCGAGTCTTTTAGAGTAAGGAGTGGTTCTAATATTTAAGGGAATTGTGGTTATTACAGCATGATGGTCTGAGAGATCAGGATCTGTAACATCGCAATCAAGGTCAGATTCAAGGTTGGAGCAAATATAGTCAATTGTAGTAGAAGATGACTCTGTTGTTCTAGTGGGATGTTTTACGTGCATCCGTAGGTGAAAAGATTCGAGTAGGCTTAGCAGCAGGATCGTTGAGTGTGCGTCAGGGTTGCCAAAATCTATGTTAAAGTCACCTGCAACTATTATTTTCGATTTAGATGGTATATTAGATAGAAGAAGTTCAAAGTTGTCAATCAAACTTGCGATGCTGGCGCTTGGGAACGATATATGCAAATAATAAAGGTATGAAGAGATTTAGAAAAGAGTATAGAAAATTCGAAGATTTTTTCAGAGATTAAAAAGTCGAGTTTGTCATAGTTTGTAAAGTCAGAGTACGATGAAAAATCGGAGCTCACAAGAATGGTTGTACCTCCATTGTTATTATTTAGACGACAAAATTTTGACATGATTTTATAGTTAGGTAAAAAGAAAGGCTCCCCTCGTTAAGCCAATGTTCAGTCAACAAAACTAACTCGGGAAATCTTTGACTCTCCAAAAAAACAAATAATTCATCTGACTTGTTCCTAGCTGACTGGGTATTGAGGAGCATTAGTGACACCTGATTTATTTTAGAAGAGGAGGGGGTTCCATTTGGGACAGGGTTTTCCCTAAAAAAGGGTTTATGCTGCTATCGCGAGTCGCGATGCCCCTGCCATTACCTAAAGTGCTATTCAGTTCCTCAAACAAGCTTGTTGAATGAAAAGTGGTGTCCCGTTCACCAAAATCTCTTGTTTTGTCAAAACCTTGTGGGGATCTGGCTGACAGTAAGGCGTTTGCGGCTTTAGACAAGTCGATGGAATCATTGGTGTTGTTAATAACTAGCTCTGATTGTAAAGCACTTAATTGGATAGATTCCGCAACCATGTTACCTATCAGCCAGTTCCTAGTTTTAAGGCCCTTGTCGGTATTAATATTAATGTAATCAAAATGATAGTCAGATTTTGTATTGAACGAATTTTTCAAGGTTATTATTAAAGTGAGTTATTAAATTATTGTTGTTTGGATTTTTATGTAGGGTAGGGCAAGCTAAGAATATAATGTTCGTGTGTAAACATTTGCTGATCACATCATGAATTGTATTAAACCTGGGTCTATTGTTGTTTAAAAAGTCAAAATTTGTTTTTGACACACATCCCGTTATCCGATTTGGATGAAATTTGGTATACACATAGTGGTCCGATGATAATACAACAATAAGAAAAAAATATCCTCCCACCCCTACCCCCACCCCCTTCCATAGAAAAATTTGTTTTTGACACACATCCCGTTATCCGATTTGGATAAAATTTGGTATACATATAGTGATCCGATGACAATACAATATTAAGACAAAAATATCCTCCCACCCCTACTCGCACCCCCTTCCATAGAAAATGCGTTTTTGACACCCTTCCCATTATCCGATTTGGATGAAATTTGGTATACATATAGTGGTCCGATGACAATAAAACATTTAAAAAAAATCCTACCACTCCTACCCCCACCCCCATCTATAGAAAAATGCGTTTTTGACACACTTCCCATTATCCGATTTGGATAAAATTTGGTATACATATAGTGGTCCGATGACAATAAAACATTTTAAAAAAAATCCTACCACTCCTACCCCCACCCCCATCTATAGAAAAATGCGTTTTTGACACACTTCCCATTATCCGATTTGGATAAAATTTGGTATACATATAGTGGTCCGATGACAATACAACAATAATGAAAAAATGTCCTCCCACCCCTACCCCCCACCCCCTTCCATAAAAAATGCCTTTTTGACACACTTCACTTCAAATGACTTTTATAAAATTTGGTATATGCATAAAGGTCCGATGGCAATACAGCCCAAAAAAAAAAATATATATTTCTACCTCTACCCCCACCCTCTCCTTCCCCCAATAGAAAAATGAGTTTCGAAACAACTCACGATCAGCGATTTCATTATAATCTAGAATAAACTGTTCTGTTATTGAACAAATATTTTCATTTAATAAAGTAGATAGCTGCGACTAAAAAGTAGAAAATAAATTGGTAAAAAAAATTTTTTAAGTCACAAGCTTTTATAAAATGCACTAAAAATTAAAAAATAATTTTCTAACATTCTAATATTATCATAATAATAAAAGCGATGGCCGGAAATCAAAGCATAAGTTAATCTAAATTTGTGATCTAAACACTTAAAGAATATTCAACATAGCAGGTCATCAGAGATATGTTTGATGTGCAGCAATGTTATGCCATTGCTATACCTATGTCAGAGAAATTCTGGGGTATCTTGGGTCGGGTTGGGTGGGTTTGGTACCTCTGCATTTTTCTGCTAGATTGATTCTTGCAAATAGTGATATTTAATAGATACGGATATCTTATCGTGCTAACATCGTCAAAATTTCCATCAGTCGGCCATCGCTTTTATTATTATGATAATATTAGAATTAGTTTTAAATTTTTAGTGCATTTTATAAAAGCTTGTGACTTAAAAAAAAATTTTTACCAATTTATTTAAGTAAAATTTGGGAGTGAACGTGCACATTTGGAGGAACCGGCACAGTTCAAAAAATAAAAAATTGTAAACCAAAGAAATACTAGCATTTTAAGAAAGAAATACCAAACAAACTCACCATGAATTAGCGTACACAGTGCCCCAAAAAGGAACGACGCCTGAGATATAACGTAGGTTGGTTCATATTTCCAATGAATACTAACATCTGTCACTTTTACAAACCAGTCCAAAAACTAAAATTTAAAAAAATATACAGTATAGGAGAAAAAATGTAGAAACTCTCGAAAAGAAAAACTGATCCTGCATGAACCCTCCACCAACTATTAAAAAACTATGGTGTGTTTAAAAATCCTAAATTAATTTTTCTCATAATAAAATTTTATTTATTTTGTTTATTATGTTTAAAAAAAGCGAAAAAAGTTTTAGTCAAAAGAAAATGTTACGTCTTGCTGCAGAATCAAAATTTTCAAGAGTTTCGATGTTTCTGGGGGTTTTAGTTCATTTCTAAGGAATATAAAAAAACTGACTCCCCCCTTGTGAGCATCTATTTTCAAGGGATGATTAAAGGTGAAAACCGCATCTTGATATAGCAACCCATTTTTACGCTACAGGGCTATAACTTTAGCTTAAAAAAGCTTTTTTATAGTTTCTTTTTAATAAAGAATCCATCAACTATTAAAATAAATTTCATCTTTCACTGTTAGTTTTTAAGATATTACAATAAAAGTTATTTTTTATGGAAAAATGGGAATTGATTTTTATATTTTAATTTTTTATTTGCGTCTTTAACTAAAATATAAAATAAAAACAAACAATATAAAAAATTACAAATAATATAAATAAATTGAAGAGTCAATTCATAAAGAAATTACAATTTTATGTAATAACTCAAAAACTAAAAATTCAATTTGGACAATTGCATTCTTTATAAAAAAGCAATTAACAACAAAATATAATTTTCATAAATAAAAAAGGTAGAGGCCTCTCCCGAAATTGAGACTTCAAAAAACCCCTGTAACTTAAAAACGGTTTCCTGATGCAGATTCCATCAATAATCATATGATCCCCGAGAAACTCCCAAAAAATCTGGAGCTTGACGCCGGACGATTTACTTTAATTTTTATTTTAATTTTTCGTGTGTAGTAAACATTTAAAAAAAAAGATTATTTCTAAAAAAAAAATTATTGTTTTTTTATATATTAGATTTCGAAAATAATAACTGCTTTTTGAAAAAGTATCATTAAAAAAATGTTTTTTTTTGTTAAATTAGTTTCTGAAAAAACCATGCTTTAAAAAGTTTTTTTTATTTTTGTAAAAAAAAGTTTTTTTGTTTTTTTTTATAAATTAGTTTTTTCAAAACTACTAATTAAGAAAGCATTTTTTTTCGAAAAACCATTTTTTTATGTGGAGTTTTTTTTTTCGCAAAATGTTGGTCGACTAGACCCTGGTTAGATTATCTTTGCGATCAATTGAGCACGGTAAGGTTTAACATAGATTTGTCCAACACGAGGATAGGGGATGATTTAAAAAAAATAAGTTAGATTAAAATAAAAATTGACGCGGAATTGTCCCCTACCCTTTACATACACGTGCGAATAAAACATTACTACAAAACATAACGTGTTTACCACAGTATTCAATTTAAACGTGTCTATTAAGTACTTACATTATTAAATTGTAGTTCCTTTAGCTCCGTCCCTGGAGACAATAGTCCTTCACTGGCCATTTTGAAAATGATCCAAAAAACGATATGGAATCAAACTTAAAAAATCATCATTTTTTTGACAGTTTAAGAATACGTGTAATCAACAAAACGCATTCTTAAAAAAATCAAAAATAAATATGTAGTAAGTTATTAGATTCGGTTCACATCTTTCAGATAAAAAATATATATTTTCTTCTTTTTCCAATTCATTTGGCTCATAACTAGATAAAGGATAGGTATACCGAGATACACATTATAGTTTTCAACCATCTTAATTTATAAAAAGAAAACAAACAGTTGCTGATTTTTAAAGTGCTTCAGATAAGAAAGTTTAAATTATTTTTAAAAAGATTACAAACTGGAAACAAAATAATCGATTCGATATTTGACTGCAGCAGCACTGATATAGCCTGGCAACAATATCTGATTTTGATTTTTTTTATTTAAGATTTTTCACAAAGCTACAAAAAATAGATACTTATAAAATCTGGTAAATTAAAATTTTAAAAATTGTCCATATCATACAGTGGAGCTTTGAAATACAAATCAGAAAATTTCCCTCAATCTTGTAGACTGGTTTGAGCAACCGAACCGAACCGAACCTTCTCTTTATGCATTAGACCAGATAAAAATTTGAAGAATTATCCAATTCTCACAGTGAAGCTTAGAAAAAAAAACTTCTTTCGGTCTTCTACTCTAGTGCTCAAACTTCTGTTTATGAATCGGACCTAGATAGATTCTTAAACAGGGGCTTCTGATCTTATCAGTGTGGCATCAGTTAGAAGCGGACCAGCAAATACAAATGTAGAGTGGAAAGGCTAATTGATCTAAGTGCCAAAAAGCGTTTTTGTGGGAAACTAAAAAAAACTGTACAATACATGCACGCGGACTTACGGATGATGTGATTTTAAACATGTTTGTTAGGGCATAAGGTGGGGAAATTGCACTTAGTTTTTATAGCCCCGTATTGGCCTTGACACATACATCATTTTGGGTGGAAAATCTAAAATTTGTATATTTTGGCACTTAGATCATTTAGCCCGGCCACTCTACAAATCAAAATTTGAAAAAAATTTCTTAAAGTAGAGCTTTGTAGAATAAAAAAAAGAAAACTAGAAAACTTCTCACATTCTTCTTTACTATTGCTCGCCTCTCTCTTTATGCATAGGACATAGAGAGATCCATTAACAGCGAGGGGGTGCCTCATGTGCGACACGGATCAAAAAACTGACTAGCCACATACACGTGTTTGGATCTCATCAGTGTGGCATAAGCGAAGGAAAATTCGCCACCAAAAAAACGTACAGTGATTTCCATTTTCCTAATGATTTCTGGCAGTTCCAAGTGATTTTCAGGTGTTTCCTAGTGATTTTTAGGTGTTTCACAGCGGTTTTCTTGCGATTCCCAGGTATGATTCCCAGAAAAATATTAAGTGATTCCCATCCGCGAATTTCCCCTCAGGCATAAATAAAAAACGGACCACAATCTTTCTTAAGAAAGAATTTGTAAATTCCCAATTTATGTCCTATTGCCTACGAAGAAGCAAGTAATACTAACATCCTGAACTCTTTCGCAGAATCCTAGAGAATGGGAAAACTAACAGTTGTCCATTGATCGCCAACGTATCCTAACCGTGTCAATGAAGAATAGTGGTCTATACTGACACGGTTTGGATACGTTGGCAATCAATTCACAATGCTTAGGTTTCCAATGAATTCACAATGCTTAGGTTTCACGCTCTTTAGGAAAGTTTAGGATAGTATGTATTTAAAAAAGTGGTCTGACAAGATACACCTACTAACATAATATAAATCAATTAACTAAGTTTAAAATTAAAAATTTCTAAACATCATATGAAAACAAGGAACTTATTATCAAAGTAAACCTGCGCCGGGTATTTCGCGCGGAATTGTACCACGTCGCCGAGTCGGCCGCGCCCAATAGTACCTTTCCCGACCATAACGACTGACCTGCATATTATACAGGGTGTCCCATAACCTAGGGGCCATAAGCCAACAGGTGATAGAGGAGGTTATCTCTGATATAAAAGTTTCTATAATGCATGGGTCAAAACTCTTTCTTTGTCGAGATACAGAGCAGAGCAGCAGAGAGTTGGCAAATTTCAAACTTTTTTGGTAATAACTTTTAAAAAAAGCGCAGTAAAAATATTAAAATGGGTAAAGTCGTGTATTAGAACAAGAGCAACAAATTGAATAAAAATTATTTAGAAAAAAATTTGTCGGTCAATTTTTTTTAGAAAAAACACTTTTATAAATGCTATATTAAACGCAATGTTTTTTTATATATTTTTTGTTAATAAAAACAAGTCTCTAGCGAGATATAATAATAAAATATTATTGATATCTTTTAATAGAATAAGCAAGCAAAAATTATTTTTTTTTTTTTAATTATTTTTTTATACATTTTTGGAGGTTATTTTGACAGCCTGTATCTCATATTTTAATTTTATCAAAAAAAGAAATACCACATTTTTAGATCACAATTAGCTGAGTATTCAGCTGGCTGTAACAGATTTTCTTTTTTCTGTAAAACTCTTTTTCCCCCCCCCCACTTCTCTATTTAAAAATCATATATCTTAAAAACAGATGTGTGTTGACCCCATTGACTTCTATACCGTTGACCCCCATGTTATATAAACTTTTTTCTGGGAAATAACCTCCTTTATCACCTGCTGCACCATGGCCCCTAAGTTATAGGAGACCCTGTATAAATCAAAATTTGAAAAACTGTCCATTACTTACAGTTGAACTTTGTAAAATACAAAAACAAAACTTCTCTCGGTCTTCTTCACTAGTGCGAAGTCCTCTTTTTATGAATCAGACCTAGAGGGGGCGATACGGAGCAAAAAACTAACTACACACATACACGTGTTTCAAACTTGTTCTGATCAAACGAATGTGACATAAGTCAAAAGCGGACCAGCCAATACAAATCAAAATTTGAAAAATTATCCTTTTCATGCAGTGGGGCTATGTGAAATACAAAAAAGAAAACTAGAATACTTCTTACAGTCTTCACCTCTAATGCTCGCCACTCTCTTTATGCATGGGACCTAGAGAGATCGGCTAACAGGGAAGGGGGTCCCGCATGTCCGACACGGAGCAAAAAACTGACTAACTATATACACGTGTTTCGAACTTGTTTTGATCTCATTAGTGTGGCATAAGTCAAAAGCGAAGTTTAACGCCTGACCAGCATATACAAATCAAAATTTGAAAAATTGTTCATTACAGTTGAGCTTTGTAAAATACACAAAAGAAAACTTCTCTCGGTCTTCTCCAGTAGGGACAGATGGAAGTTTTATCTGTCCCTTCATCTCAACCCTCTCTTTATGCATCGGTCTTAGAAAGATCCTTCAACAGGTGGGGGGGCTCTCGCATGCATGTGCGACTTGGAGAAAAACTGACTAGCCACAAACACGTGTTTTGATCTCATCAGTGTGGCATAAGTCAAAATTGGACTATGATGCCTGACCAGCATATACAAATCAAAATTTGGAAAATTGTTTATTTATTACAGTGGAGCTTTGTAAACTAGCAAAAAGAAAACTTCTTTCAGTCTTCTTCACTAGTGCTCAACCGTTCCTTTATGCGAAACCAGACCTGGAAAGATCAAGCAAAAAACTAACTAATCACAGGTGTTGCAAACTAGAGACCCTGTATGTAAGAAATATTTCTTTAAAATGTCATACATACAGGGTCTCTATTTCAAACTAGTTCTGATCTGATCATCACTTCTGACCATTATATACAAATCAAAATTCGAAACCATGTCAATTTTTTATAGTGGAGCTTTGTAAAATATAAATAAACTTAAGAAAACTTCACTCACTGTTCTCCATCTAAGTGTTTGATAAATTACGCCAAAGAGCATAACTAAAAACTTGATAATATAAACACCCAATATTTTAAATGCTATTTTGGAAAGACTGTAAGGATGGACACTTTTTTTTATAAAAAATACCTTTTTATTTAGAAGATTTCCCACAAACCTACGAAAAAAATGTATACTTAAAAACTGGGATATTTGTTAAATCTATCCAAGTGCTTGATAAATTACCCCAGAGAACAAAACTAAGAACCCAATATTTTTTCAAAAAAGACTCATTTACGTCTTCGTAACTTTTTGTACCCCTAATTTTCTTTTCACCATTTTTGAAAAAGTTTTTTTAATTTATTTGGCGTTTTTAAGTTCTTCTTTCTTATTTCGTCCGTTTCTTGTTTTTTTACTTTTTCCTCGTCCAAGCAGGTTTCGTCTAGAGACCCTGTATGTATGATATATTTTAAATAAAAAAGACGCGACAAATTCTTCAAAGTCAAATTTGTTTAAGTCAAAATCAAAGGATGAAAATATCGGTCCTCTATACTCTAGCGATGTTTAGAGAGAGACGCACCTTCGGTACTTGTTAATTCATAACCGTGAGAAAATAAAAATAAATGATTTTTAACAAAACCTATACAGGGGGTGCGGACAAACGTGTTTGTTTAAATGTTGCATGATGCTTGATGTCACTCACCGCTGACAATTTAAATTATTTTAGTGAAACGCCAATGAAGTAGGCAAGAAAATAACATAACCAAAAAATGTTAATTTCAGTGACTTTGATGGGTTTGTTGCGTCTCTCTGTTGTAAAAATATGTCATACATACAGGGTCTCTAGTTTCGTCATACTCAACTATGGCTTGATTTTTGCATACAGTTTCATAGGAAAACTCTTTTTTCATACGTTCAGGTGATTTTTACCATCTCTTTGCAAAACTCTGCATTGGAACAATTCCCAGAATAATAAAATACTAAGGATGGAAACTGACATATCTCAAACTTTTTTTTATAAAACATGTCTTTATATTTAAAAGAGTTCCCGAAAAGTTACCAAAAAAAATCATACTTAAAAATTGTGAAATTCGTTAAATCTAACTAAGTGCTTGATAAATTACGCCAGAGAGCACAACTAAAAACCCTGACAATATAAACACCCAATATTTTTTCAAAAAAGACTCATCTACGTCTTCTTCGTAATTTTTTCTATCCCTAATTTTCTTTTTACCATTAAACATCTTTTGGTATTTTTCAAGTTCTTTGGCGTTTTTTAGCTCTTCTGCCTTCTTTCTTATTTCGTCCATTTCTTGTTTTTTAATTTTTTCCTCGTCAAGTTTTTGCAAGCAGACTTCGTCGCACTCAACTTTTGCTTCATTTTTGCGTACAGTTTCACAGGAAAACTCTTTTCTTATACGCTTGCACGGGCAGCTGACTTTTACCTTCTTTTTGCATAATTCTGCATTGGGACAATCCCCAGAATGACAGTTTGCTTTGCAACGGTGGCCACAAGGATACTAAAATAAGGAAAAGGCGTATATAAATTACAGCAAAAAATATTGACGTATTCTAAGAATAAGATCATCAAACCAGAACAATGGTCAGAACACTACAAAGGACTGCTGCAGGAAATGAGACCCAAATATCTGTCAGCCTTCCCGAGGAAAGACATAGAAGTACATGTAGAGGAAGTAATCATCGAAAAAGAAATGATAAAGAATGGTTGGTGAGGTTAGGCCTTCTGTAGAAAATAAAATATACCGAAGGACCACTCGAGATAGCTCGAGAAAAACGTGGGGGAGTTAAGAGGGACTGTATCTTTCCACAGGGCTCCAACAGGGAAAAAAGAGCCTAAAAACTTAAATACTAAAAATAGCGCAGCAATGAAAAATTATCAAGAAACGACTTACCATTAGATGTCTTTTGTAGCTACTTGGCTGGCCAGCCCGATTATACGCGAAGTACCAGACTCTCCATTGTTCTATAGTTCAAAATGTTCCAAACACTAATATCTAATAAACTAAAGCGTAAAATTAATAGTTTCCACAATTTTAATATAAAATAATAGCGGTGCGGTGACTTTCCTTGCACGAGGCGCGTGGTTGAGTGTTCGCGCAGACAATCGGCGTTTTCGTCTGCTAGGCCGAATTTAGCCGCTTATCTCAAATCCTTCATTGCTGGAAGAAGCGCGCGAAGTTTAAATTTAAAATATGGAAAGATATAGCGTAAAGTAAATCAAAATAATATTCTAGAAACGCTTGTAAGCGTAGAAAATGTAACCCAAAAATATTTAAAAACTAAGAGAGATAGCTTCTCTAATTTTAAGTGAAAATTAGAGAATATGATTATTTACAAAAATAAAAACAAGTTGGGAAACTTGTTCATTCGGCCCACCAAAATGAGCATCATTTTTCGGTAGGTGAATCTGAATCAATTGGAAGGGGGCAAAGCTTGACTAAAGGTCGTTTAAAGATACCGGACGCGGTACGAACATTTGCCACCCTAGCGTGCCCATCAGGCCCTTTAAAAATTTCAATAATGCGACCTACCCGCCATTGAAGGGGCGGTGATAACTCGTCTTTGATAAGAACGAGGGTACCTATTTTTGGCTCTGCGCATGGTTCCAACCATTTATTTCGTACTTGAAGGGTATGTAAAAATTCTTGGCTCCAACGACGCCAAAAATCGGCTTGTATTCGTTGGACCAAGTTCCATCGCGATAACCGATTCTCAGGTTTACTTGAAAAATCTTCATCAGGAACAGAAACTAAAGGTCCATGTGTTAAAAAATGTTCCGGTGTTAAAACCTGTAGATCGTTACAGTCGGTAGATTGCGGGGTCAAGGGGCGAGAATTTAAAATCGCCTCAATTTGACAAAGAACCGTGTACAACTCCTCATAACTTAGAATTTGCGAGCCAATGGTACGAATTAAGTGAGTTTTTACTGATTTTATCCCTGACTCCCAAAGACCGCCGAAGTGGGGAGCTGATGGAGGGATAAAATTCCAGGCGATAGCTTGTTGCGTGCAAGCATTTCTTGCAAGATCAAGCAATTCTTTGCTTGATTTAACGAAATTTGTGCCATTGTCTGAAAAAAGAGTTTTTATGTAACCTCTTCGGGCAACAAAGCGACGTAGCGCAGCTAAAAAAGCGTCCGAAGTTAGATCTGACACTAACTCGAGATGTAAAGCTTTAGTATTTAGACAAATAAAAAGGCAGATATATGCTTTTTGTGTTTTTACACCTCTGTGTTTACTGAGAGTGATAGGTATAGCACCACTAAAATCTACTCCACTAAAAGTAAAAGGCTTTTGTGGAATCAAGCGGTAGGACGGAATTTGTCCCATGATTTGCTCATAAGAATGCGGTTTGACGCGAAAGCAACGAACACATTTGGATAAAACCGTTTTAATTAAGCGTTTGGCAGATAAAATCCAAAAAATTTGACTAATGAGATATTGGACTGTTTGCACTCCAACATGCAAATATTTTTTGTGCATATATTCAATAAAAATATAAGAAAGTCTACTTTCCTTGGGTAAAAGAAGAGGATGTTTTTGTCCGTAAGAAATAGTCATGGCTTGTTGAATGCGTCCTCCAACTCTTATAAGACCATCCTGGTCTAAAAAGGGATTCAATTTTTGTATGGGTTTTATGCATTTTTTCTGGTTTTGAAGGTTAAGAATTACTTCAGAAAAGTATTTTTGTTGTTCGTGCTTAGCCAAACATTTTAAAGCGTTAAAGAGATCGATATAATCTATATTTGTCTTTTTTCTGAAGTCTGCGGATAGTCTACAATTATTTATGAATCGCAAACTGCGGGCTAAAAGTAGTTGAATAGCGTAAAAATCGGATTTATTATTTAAAAGCGAATCTAAAAAATTTTCCGTTATTCGGTCACAAGAAATCAAAGCAACATTTTTTCGTTCCTCAGTCTCTAAACTGTCATTTATTTTGACTTGCGGGGTTTTTGTTGGCCATTTATCGAAAGATTCTTGTAAAAAACTAGGGGCGGCCCACCATAGGGGATGATTTAAAAGCTCACTCGACCAGCAGCCGCGGCTGGCTACATCGGCACTATTGAGAAAGGTGGGGGTATATAACCAACATTCTGGATTAATATTATCTTGGATAAGACTAACACGAGTTGCGACAAAAGTTTTCCATTTACTTGGATGGGATTTTATCCAGTGTAAAACAACCATTGCGTCCGAAAAAGCGTAAATATTATTTATTGTGAACCTTTTTATGAAGATATCATATGTGTATTTTAAGACCTCAGATAAAAGAGCAGCGGCTAGAAGTTCTATTCTCGGAATACTAACAAATTTTTTAAGTGGAGCGATGCGACTTTTCGCAAGAACAAAATATATGTGATATTTAGCGTTTCGTAAGACACGTAAGTATATTACGCATGCGTACCCTCGTTCACTCGCATCACAAAAACCACAGAGATCGATGGATTCGGCGTTGGTGATGTCAATGTGGCGGGGTAAACTAAATTTTTCTAAAACTTGAAATTCAGATTGATAGAGTGTCCACTGACGAACTATTTCTAAAGTAGGCGTGGCGTCCCAGGAAATACCAAGTAACCAAATTTGTTGAATCAAATATTTTAAAGTGAATGTTACTGGGGTAAGATACCCATGGGGGTCATAGCAGCGTGCTAAAAAAGAGAGAAGCGTCCTTTTAGTACAGCTTTGCTGATTAGGTAATATGTTAAATCGAAACTCGTCGTATGAAGGATGCCAGCACAGGCCTAAGACCTTAGTGACGTCATCCGAATCGAGAGATAAAACTGCGGGGTTGACTAAGGAGGGATCTAAATGAGAGATCACTTCTGAGCGATTGCTAGACCATTTGTGTAATTTCAAGCCAGCGTTTCCTAATAACTCCGTAAGCTCATGCTGCAAATTTAACGCCTCTTGAACCGTTTTACATGAAGTAGTGACGTCATCAATATAGGTATCGTTAAGTATAACTTCAGCAGCGTGAGGGTAGTTATCATATTCGGACTCAGCTAAGTGCTGAAGGGTGCGTAAAGCGAGATAGAGTGAACAGTTCACTCCGTAAGTGACAGTTCGTAGTTTAAAAACGGAAACTTTTTCATTAGGGTTAAACCGCCAAAATATTTTTTGGTATTTTTGATGATCAGGGTTGATATTTATACCACGATACATTTTTTGAATATCGCAGGTGAGCGTCACAGGGTTAAGGCGAAAATGTAATAATATTTGAATAATATCTTTTTGTAGTTTTGGACCCGATAATAATACTTGATTAAGCGAAATATGCGTAAAAGGGTCAGTAATACTCGCATTAAAAACTACCCTTGTCTTAGTAGTGATAGCTTCATTTTTAACAACAGCGAAATGTGGAATAAAATAGCTGTCTGAATCGTCTTCTTTTTCTGAGTCATAGTCCATATGACCCAATTCCAAATATTCATTCATAAATTTAGAATATTCACAATACAAGTTTTTATCGCGAAGCAGTTTTTTTTCTAAAGATAAGAAACGATTTAGCGCGACTTGTTTTATTGCGGGAAACTGCGGTGGATTTTCAAATGTGCGAAAGGGAAGGGAGACAGTATACCGGCCGTCTTGATTACGCGACACGTTCTGTTTAAAATAATTTTCACAAATTTCATCCTCTGGTTTCAAATGAGTTTTTTGGGGGACGCAGTCGGTTTCCCAAAATTTTGAAATTAATTGCGAAAGCGAGTCATTTTCATTTTGACAAAAAAGAGCATTAATTGGCGGGGTAGAAATTAAGGGTTGATTTATTTGTCCCATCAAAATATAGCCGAAAATAGTTCCCATAGCAAAGGGATGATTTGGATCATCGCTAGCGATTTTTTCACCCTGTATAATTAGTGGAAATAGATCCATACCAATTAGTAAATTTACAGGCGAAGGGTTGTAAAAAGTGGGATCTGCTAAGGGTAAATTTTTTATAAAATGCCAATTTTCTGTATTTATTTTTACTGACGGTAAATCAGTACAAACTTTTTGCAAAATAATTGCTTGCGTAGACACAAAAATATCTGGTTTTTGAAAATTACAAATTTTAATAAAAATCGATCCTAGATCAGAAGTAAGAGAGTTGCCTCCAACCCCCTGTATATTTGAACATAAGGGTTGTCTTGGAAGGCCCAATTGTTGCGCTAATTTTTGAGAACAAAAAGTGTTTTGCGAACCGCTGTCTAACACGGCTTTAACTGTTTGAAAGTTACCGCGGACGTCTTGAATTTTTACTAGGATAGTTGACAATAAAACTTGCGATTGCGCAGAAATAAAACCACAATGCGTGGGGTTAGAACCCGAAGGAGTTGCGATTGGTACTTGTGAATTAGAAGACGTCGAAGTAAAATTTTGATTATTTTGATGAGAGGTACTTTCAGGGAAATTAGTTTGAGTAGAGTAATTTTGAAGCGGACAACCAGTAGCCGGGGATCTAAAACTTTGCTGACTGGCCAAGTAACCACGTGGTGCACTACTTGGAGATGCGTTGGGAGAAATATTAGAGAGATTTTGTGAGAAATTCACGTTAGCATCAAAATGTGATCTATTTTGATTTTGAGAATTAGAGTAATTATAATTTCGCTCAAAATGAATTAATGAGTGATGTCTTTGATTACCAGGGCAATAGCGACATGAGCGTAGACTTTGACAAGAATTTGTTAAATGTATTGAGCTTAAACAATTTAAACATAGTTTTTTATTTTTAGCGTAAGAATAGCGTTCGTAGGGAGATTTACCTTTAAATGCGTTACATAAATATATTGAATGTGTGTTAGAATCACAAAAAGCGCATCTATCTTTAGAATGAGTATTTTCCGTACCAAGTAGCGTTTTTGTATAATAAGGCGAGGCGTTATTTTTATAAAACTGTTTATTATTTTTAAATCTATTTTTAGATTGTAGCGAATAAAGCGAATTACATTGACTTTCAAGGAAATTATAAATTTCTTGATATTTGGGCATTTCATTAGACCTAGAATTAGCTAGTTCAAAGCGCGAAAGTAGTACCTCAGGCAATTTATCTAGTAAAATGTTGGCGAGCGGAAAACACCATTGATCAGTGTCGTAATTTAGAGTTTTTAAAGCCTCAATGTTTTCTGAAAAAACATCAAGCAGCGTGCGCAGCGTTTCTGGATTGTCGTCTTTGAGAGCGGGAAAATTATACACGGAGCGCCAATAAGTTTGAGCCGATAAGCGGGGGTTATGATAGCGTTTTAGAAGCGTATTGTAAGCGATTATATAATTAGCGTCGGTTATTTGTAAATGTTTAACTACGTTTAAAGGCGGTCCTTTTAGGAAGGACAGTAACAAATTAAATTTAGCGTTTGTAGGAATACTAGGATTATTGTGTACAGAACTATTGTACATATCTAGAAAGGTTGGAAACTTAGTGATGTCGCCATGAAATTCGACAATGCGCAGTCTTGGCATTAAAGACGCCATAAAGCGGTCTGGATCAGAAGAATTTGAAATTTGCGTTAAGTTTTGAGGTTGAGGAGCTTCAATTTTCACCTCAAATAGTTGTTTTTGAATTCTTTTAATATCATAGAAGCTGTCGTCAAACTCAGTAAGGCGTTCATTTTCTTCTTCCAGTCTCTCCGGACTTGCCGAATAAGCCTCTATTATTTGATTTTGATAAATAAAAAATGATTCTTTCATTTCATCAAGGTCGATAAGTCGAACCTGTAAACACGGTTTTTTTGTATCATCCGTTAGGCAAGCATTAGCTAAGTTATGAAGAGTATTAATGCGATTATGTTGCACATTACGGAGTGCTTCTAACTTCTTAAGTTGCGTACTCATTGTAATGTTTTTAAAAAACTCCGTTAAAACAGGTGAACGATTAGTTTCCGAAATTTTTAATATTTAAAAATGAAAAGCGTTTAAAAAGAAAAGAAAATAGGCGATAAAAAATGTAAACAAGTCTCATTTACATCTCTAATATTGTTTACAGCGTATGTGTTGAAAACTTTTCCTACGTGCAGGCGACACAAAGCCAAAAAGAGGTAGGAAATGCGCGAAAACAATGCGCGTTCGGTACTTTTTTACTTGTTATTTTTACTGCTAGCACAGCAAAAGGATCAAGGTCATGCGTATTTATTAAAAATTTTATTTTTAACAAAATGCGATTTAGACTTAAGTTTTTCCCGGGGTCCTGTTATCAGGCTCGAACCTGGACCAAATGGTGAGGTTAGGCCTTCTGTAGAAAATAAAATATACCGAAGGACCACTCGAGATAGCTCGAGGAAAACGTGGGGGAGTTAAGAGGGACTGTATCTTTCCACAGGGCTCCAACAGGGAAAAAAGAGCCTAAAAACTTAAATACTAAAAATAGCGCAGCAATGAAAAATTATCAAGAAACGACTTACCATTAGATGTCTTTTGTAGCTACTTGGCTGGCCAGCCCGATTATACGCGAAGTACCAGACTCTCCATTGTTCTATAGTTCAAAATGTTCCAAACACTAATATCTAATAAACTAAAGCGTAAAATTAATAGTTTCCACAATTTTAATATAAAATAATAGCGGTGCGGTGACTTTCCTTGCACGAGGCGCGTGGTTGAGTGTTCGCGCAGACAATCGGCGTTTTCGTCTGCTAGGCCGAATTTAGCCGCTTATCTCAAATCCTTCATTGCTGGAAGAAGCGCGCGAAGTTTAAATTTAAAATATGGAAAGATATAGCGTAAAGTAAATCAAAATAATATTCTAGAAACGCTTGTAAGCGTAGAAAATGTAACCCAAAAATATTTAAAAACTAAGAGAGATAGCTTCTCTAATTTTAAGTGAAAATTAGAGAATATGATTATTTACAAAAATAAAAACAAGTTGGGAAACTTGTTTAATGGTATTAAAAAGCTGAAATCCGGAAAAGCTAGCGGACTTAGGAGAATATACGCTGAAATGGTCAAATATCAGAGAGACTACTAGAAAATCTCACATATAAACGGACATCCAGTACCTGATGATTGGAGAATTGCATTCATATCCTCAATACATAAAATAAGAAAACAAGCTGGACTGTAGCAATTACAGAGGAATTTCAGTAACCAGTACTCTAAGCAGTAGATCCTACCGAACGGTAGGATTCTTAGGGTCCATCTCACCGACTTTTTTTTCGTTACTTAGCTTAAAGCGTTTCTTAATATAATCATAATATGACGTAATAAGAAACACTTAAGGCTAAGTAACGAAAAAAAAGTCGGTGCGATGAGCTATAAGAGATTTAATAAAGAATGACTTTCATACGCAAGAAAAAGAGCAACGGGGGTTTCATGCAGGCAGATCTTGTAGTGATAATGATTTTTGTCAAAAACAAGAAACTGAGAAAAGGAGTGCGAGAAATATAGAGACTTATGTTACCTTTGTGGACCTACAAAAAGCAGATGATACCGTCTCAGTAGAAAAATTATGGACAGTGTTAGAACAAACTAATATCAATCATACATACATAAAAGCGGTAAAAGAACACAAAGGGTTAAAATCTAAAATTAAAATTGGAAATCGACTTTCAAAATTATTCCTGGTAACAAAAGGCTTAAGACAGGTATTTTGTATCTTTCCAATTGTTTTTAAAATTGGTATTGTAAAGGTTCAAGGATAAAGTGAGACATAGAGAAATACATATGAAATGAAAGATGGGCGCTAATAAATACATATACAGACTTACGTTTTTTGGGCACTGACCACCACAGCACTGCAACTGCTCTTTCTTCTCATCATCTAACCAATCACAACATTTGACATAAAGCTGATTGAGGCCACAATGACATTTGATCCTGAGCATTTGTTTACATGGTGGACAGTCCCCTTGATGACAGGGTTTTGGGCATTCGTGAATGCACCCATTTGGTCGAGGTTTCGAACAAGGGTTTTCACATTTTTCGCAATTTGTGCCCGCCTAATAAAAAAACAAAATTACAGCAAGACCTGTGTTATAAATGGACACCTAATAAGTGTTGACAGTTAACTGTTTCGTCCTTATGGGACTCCTCAGAACACCGCTTGGTCAATGTGCGAAGTTAATCAGACCGTTTTGTCTCTCATCCTACGTCTGTAGTGAGTAAACCGTCGCAAAAAGTGCCATCTACCGAGATACGAGAAAAACTATAAGAGCAGGCGAGCAGTCCAGTGTTGCCAGATTAAAAAATTGGTAAGCCAGATTTAGAAATAAGTATTTTTCAAATCAAATCAAATCAAAAACGTTTATTAAGAAAATACAAAATAATTTCTTAAAACTACAAAATTTATATAAACAGATAAAATAAACGTTAAGGGGAAAAAGGAGGAAAGCCACAGAAGCATTTGTATGCTTGTATGTGGCTACGTAGTTTTACTACATTGTCGCAGATAGAGTGGTTATGTCTAAGTCTGGAAATAGTGTCATAATATGGTATGTATGTCTTAATCAGGTGATTTTTCGTTAATTAGTATTTTGGTTTATATTACAGATCAGTTTAGGTAAGATTAGTTTATATTGGCTAAATCAGTTAACTAGATTTTATCGTGATGTAATAATAACATTATTGGGCGTGTACTATTGTAGATATTTTAAATTTATAAGATTATTAAAGACCATCCTACCGCTCTCAAACATCCATGTGTTTGCTAATTTTTTAAATTGTTTGAATTTAGTTGCACATTTAATATTTTCTGGGAGCATATTATACAATCTTGGTGAGAAATATTTAACTGAACGTTGCAACCTGTTTGTTTCTTGTATTTGTAGGCTTATTTTTGTATAGGGCGTTAATAAAAATTTTTGTAGTTTTCTTCGAAAATATTTTTTTTCTTGGTGGAAAAAATTAAAATAACAATTATTTTCTTTTTTTTTTTTAAATAAAACCCAAATGATTTAGAAAACGTTGTTGACAGCTAACCAAAGTAACACAATTTCTTAATATATGCTAAAAAACGAAAAGTCTCCTTTGGGACGTTAATAGGCGAGTTTACCTTATACAAGTTTGTGTTTGAAGGGCTTAAACGGCAGTAAATTGTATTTAACTATACCTTAAGTTTATCGGTTGCGCCCTCTACCGCGTGACACTGCAAGGTACAGAAATGATTGGTGCAGTCCAACATTCTTCCACAGGGTCTGCCACATGACATCGGTTTGGCCAAATGGCACGGCCAATTTGCAGTTTCATGCTCTCCTGAAAAGAAAACAGGTTTTCCATGCTTCATTTTACTATTTTATTTATATTTATTTTTTAAACATTGCTTAGAATAAATACACGCCAATTAGTAATACTATCATATTTTTGAGATAACTTTTTGACAGTTATCATAACAACCAGCGAAAAAAAGCTGGCTCAAAAACTATGAAATAAACTGTACAACTATTTAGGATTCTAAACGATAAGTGGGTGTTCACAGGCAGCTTTTGATATTGAAAGGGTTGCATTAAGATCAGAGTAAGAGTTCTCGAGTGCTTTGGAGCGACAAATCAAGAGCTCGAGTATGTAAACACCCTTGGTTGGTGCGTGTGATACACTCTTGCCTGTCTACACTCTTCCCTATCTGTCGCCATGTTCATCCATCTAGTTTTTTTTTAAAATCGTCCGCCCATTTCATTTGGGGTCTTCCCTACTCCTTTTATTTTATCAAGGTCTCCAGTTTCCTCCATATCTCTATCGATATTGTGTCACACTGCTGACACCTTTTCTTATGCGAATTTGGTTGGTTATTTCGTGGATTTTGATTGATGTAGTCGCTTCGCTATATATATTGCTATAGAGATGCTCAAGTACTGTGATGAATCTCTAGTTCATACCCTCCATATTCTTCCGAATAAAATACTGAAAGAAAAAATAATCCCAAACAACTGGAAAGAATCCATAACCATTATTATACACAAGAAAGGCGGTAGAGCAGATCTAAAAAACTATCGACCTATAACACTGGTTAATATAATTTACGAAAATATTAACAGATATACGCCCGGGCGTAGTCGTGAGTATTTGTGTACATGAGATACATAAGAATATATAGTGGAATGTTGTATTCGTTGGCTCGTTCTATTACGATTTTTATGGTTAATAGGTGGTCAACTGTACTAAAACCTTTTCTGAAGCATGCCAACATTCTTTTGCTTAAAATCCGTAAAATTTTGTTGTTAGTATATCTGTTAATATTTTCGTAAATTACATTAAGCAGTGTTATAGGTCGATAGTTTTTTAGGTCTGCTTTACCGCCTTTCTTGTGTATAATAATGGTTATGGATTCTTTCCAGTTGTTTGGGATTATTTTTTCTTATAGTATTTTATTCAGAAGAATATGGAGGGTATGAACTAGAGCTTCATCACAGTACTTGAGCATCTCTGCCGTTAATCCGCCTTTTCCAGGTGATTTGTTATTTTTGATTCTATTTAATAATTCCGCTTTGCTTTTCAGGTTGCAGTTCTGAATTTATATAATTTCTTTCTGTTTGCTTGCGATGGTTCCCTTTTTGTTTTTTATAATTCTGTATAGAATAGTTGTGTGATATTTATAATATCCTCTTTAATGTTAGTTTCTATGTTGTTCATACCCTAATTATTTCATATCTACCTAGAGTCGGCCTTATACATTTCATATTTCTGTTATTTTCTATAATTCTCTCAACTTTTATTTCTTGGTTCTTTCTTTTATCATTTTTCTTATAGTTTTTTTATTTCTTCGCATTCCATCACTGTCTTTTTTCCTTCTTTCTCCAGGTTCCGCCTGTTTTCCAACAGTTTCTTTATTTCTTCTGATATACAATTTTCTCCCTTTTTATCTATTTACGCGACATCTTTCCCTAATTTGGTCAAAGCTCTTGTCAGCGTATCATTTATTTCATCTATATTTTCATAATCGTATCTTAACTTTTGCAAAACACCAAAAAATGTAAAGAAACAACAAATATGGCGTCCATCCACACAGCAGTTGTGTATCTATGTGCCAAAACACAAGCATGTGCGCTTGAAAATTTGCTTCACTTTTCGATTTTTTGAACCAGTATTTATACTCTAAGGTATTTGACTCTAACTAGCTATCCAAATTTGCTGCATGCGGGTGCGTACCTTTGCCTGCTGCATTTCATTCGCCTCCCCTATCCTTTTGTTGACCTTACCTAAACACGTGATCATGACAGGGACAGTGCAGTCCGGACAACTCAAGCACTTCCTTTCAACCTGCGGACCAGTCTGTTCCCAGGGCATGCTCGCTTTCTGAGCTGTCACTTTGACAAGCACGGCCGAATGACAGGTGGCCGCACACGAATGGTCGCACGTTGATCTTGGTTTTTCGCATATTTGCTTGCACGGAGGACAGCTGCCAAAATGACAGTTGTGATTTAAGCGCTGCGGGTGGTGACAGTCTGGAGGTATCCTGTGGTGAACGAAAAAGGTTACAAACAGTTATTTTTGATTAAATTATATTCATACAAGGCGTAACTAGGGTCACTGTATAACGAAGTGGCGTAACCGTTATGAGTTAAAATATAATATTTAAAAATTAAAATTATCAAATAAAAAGTTGCGAGGTTAAGTTTTTAATAAAAAACTGTTTTTTTTGTTCGTATACAGTTTCAAAACTCATCCTAAACGCAATGCTTATGTTAATATTTTCTGTTATTAGAAAGGGGTCTAAATGTAGCAAAAATATTATATTATATAAATAAGTTTTAAAATATTATTATTTTTTAACATTTGTTGAAGGTTATTTTGACAGAATGTTATTTCTCAACAATGCTAGATTATCAAAAAAAGAAATACTGTACAACTTCAAACATCCGGACACATATCGGTACAGCAATCGCCGAATCATAGAGGTATCCGGACTAATAGAGTATATTCTTTATCGTTTTTTTTAAACAAACAATTAAGTATACTTTTATTCAATTAGGAAAAACATTACAAAATACTTAGTAGTAGTGGTGGGAAGACCATTTTGAGTCGAGCGTCGGGGTAAAACGCGCACCCTTTTCGCAAACCCCGATTTGTCCGTATCATATACCAAACTAATGCACGTGCCCCTTAGTGTAGCAAGTACACAGAGTGGACTCACGGTTTTACACCCCTGCCGAAAGGTGGTCCTGCTACATGTTAGACTTGCATCTATCTAACATCGCTATCGTCCCAGCAAAACTTGTTTATAGACGATAGACCTCTTTCCTTTTCAGCGCAACTGTCGTGGTCGTCTTAAGTTGACTGTAGGAGCTTTATGCTGGCGCCATCCTATTACCGACAATATAGCACTTATAGCAGGCTCCTGGGTTATTATTCCTGGTTCCTGGTCTGGCTGCGTGTCGACTGGACTATGCATACGTATATTCTCGATGTTTAAGGTTAATTTAAAACAAATATTTTGTGTGCATCAGATCGGACGCTAATTCGATGACAACTGTTGAACGCTGAAAAGAAAGTGGGCGGCAGGACGACCAGACTTTTTTTTTGTTTTTCATCGTTGTTCGAGACCTTGTACTTGTGAAGCCGACGCCCAAGCAACATTTCTTTATTTATAGCAGAAGCTAAGAGGTTGCCAGCGCCTTTCCTTAAAACCATTAGTTCCAATGTGTGGTCGCTAGCACGTTCTTATTACCCTTAGACACACCTTAAACCTCCTTAATGGGACTCCCAAATTGATCACTATAAAACCATAAGAAATAAACTCCAGCTTTGCCCTCTAGCGGTTCTACCAGTATAGAACCTTTTAAAGCTTAAAGCTATTTTGCGAGTTTCTAAAGCAACACAGAAACGTTCTCTATCCTATAAGAAAACTAGATTTGGTAATTTGGGATCCTGGCGATTCTGTTGAATACCATAATACCTTTAAAGTAATAAAGAATTTTTCCTATAAAAGCTTTAGCGATATTTTAGATTCACAATTGCTATATAAAAAATTTAGGTCACATTGCCAAAAATGTCAGAGTCCCAAAAATTATTTTATCACATAAAAATATATATTTTTTATGAGGAGCTTGTCGTTTTGTTGAACATCAAATTACCTGCCAGACTTATTTTACTGATAAAATCGTATCTGAAAAGCTCTCAAAACAAGCGCGCCAGCTCAAAAATGCTTTTTAATCATTTCTTAATAAAAAATAACAAATATTTAAAATAAAACAAAAATTATTTACACCATTCACCATTAAAAAAGTCTGTTTGGTTTACATAAATCAAAATTAAAGTAAAATTAATGTTAAAAAACACTGCTAAAATGAGTAAATAAATATTTTCTCTATACAATATTTTTAAAATAATTTTATATACGCCATAGTTGTTTTATAGTGATCACTTGGTTCGGTCACTTGGTTTTATTTGTTACTGTATCCCAACAAGGATTTTTGAGGGCCTTTATAAAACCAATAAAAAAGAACAACAACATAACCTCACTTAATTTTTTTGTATTTGTTTTGTTTTTAAAATGTTGCGTTAAAAGCGTTTAATTCAACACTTTTAAATGTTTTTTATCCTGCAAACAATCCAGAGGGCCAGTGCAATGATATCCATTGTGCCTGCAGGTTGGGTGGAGGACAACCTCTTATATTTGCCGTCTAAATACGCCTTATCTAGGCCTGGGTGTCCTATCCAGGACGGAAACTCAACAATTATTATTTATTGTGCTTTAAATAATTAATCTTGCATTAGGTAGGTACCAATCTGTGCCTAGGTATATCTATTATTTTTAGAAGTAGCTATTAGAAAAAACTAAAACCCAAAAGTATTTACTTCTGTTAGAATCCATAAGAAAACGAGGTTTTATAAGGCAGCCTATTTAAATATTACTTAATATGCAACTATGGGTAACTATAAAAACAAAAGAATTAAGTTTACCTTTAAGCCTTCCTATAAAACTTTTTTAAAATGCCTAAAAGTAATGACAAAAACCAAAAGTCTAAAGTTTATATTTACCACTCTTAAAAACCTTAAGGAAACTAGGTTCTATATGGCCGCCTATATAATCATATTTACTAATAAACTACTGGCAACTATAAAAACAAAAGGATATAAGGTAACCTTTTAGGCTTATTATAAAACACTTTTGTTATGAACTAAAGTAATGAAAAAACCTAAATGACTAAAGTTTATATTTATTTCTTTTTAAAAACTTTGGGTAAAAAAGTTTTATAGGACCATCTTTATAAATCAGATATCAATAGAACCAAAAGTATCTGAAAGGAACAGAAGGAATATCAGTTTTATTACATTCCCTTTATAAATCACTTTTTGGTTGTATAACACCTCTTTAGGTAATTGGCAATATAAATTACCTTTCTGTAGCCAAATTGATCCTAAAAGCCATAACAGCACCCTCTAAATAACCTCGGAACCAAACTAATAAAACCTTGAGTGGTAATAATGTTACTTGGGCGACCACACCACGGCACTACCTTGCCGCCTTAACGTAATTTCGGTTCAAAGAGATCTCAGAGTGTCGAATTTTAGTTTTAAAATCCCTCATAAACTTACAAGCACAACTTCGTACATTTGGGCGGTTTGGATCGATGTTTTCTTCCACACGGAACCTGAATCTTGGCGGCTCCGCAGCGGCAACTGACAGTACTTTTCTCTTGACAGGGATAGCACAGGCCCCTGTGGCAGACCGATGGGCACTTATGATTGCCGCACTGAAGGGTACGACCGCACGGTTTTTCGCACGGTGGGCAGTTTCCATCACAACACTAAAAAAACAAACAACGAATTTTATTATAAATAGAAAAAATCGGTCAAAAAAATAAGTTTGTTTCGCAATATTTCTTCTTTTTCTTTAAGCCTCTATTTAAGAGATTCTTAAGTTTTTACAGAGCTAATGCAATCATAGAATGACCCTTAGTTATAATTTCTTGTTGTCAGTGTTTTTTCTTTAATTAAGTTCTTTTCACAGAAAAATAAGTTATTTTTACCCAACTGCAGCACGGCGAAAGGAAGGGTAATGTTTTTCGCTTGAGATTTGTATTTATGTATGTAAATATGTATGTTTGTGTCATGCTACAGGCGAAACGTCTGAACCGATTTTGAAAAAAGGTGTCGTTGAATTGATGCTGATCCCGAAGGTGCTATAGGCTATATTTTTTTAAACAGGAATCAACATGGCGGTCTTCAGACGCCATTTTGTCACATGATGTAGGCTTTAAGGCATACAAATGACCTAAATTTCAGGCGATTTTAATGAAATTCCTTTGATCACCCATTGCAAATTTCCTCTAATTTGTTGCAACTCCTTTGTAGTCTTCCCTGCTCCCACCCATCTTCCATTCTGTCATTTTGCTTTTACTAGTTCCTCCCTCCCTCCCTCTCCCCTCCCCATTCACTCAATGTTTGTAGAAACGCACCATCTACCCTTTGGGCATAGTTCAATATTTGACACAAATGCATGATTTAGGTAATAATTAGGTACCTTGATTTAGTTAAAGGAATGGCTGATTAAGAATTAAACCTAAAAGATGGAGATAAAAAAAATTTCATAAAAAAAACACCCAACTGCTAACTTTTCTTGTACCTACTAGTCGGAGTTGGGTACAAAATTACCCAATAACCTGATTCATAAAAATACAAAATTGTATAATTTCGTAAGTGCGCTTTGGGCATCAAAACAAAAAGTTGAAGCATGTCGTACATTATAGGCATACCTATCAATTTTGTACCCAACTACGACTAGAAGGTACAAGTAGATTTCGCAGTTTGGTCTTGTTTATTTACCATTTTTTTATTAATAATTTTGTTGCCGTGATTGAGAATGTTATCATTGTGACTGACAAAAATTCAAACGCGAAAAACTTGTTGAAGTTAGTACGTTTTTGGATAAATTGCCAAAAGTTAGGATTTTAGGACAATTAGATAAAAGTTTAAAATATCGTCGCCATTTTGTGAACAAATTTAATAAAATTTTCCAGTTTTTTATTGATGACTACGTCCAATTGAACGATGCAATGATATCTTTTCTAGAACTGTCACTTTTTTAGAAACCGTTTCCGAAATCCCCTTGTAATCACTTTTATCTGGGAAACCCTGTTTAAAAGAAATAAGACATTTCCATACCTTTCTGTTACAAGCGTGTTTGTTACAGTCCCTTATGTTTTTGCACTTTGTGTCACAAAGGTATTCTTTGCAGCATTGAATTTCTTTGGAATGTAGGCCGCATCTGCATGATTTTGTTACTGTCTCCAAACACTAAAACAAAGGTACAGGGTGATTGGCTGGGACATGTACAGAGACCGGATGAGACAAGAAAAATAATGAACTGGAGACCTGGAGGAAAAAGAGTAAGAGGGAGGCCACGAAAAAGGTGGATAGACGATGTCGAGGATTACATCAAGAATATGGGCATAGGTGGCGAAGAATCGTATTATATAAACAAATAAAAACTTACACGGCTTTCAAACAATTACGTGAATATTCAAATAAATACATTTTAGAAGAGCAAATTCATTCATTCGCGTTACATTTTGAGGACATAAGATTTACCTTAAACTTTTTAATATTTCAGCAAGTTTAACAATCGAACTACTCTTAAATAATAGAAATATAATTAAGTGAAAGATAGAGAAACTATACAGATATGTTATTATTATATTATTATTTCGTGAAAAATAAACAAGAAAAGTCGCGTTACATTAAATTAGGATTCGTGCTGCAACCAAAACTTAATAATTTATCCTATAGCTTCCAGTTATGAATTATGCCAACGTGGCCGTTCTCAAATTTATTTTGTTAGATTAAATAAATATAGTAACGTTGGATTTAGTGAAAAAGAAAAAAAATGTGAAAGATAAATATCAAAAAATCTAAATTTATTTTTTTCGAAAAATTTTTGGTTATGTAAAACAAGGCTAAAGGAACAGCCAACTCAGAACTAAAGATGCGGAAAAAAGGCGGAACCTGTAGAAAGCAGGAAAAAGAACATCGACAGAATACACAGAAATAAATAAAACTATAAGAAAAATGATAAAAGATAATAAAAAAGAGCCAAGAAATAAAAGTTGAGATAGTTATAAAAAAATAACCGAAATATGAAATGTGTAAGGCCAACTCAAGTTAGAAATGAAATAAATAAAATAAAGGATATGAACGGCATAGAAACTAACGTTATAGAGGATATTATAAATATTACACAACTATTCTATGCAGAATTAAACCAAACAAAAAGGGAACCATCGCGAGAAACAAAAATAAAGAACATAAACTCAGAGCTACAACCCGAAATATGCAAAGCGGAAAAAAAGAAAGCATTAAAGAAAATAAAAAATAACAAGTCACCTGGAAAAGACGGAGTAACGGAAAAATGGCACGTACGGTGGTAAAGCTGCAGCTAATTCCCCTCCATATTCTCCTGAATAAAATACTGAAAGAAAAATAATCGCAAACAACTGCAAATAATCCATTATTCTACTCAAGCAAGACGATAGGGCAGACCTAAAAAAATATTGACCTTTAACACTCCTCAATGTAATTTATAAGCTTTTCACGAAAATATTTACAAATAGACCAACAACAAAATTTGATGGATATCAATAAAAAGAACAAGCAGGCTTCAGAAAAGGTTTTAGTACAGTTGACAACCTATTACCAAATACAACATTCCACTATATATTGCGCTTATAGACTTTGAAAAAGCTCTCGATAGCATTGAGCACTCGGCAGAAAAGTACCTTTAAGTAATAGCCGAATAGATCACAGATACACAGGCTTAATAGCCAATATATACCGAAGCAACAACATCAATCAAAATCCACGAAGGAACCAAGCCAATCCGCATAAGAAGTGTCATGCAGGGTGACACAATATCCCCTAAGCTTTTTAACCAGGCCCTAGATGTTTTTAAAACCTTAGATTGGGAAGAAAAGACCTGGACACTTTTAAAATCAAACATGGATAACATAGCAAAAGCTCAAAGATTAATGGAAAGGCAAATGTTAAATGAATGGATTATAAATAAAACAAAAGTAAGGGATGTCAGAGGACAAGTAGCAAAATTAAAATAGAAATTTTCCGGTCATAATATCAGATAGAAAGATGATCGATGAAACAAATTAATGTATTGTAAACTGGAGACCTTGGGAAAATAAAAGAAGTAGGGGAAGACCCCAAATGAGATGAGCGGACAATTTGAAAAAACATGCGGAAACTAGATGAATGAACACGGCGACAGACAGAGAAGAGGCTGGGGGAGGCCTATGTAGGAAGATGGATCAAAGAGGACTAAACAGATAAATAGTAGAAAAAAATAGATCATACAAAAGTTGTATACCATTTTGTTACCTACAACGTTTGTACTTAACTTTATTTCGAGAGTAGTAGTTTCGTTAAAAACCGTGAAAACCATAATCCACCCCTATACAGTTCACTCCATTTCCCCCTAATAGCTCGGGAGGGACGAGTTTAATTAATTTAATTTTATACATTATAAAAAAACCGAACTGAGATTTACTAATAATTTGCTTACCAATCCACAACTGCCATAATGACACCTTTGGTTGCAAGGATGCATCCCACAATCCAGTTGTTTTCCGCAGGTATCTTTGCAGGTTGGAATCTCTTGAGTACACGGTAGCTGATAGTTTTGTTTGCCGCAAGGACAGGTTCTTGGAAGGGTCAGGGGACAAATGTTGCAGACCCCTGCGTGACACACTTCTTGGCATTTGTGTTTTTGACAGTCGAGGATTTTCCCGCAAACCTAAAAATTGTATGTGGGTCAATATCCTAAAAAAGCGGCAAACTCCTGTCACTGGGTCTGTTCTAGAATAGGTTAGGTTCGATGCAATAAGAAGATCAACGAGAATATCTAGAACAGATTCTATAAGAAATTAGATCACAAAATAATGGGAATCGAGGGAAGCATAACGGATGACATGTACAACGGATGAACGACGAAAGATTATCAAAGCATGTCCTAGAATGGCAACCAATAGGGCGCAGAAAGAGAGGGCGTCCTAAACTGGAATGGCAAAAGTCAATCCAAAGATCAATGAGTCAAACAAACCTGACAGAAGATGATTGTCAGGATCGAAAGAGGTGGAGAATAGGCGTCGGACAACGTAGGAAAACGTTATAAATCGAGATAGTAGTAAGTTGGACACCGCGTGTGCGCGTCTTTGATAGCTCCGCAACCGTTGGATCAATTGTCATTAGGGTCACTGCATCCTGAGAGTCTCGCCAGGCTTTTAGGATGCAGTGACACTAATTTTGATGACAAAAAATAGTGATCGAAACTGTAATAACAGTGTTTGTCAATTAAAAAATTGAAAAAATGGTAACTTTGTAACAGAGCAACGCATCAATATGCGGTTTTTGGAATATAATAGAACATATTTTCCTCAATAATTTCTGTTATAACCGAAAACTTCATTGAAGCTTTTGTTTCTGAGATATTTATAAACAATAATTGTTTTCAAGGCTGATCCAGCGTGAATCGTAACAGATTTATCATGCATTCATTTAATTTGTATTTAATTTAAGTTTGGTAAGTTTTGATAGACAATTTTAACCAATTAAGAGGTATATTAAAAACGTTTCAATTAAAGCTAAAAAATAAGAAAAGTCCTCAACCAAAATTTAGGTATTTAAGTCTTGAAAATTTTTTAATGGGTGAGAAGTAGTACACCCTCAAAATCAGGTGAAAGTTGAACACTCGATTTCCGCATCTCTATTAGTATTGACCTCTCACCCCTTTAAAGAATTCATACAATGTAACTGTCTATTTTGGTGACAAACTGTTATAAAAAAAATATAATTCTTACTTTTTCACACTGCCAAATGGGTTCAGCACAATCCCTCAGCTTTTGCTGAGATCCACACATACATTTCTGAATGCTCTTTTTTGGGCAGGGTTGACAATCACCAGGATGACAGGGTTCTAAAAAAAATTGAAAGGTAAATAAAGGATATAAAAGAAGTTCTAAGATACTCGTATTTCCCTTTTTGCATTTTGTGCTTATTTTACTTACTTTTTAAGAAAAAAAATTAAAAAATAAATAATTTATAGAAACAAACCTAATGAGCTTTATGACTTTTTAATAGCATTATTAAAAACCATTCAATGTGAAAATTAAAATCTTAAAAATGTTGTCTAAAAGCCACAATTAATAAAACTCAGTTGATTTACCTGAGCAAGTGTGCTTGTCGCAGGACAAAACTTTGCTGCATTTGCTCTCGCAGGACCAGCCACGGTTACTGCAACGTCTTGTGACAGCAGAGCTACAACCGCAGTGACATTTCACGTTGACAGTTACTGGGCAAGGGGGACAAGGACCTAAAAGTAATAATGATAAGGGTTTGCTACAGTAGCGAGTTCAAAACACGTCGGTGCAGAGGTCGGGTGCTGTAGAGACCTATAAAATTTATCATTCATTAAGCGAGTGTAAAATATAATTTGGTCCTACCCCTTCATTCACGCCAATAACCAGGCCCGATGGGATCAAATATCTTGAAAAGGTGAACTCGATTACTTTAAATCTGTATGACTAGGCCTATAGTCCTTGCCATAGGCAGTTACACTTTTGTGACATTTCAAACCTCTTTATTTATCATATGCATACTGACAGCAACAAAAAAAAATGTCTTTGAGTTGTTTTTATCTCTGTGTTTTTCTTTGTCAACCTACAGTCAGCATCTGGTAATCACGAGACAACGACAGTTTTACCTTTAATCTTATACCAATAGGACATATTTACTTTTTAATATATTTCTGGTTAGGAAATATGTTTATTTCATTTCAAAGTCACAAAAGTGTAACTGCGTATGGCAAAGACTATAGTGGCCCATAGGGTTTTGTCCGATAACCCGCCTCTCTGTAGCCAATGTAAAATGTTGGACATCGCCTGATAAATAAAATTATGAACTAAAATATTTTGTAAGTGGAGTTTAATTTCTTAATGTCCAGGCCGTATTATTTTATAAGAAGGAAAAAGTTTTTTCGTTCTGTATGAGTTGGGAAGGTTTAAAATTAAGATATTATATTGCCTAATTTTATTATTCAACGTATTTTTCCTGAAAAACCTAGTATAATAAAAAGCAGAAAAACTAATTTGAAAAATAAATATCTTGCAATATATATTTAGTGCAAAGGTATGATTTTACTTCCAAATAAAAAAAATGTATTTTAGATGCGAGCTTAATAAAACTCTTTTTTAAAAAAATAACTTTATTTTATTTAGTCACTTTTACAAATAAAAGTTAGATGTGAACCGTTTAGATGCTAAGTCAAACCTAAAAGACGTTGTTTACCTGCTAGCCTACTTATAGTTACAAGAGTGCTGACACAGCTTCGCGTGGGTTCCCGAAGAATATGGAAGTAAACATGTTTATCAAATGACTTTTATATGATCTTGAAAACAATAGCAATATTGTGCAATTATGGTACTACGTCTTAACTTATTCTAGAAACTACGCATTAAGTAAATACACCTACGCATATTTTTAATATAACAACTCCCTCGCAATTTAAAAAGTTAGTGCTATACAATGCAGTAACTTTTACTAACAAAATTTAAAATTCCTAAAATTACAAAATACAATTAAACATAAGATTTTCTTAAAACATTAGTATTTAATTCAATATCTTCTTCGATTGGCTCTGTAAGCCTTATTGATGGCCTACGCCTAGCTATTGAAAATCTTTTGCCTAAACTTGATATATTTGGTGATGGTGGAAAATCATTGTTATCAGTATTATTTTCGATGCCTATACGTACATTTTTAGCTCTTCGATTTTTACATTTACAATAAAAGTAAATTAAAACTAAAACCATAATCAAAGCCAATACAAGATATGTAAGCCATGAATGATATTTTTCAATTTCAGGTTCATTGATTAAATCATCCAATTCATTTGCATATTGATCTAATTTATGTTTAGCAATTTTCAAATCTTCCAAATTTAGTTTTGTTATTTTTAAAGGTTTTAATCTAGGAAGATTTCTAAGTTTTTCTGGATATTTTTCACAACAATTGAAAGGAATTTGAATAAAATTTGAATAATTATAACTTAAATCAAGTGTTTGTAATTGATTGGCTTGGATTTTAGTTGATCCTACAAAAGCTGAACAATATGGTTTTAAAGACAAAATTACATTTTTTGTTACAATTTTCGAAATAGTATCAGTGTTACATTTTATTGTAATTGGAAGTTGATTTGTTACACTTATTACCCAAACATTATTTTGTAAAATTTGAATATTATAATCTTCTGCTAAAATCAAAACTAACTCACAGGTTTTTGGAAAAGTTAACAATTTTTGAGTTCTTAATAACTGAGCTTCACAAATTGAATTGCTATCAATCGGAAGAGGATATAAATTTTTACAAATTTTCATTTTATAGCCCAAATCCCTACAAGTGTCAATTTCTGATAAAGACAAATAGAAATCATCATCGTTATCTTTAGCAATATATTTCTTACTAGCAAAATATGATGTAACATAGTTCGATTATCATAAATTGGTATTGGGTACAATCGGAAAACGGAATACCATTCTGGTCGAACCAATGGTATGTCCAAGACAAAAACAAGTCTTTCATTTGTAATATAAGCATTCAAATCAATAATATCTAAGTATGTTGCAATTCTATCGTCCATGGGTGCCACCGGTAAATTATTTGTATGTAAATTTTGGGCAATTTGTTTTAAAGCATTAGTTAAATCATTAGGAAGGATAATACTTGTATGAATAATTTTTAATCTGGCAAAAGAAATTGAATCTAATACATCCGTTATTTGAGATTGAATATAAGTGTATGATTCCAATAATTGTTCACAAAGATTAATAAAATAAAATTTCGATTTCATCATGAATCTGATGTATTGATTTTGAAATTTCAATTATATTGGAGTTGAAAGTTTCTTCATCAATTTGAAGTTTGCGCAAAGTTGCATTAAATTGTTTTATTACTGACGTAGTAACACTTATTTGATTTTTCATTAAGTTTTCCAATTCTTTATCATCTTTTTCAATTTTATTGATACAATTTTCATAATATTGACCGTCAGCTGCATCTAAATTTCCCGTTATGTACTTCCAAACAGTACCGAGAGCGTTTATTAAACCTCTTTTACGTCTTGGTGTGTAAGGCATGTCTGAATAGATTTCATTAAATTTATTGGTTATATCATTGGAAATTTTAAATAAAAGTGACACGTGTGGTCTTATATCTAAGTGGATCATTTTAATATTTCCAGTTGATTGATGAAGCATTAAGCGTAAGCTATCTAAAATAACATTATTACTAATAAAAGCATCTTGCAAAGCTTTAATATCTTTATAAACTAATAAGGTCCATTTATCATTTGATACCTTTATACTAAGTTCTTTATGAAAATAAACACCTACGGTATTATTTATTTCATCGATCTTGTATTGTCCTTTTCCCCATCCGATAAGGAAAACGAGTAATCTGAAACAAGGAAAAGTTTCAGTCAGAATCAGAGTCTGAATCGGGTTTATGACAAGGTTTTAAAAGATCAAAATTATATTTTGAACTTTGTTTAGTTATTTGATTATAAACAGTTGCAGAATTATTTGAAATTGCTCTAATTTCAAAAGGTCCATTAAATTTAGGTGATAATTTTCCAGTAATTTGAGTTTCTTTCACGAAAACTCTATCGCCTACTTTAAATTCATAATTTGGAGTTACGTGTTTATCGAATATTTCTTTAGCTTTTTGTTTTGACAGTTTTGTTCTTGATCTAGCTATACGATAATAATGTTTGATCCTTGCATTTAAATCTCTGATATATTTGGAAATAAGTTCTTCTTCATTGTAAAGAGTTTCTGGAGGTCTTGCTGCTGTATGTCCAAAAACTAACTCGTACGGTGTAAATCCATGAGTTTTACATGTTGAATTGTTATAACAAATGACAGTAAATGGTAACAATTGTAGTGGATGTTCTTCAGGACTTTCTGTTTTACAAACTCTGATCATTTCTAATAATGTTGCATGAAATCTTTCTAAACTTCCATTTGATTGTGGATGTACTTGAAAAAGTTAGTTTGATATCGTACATCTTACACAAGTCTTTTAAAAGCTGATTATTAAATTCTCTACCTAAATCCGTATGGATTCTTAAAGGAGTTCCATAATGTTGAAAAAATAATAATAGTGTATTAACAATTGATTTTGCAGTTTTATCATTTAATGGATAAGCTTGAATGAATTTTGTCAATTCGTCTCTTATTGTTAAAACCAAATTTCTTTCTGGAATTTCTAAAATATCTAGATTAATTCTTTCAAATGGTGTTTTTGCAGTTTCAGTAATCACAAGTGGATTGTCCAAATTTTTTCTTAAAATTTTTTTTCTTTGACATATTTCACATTGGTTTATAAATTTTTCAACATCTTTGGTTAAATTTTTCCAATTATATTTTTCTTTAATTCTCCTGATTGTTTCATTAATTCCCCTATGAAAATTCTTTTTTCCGGAATGATATTGATCAATTATTATTTGTCTTTGATCTTCTACTGGCTCAGTAACTATATCTTGACAAATTACTAAATTTAAATCTTTTTCAGCAAAGACAAAACAGAGCATTTCTAAAATTGGTAAATCTACATTATTTTCAACATAGTATGTTTTGGAGATATCAATGTCATTTTGACATCTACATAAAATTTTGAAAAGAGTTAAATTGGCTTCTTCCTCAACATACGGTACTGGAATTATAAAATACTTTCGTTTATTAACTGTTTTTGAAGAACAAATATTAATTTTATTTAAATCAAAGTTAAGTTCTTCATCTAATACGTCACTTATTATAGTATGATGTTTTTCTTTTAAGTTATCTTGTTGAAAAATGGTTATAATATTTTTGTGTTTTTTATCCAATAGTTGATCATTTGTATATCTAATCTTTGAATAATCAATTAATGATGTTGTTTGATATAAATTGTGAAATCTCTTAATAATAATCTCATTTTCCAAAGTTTGAGGAGACATTAAAGCTAGTTCATCTTCAACTATATTTTCTGATTCATTGGAATTTTCATCTTCTATAAGGGCATTAATTAAAGCAGATCTTTTATCTGGTAAAATATAAATATTTATTTGTATATCAGTTGATTGAAAGGTTGATTTAATCATTGCCAATATAACGTTCCAATCGAGTGAGTCTAAACCACATGCTATTTTGGGTATAGCTAAATATTTCTCGTTATTTTGCAGAAGAATATTTTTTAGGTTATATATATATATATATATATATATATATATATATATATATATATATGGTCTGAAATGTTTGACTGACCATACAATGGCTAAAAGTTCTCTTTCAATGACAGAATATTTTTGTTCCGTATTATTTAAAGTTCTTGAGGCATATGCAATAGGCAAATCTTTTCCTATTGGTCCTTGAGATAACACAGATCCTATTGAATAACCACTGGCATCAGTTGTTAAAAGAAAAGGTTCATTAAAATTAGGATAAATCAAAATTGGACTGGTTGATATTTTTTAATTTTTCAAAAGATTCTTTACAAGTTGCGTCAAAAACAAATGGTTGATCTTTTTGTAATAATTTAGTTAATGGTTTAAACATTTTGGCAAAATCTTGGATAAATCGTCGATAATATCCGGCTAATCCTAGGAAACCTTTAATTTCTCTTTGATTTTTGGGTTCTGGAAAATTTTTCAAAGCTGAAATTTTATTTGGATTAGGTTTTACACCTTTATCTGTTATTATGTGACCTAGATATGCAACCTCTTTTCGTAGGAATTCACACTTATCTGGTTGAATCTTTAAATTTGCTTTTCTTAATCTAGAAAAAACTTCTTTTAGTCTTTTGACATGTTCATTAATTGTATCTGAATAAATAATAATATCGTCCATGTATACCAAACATCTTTCGTTTTGGATACCAAGTAAAATATTGTCCATAACTCTTTGAAATGTTGATGGAGCATTTTTAAGTCCAAACGGCATTCGAATGTATTCATAATGACCGTTTTCAACTGAAAAAGCTGTTTTTTGAGTATCTTTAGGATCTACCTCAATTTGGTGGAATCCTGATGCAAGATCTAAAGTTGAAAAGTATTCACAATGTCCTAATTGATCAAGTAAATCTGATATCATTGGCAAAGGATATTTATCATCAATTGTAACTTCATTTAACTTTCTGTAATCAATTACAACTCTCCACTTTTGTTTCCCTGAAGCATCTAATTTCTTTGGTACTACCCATACTGGAGAGGACCATGGAGAAACAGAATGTTGAATTATTCCTTGTTCTAACATTTTTGAAACTTGACTTTTTACTTCCTGTTTATGTACTTGAGGATATCGATAGGACTTTGTAAAAATTGGTTTGGTTTCTTTGGTGTGAATGGAGTGTTTAATTTCGCTTGTAAAAGTTAAATTATCTGCCTCTAAGTAAAATATATCCGAAAAATCTAGACAAAGTGATGTTATGATTTCTTTTTCTTCGTCATTTAAGTGATCTAATCTTAATTGCTTTGGTATTTCATGTTCTCTTATTATTGGTTTATTTTCTTTTAGATTAAAACATACTTCAGTTGTTTTTGAGTTGCTAGGTAAATTTTCAAATTCAAAATTATCAAAATTTATCGTTTTAGTAGTTGCATAGGCATTAATAATTGTTGTACAAAATTCTCCTTTTTCATTTATTTTAACAATGGAATTAGGAATGTAACATTTGCCTTTTTGTTGAGCTAGTAAAATAACTTCTGTATTTTTTAATTTATCTGTTTTTAATTTAAAAGCTCTTTCTGTTCTTCCTTCTATTTGTATTATATTTTTTATTGGTTCATTATTTACAGTAAAGTCTTTTTGTTCTGGGTTAGTTCTATATAAAGGAACTGTTTTAAAATTGGTAATCAATTTATTATTTTGATAATCAATAATGCAATTATAATGTTTTAAAAAATCTGATCCTACTAGTCCATCAAATCCTATGTCAAGATCACAAACTAGTACTTTAAAAGGATCTTTCAAAGTAAAAGGAATTAAAACTGATTCGTTAATTGAAATTGGTTCATTTGAAATGCCTTTGACAGTTACATTTTCAGGAAATCTTTGTAAATATTGCTCACATGTTAGAACTAGCACCTGTATCAACTAAAATTTTAAATTTTAGTGTAATGTCTGTAAAATAATAAAGATTACTTGAAAAAGTTAAAATTTGATGTTTTACATGAATTTGTTTTGAGTTTGGTTCGCTTGATCGTGTTCGTTCTGTATTGACATAGTTTGAAAATTTATTAACGTTTGATCGATTTCCGAGGCTTGTCTTCGAAAATTTACATTTTGTTCATCATTAGATTCATATTCTTGTTCAAAAGAAACATCTTCATATTGTTCAAAATTATTATCATAAAGATTTTGAGCATTAGAAAAATCATTAGTTTGATTTTGATAATAGGTATCTTCAAAATCTTGAGTTTCATTTTCTACATTTTCCATAAAATGCATAGGTTTATTTTGAAAATTTGATCTTTGATTATTGTTTGATTGAGGATTATTATTTGATTGAGACCTAAAATAATTTCCTTGATTATTTGGTCTATAATTGTTAGATGTTGGTGATTGATTTGGTCGATAGTTTGACGTGGAAGGTTGGTTTTGTTTAAAATTTGACGTGGAAGGTTGATTTTGTCTATAATTTGGGGTGAAAGTTTGAGTTTGTCTATAATTTGACGTGGAAGGTAAAGTCGGATTAAAGTTTGGTATGTAATTTTGAATAGTTCTACTATTTTGTTTCGTTCTACACTCATGTATTAAATGTCCCGATCTTTTGCAAAAAGAACAAATTTTTTGTTGACTAGGTTTTAATTTTTGAGAAAATTGCAATTTATGAAGTCTTTGTTTTTGAAAATATTCAAATTGAAGTTCAGATTTAACACAAGAAACTGCTTCTAAAAATGTTGCAGGTTTACTTGCTCTTACGACTAAACTTAAGTTTTTATCTAAGCATGTTAATAAAGTACCTATTTAAAATCATTGTTTCGATTAGTGTACCTTGAGCTTGTTTCTCAATATTTGTTAAGTCTTGTTTATTAATTGCAGCATTTATTTTAGCAATATGGACTTGAAGTCTTGAAATAAAAATTAAAGGACTTTCGTTTGGTAATTGAAATAATTTTTGGAGATCTTGAGTCAAAGCTGACAAATCTCTTTGATCCGCGTAATGGGCAAGAAGCATTCGTTTAATTTGTGCCCATGTATCTAAGTCTTGCGAGTTAATTAATCTAGAGGCTTCTCCGCGTAATTGATTTTTAATTTTGACAATTAAAAATGATCTTTGTGTTGGAACACACATTTGGTACGCCAGATCGCACGCATTTATAAAGGTATTAAGATTAATAGGGTTACCATCATATTCTGGTAGTAACGAAAATATTTCGGAAAGTTTATAAGGTTCAATTGTTGTTGTTGTTGTTGTTGGAGCTTGATTTTGATTAATATTATCTGGATTTGACATTTTTAAAGTATTTTTAAAACTTAATAAAAATAAAATAAGATGTTTTAAATTAAAACTTAATTATTTATAAAATTAAATAATAGTTTTACGTGTACACACACGGAGGTTGACAGCAAGTTCAAAAAATAAAAATAATTAAAGGAAATAATAATAAAGTTGCTTACATAGAAAGTGTTGTCTTCATTTGTTTCTTTCTTCTTTTTTCTTATTTGATTCAATCTGCTGAAGGACTTTGTTGCGCAGCAACCCTCAGAAGCTGGGTTCAATTCCGGGCGTCTCACGAAGTTCCAATAGAAAATTCGTAGCCACTTCCAAAGGCTGGGTTCAACTCCTTGCTCACACACAACAATTTAAGTCTTCAGTGTTGAATGTTTCGTTTACTTTGTTCAGTTTATACTGGTATTTTTCTTCTTTTATTTTCTTCGAGTCACTTCTGTTCAGGAACGATCTATATCCACGAATGGAGACTGGAGACCAGTTTTTTTATACAATGTTCTTGATTTTTAGCACTTTTTTAGCATGTATGTCCTTTTTTTTCGTAAAGAAGTTAGAACTTCACCACGCGACTTTAGAGTACGACGTGTTCAAAAAATCCGCACGACTGCGCCAATTTTAGATGCGAGCTTAATAAAACTCTTTTTTAAAAAAATAACTTTATTTTATTTAGTCACTTTTACAAATAAGACAACTTTAAAGTTAGATGTGAACCGTTTAGATGCTAAGTCAAACCTAAAAGACGTTGTTTACCTGCTAGCCTACTTATAGTTACAAGAGTGCTGACACAGCTTCGCGTGGGTTCCCGAAGAATATGGAAGTAAACATGTTTATCAAATGACTTTTATATGATCTTGAAAACAATAGCAATATTGTGCAATTATGGTACTACGTCTTAACTTATTCTAGAAACTACGCTTTAAGTAAATACACCTACGCATATTTTTAATATAACATGTATATAGTCATCATAGTTTTTTAAAAAAATTAAAATAAGGGATATAGTTTTTTTTCAGAAAAAAAAATTCATAGTCTTTACACGTGTCATAGGGTAGAACGAGCCTTCCTAATGATGACACCAATTTATCATCTTGCTCAAACTTGCACTTTCTTAAGTTTTACAATTTATATATAACAATCCCTGGACACTTCAAATCAAACATGGATAAGGTAATAAAAGCCCAAAGATCAAAGGGAAGACAAATGTTACATGTAAAGCTAACAGATAGAAAAAGGAATGAACGGATACGAAACAAAACAAAAGTAAAGGATGTCAGCGAAGAAGTAGCAAAATTAAAATTAAAATTTGCCGGTCATAATATCAGACAGAAAGATGATCGATGGAACAAATGTATTGTAAACTGGAGACCTTGGGAAAATAAAAGCAAGGAAGCAAAGGAAGACCACAAATGAGACAAACATGCGGGAACTAGATGGATGAACACGGCGACAGACAGGGAAGACTGGAAGATATTGGGAGAGGCCTACGTCCAAAGATTAATCGAAGAAGGCTAAATAGATAGATAAAATAAATACAATACATCTCTATAAAAGAACTTTCTATAAAATCCACTCACCCTCAGCTTATACCCCCTGACCTACAAATATGAAAATTGGAGGGCATTTTGAATGTGGCGCACACATTCTAAAAAAGATTTTCTAAATATTTTAATCCTAAGAGGGTAAAAATAGGTGTTAAAATTCTAAAAATAAATACTGTGTTTAAATAAGAACGAAAAGCAACAGAGGTCTCAACATTTTTAGAATAGATCTACTAAGAAAATAAACACCTGTTTTAGCGGTTTGCTAAATTTTTACTGCGGGTTGAGAAATAGGGATGGCAACCCACAATTACTCAAAGAATGAAGGATTTGTATTTAGGCTTTTCTTTAAAATTTCGTCGTTTTAAAAATGATTTAATAAAATTAAGATGTGACATAAATCATGAAATTGTGAACTACTGGATTTTAAAAACGGGTTAAAATTTCTAGTATTTGTTCTACTAATACCAGTAAGTTATAAAAATCAATATTTAAAATTTCTTTGAATTTTTGAGATTTCTTTAGGCACAACAAGATCGCCATCGTCATTAGTTAATCTAGCACCCTGCATAGGTATCTATAATTTATAATCTGGAATTGTTGTTGTCATAATTTTTTAAGCAGCCAAATTTTAACACAAACTTTGTTTATTTCTTTGTACGTTATTTGCCATATTGCGCTTATAAAGCTTGACAGGCCAAAATCCTTCAGTGTTTCGAATCTTAAGTCACAGTGTGGTTTTTCGTATCTTTATGGCCACACGATACCACACCTCGGTGATATTGTGTATAGCTTGTGAAATATACATTTTTAAAGCTTTGCCATATTGCGCTTATGGAACTTGATTCCCCAAAAATCCATAAATGACGTTTTTCCGAATCTTAGGTCACAGTAAAGTTTTATCGTATCTGTATGATCACACGAGACCACAACCCGGTGTTTTTCTTTACAAATTGTATAGCTGTGAAATATAAATTTCCAAAGTTGCTTATAAAGCTTGACAGGCCAAAATCCTTTAAAATGTTTCGAATCTTAAGTCAGTGTGGTTTTTTCGTATCTGTATGGCCATACGATACCACAACTCGGTGATATTGTTCCCAAAATGTATAGTTTGGGAAATATGAATTTTCAAAGCTTTACCATATGGCGCTTATGGAACTTGATACCCCAAAAATCCTTCAATGACGTTTTTCCGAATCTTAGGTCACAGTAAAGTTTTACCGTATCTGTATGATCACACGATACCACAACCCGGTGTTTTTCTTTACAAATTGTATAGCTTGTGAAATATAAATTTACAAAGCTTTGCCATATTGCGTTTATAAAGCTTGAAAGGGCAAAATCATTAAAAATGTTTCGAATCTTATGTCAGTGTGGTTTTTTCGTATCTGTATGGTCACACGATACCACAACTCGGTGATATTGTTAACGAAATGTATAGTTTGGGAAATATGAATTTTCAAAGCTTTACCATATGGCGCTTATGGAACTTGATTCCCCAAAAATCCTTCAATGACATTTTTCCGAATCTTAGGTCACAGTAAAGTTTTATCATATCTGTATGATCACACGATACCACAACCCGGTGTTTTTATTTAGAAATTGTATAGCTTGTGAAATATACATGGGCGAAGTTAGGTGGGGGGGGCTTGGTGGGGGGGGCTTGGTGGGGGGGGGGGGGGGGCTTGGTGGGGGGGGGGGGCTTGGTGGGGGGGGCTAAGCCCTCCCAAAAACTCAGTTAGCCCTCCCAAAAATAATTTTAAAGATTATCCAAGGGTCAAGAGCGATTCAGTTTTTTAGCTTTTGCAAATATTAAAAATGGCATAACAAAATCCCTGATGCTAGATGATGTTCTGAAAATTTATTAAAACAGGAAATAGGAAGCTGCTTCTTCTTCTGATTGTACTATAGTCCTTGCCATAGGCAGTTACACTTTGGTGACATTTCCAACCTCATGACATATTTACTTTTTAATATATTTCTGGTTAGGAAATATGTTTATTTCATGTCAGTCACAAAAGTATAACTGCGTATGGCAAGGACCAAGGTCTGTAGAGGATAGGTACCATATGGTGCTTATCGAATAGTAAAGTTTTATCGTATCTGTATGATTACACGATACCACAACCCGGTGTTTTTCTTTACAAATTGTATGCTTGTGAAATATAAATTTCCAAAGCTTTGCCATATTGCGCTTATAAAGCTTGAAAGGCCAAAATCCTTAAAAATGTTTCGAATCTTAAGTCAGTATGGTTTTTTCGTATCTGTATGGCCACACGATACGCCAACTCGGTGATATTGTCAACGAAATGTATAGTTTGGGAAATATGAATTTTCAAAGCTTTACCATATGGCGCTTATGGAACTTGATTCCTCAAACATCTTAGGTCACAGTAAAGTTTTATCGTATCTGTATGACCACCCAATACCACAACCCGGTGTTTTTCTTTACAAATTGTATAGCTTGTGAAATATAAATTTCCAAAGCTTTGCCATATTGCGCTTATAAACCTTGACAGGCCAAAATCCTTAAAAATTTTTCGTATCTGTATGGCCACATGATACCAGAACTCTTGTTTGTGAAATATACATTTTAAAAACAAAACCAACAATTCAAACAACATTTTTTTTATTACATTGCGCGCTCAGATTTTTTTTTTTAATATTTAATAAAATATGTAATTATATAAAAAAATTTAAAAATGCAAAATTAATTTTTATGTTAATCTTCCAAAATTAGAAAAAAAATGAATAAATGAATAAAGTATCATCTTTTTTGCTTGGGCTTAACTAACTTCATGTTAATTAAAAAATTAAGAATGTTTTATATTTATTTAAAATTATTAAAAATTAATAGAACCTACCTGGATGACACAACAACAAACACTTATGTCCACAAGCAGGCACCAAATCCTTCCTACAAATTTCTCCGCAAGAGTGCGGCACTAGGAAGGGGTCATATTTTGGATTTTCTGTTTTCCCACAACAGCACAAGTATTTCGATGGAATATCTGCAGGATTGTATTCCAAGCGACACTTGGGACAGCACCTAAAAGGTAATTAAATTATTTTAATAAAAACTGACCAAAAACCATCCTCTTAATTTTTTTAGCACTAAGGAGTCAGACACACCTTCACCAATATTTACTTTATCTGAGAACCACGACCGGTTTAAATGTATCTTTTAATACTTATAGACCAAATAACTGTAAGGAATTGGTTTACGTGCAACAGCATAGTAAGCATTCCTCAGTGAGTTTGATCCCACAAAAATTTTAATTAGCTTTAAAAATAAAGAAAAACCAAATAAAATTTTTGTCATGATCTATCATTTTTTAAAAATCTTGTACGGACTAGATTTATCATAGGATTCGCGTTAAAAATAGTCTTAAATTATAGTATCACCCCTAAGGAGTGGTTTAAAGTTCGAAAAACTATAATACCATGATCGATAAAAAATTCTATACAAAAGTTTCTAAAGCTAAATAATACATAAATAACCTATCTGTAGATACATACTGTATTAAATAGGTATCGGTATTTACTTTTTGGCAAAGATATTCAAGATTGTGGCTAACATAGCGCAGAATTTTTAAATTGCCGCTGTAAAGCCCCAATTGGCACTGATGTACACTCGTGCTCATAAAAATGCTTTACAAAGAAAATTGAATAGATAATTTTTAGTGTAAGTAACTGAAAATCCAGCTAAGATGTATTGGCATTTTTAATTTGTTTGACATCCAAAATGTCCTAGTCAATTTTTTAAATGTCATTTAGTAATAACACTATAAACATAGCTAACAATAAAATATTAAGTAACGTTCAAAACATATATTTACATAACCAAAAAATAATATCATATTAGTATTTTTATGGCTGCAAAAACCTACAGACCCCCCAAAATCGGAAAATTTGAGGTTTTATCAAATTTGCCTAAAAATTAAGCTTCTAAGGGAAAAATTAATAATATACTTTATTGTAGACAATAAAATTCCCTTTTTAACAAGGTATAATTCAATGAGGTTAGACTGATTACAAACTCTCCAGCGGCGTCCGTTAATTGAAGTAATTTAACAAAAGTTAAAACATACCCATGTTTTTCCCATGATTTATTCGATTTTTTTAAAAACCAACGTCTAAAGGAAAATATGTGTTATATTTTATTATAGCCAATAAAATTTCCTTTAAAATGATGTATAGCATGGTCGAATTGGTTTCACAATTAAAACTTAAGGAGCGTCAGTAAACTAAATCAATTTTAAAAAATCAGAAAATAAGCCATTTTTATTACAAGTTTTAACAAATTTTCGCAGAAACTAAGCTTAATATGAAAAAATATATACCATACTTTATTGTAGACAGTAAAATTCCCTTTTGAACAATGTGAAACTCGGTGGCGTTTGACTTATAACAAACTTTCCAGTGACGTCCGTAAATAAGGGTGATTTAAAAAAATGATAAAAACATGTTTTACTCGATTTTCTTAAAAACCCAGCTCTTTATGAAAAAATGTGTTCTATACTTCGTCGTAGGCAATCAAATTTCCTCTTAAACGCTGCATAGCAAAGGAAAAGTTATTCCAGTGCTGTCCTTAAGTTATAAAATCACCATACTAATCAATTCTTTTACAGGCTTTATCCAATTTTCTTAAAAACTAAGCTTCTTACGACAAAATGTCTTCTTAACTTTTCGGTGGATAATAAAATTTATTTTCAAACAGAGTATCACAAAATGTGACCCATGTTATAGAAAACTCCCCAAAGGGTCGGTAAAATGGGGTCAATTGCAAAAATTAACAAAAAATATTCTTTTTGTTACAGGTTTTATTCATCTAATTTTAATTTAAACCGAACCGTTTTCCCCCAAACCGTTGCATGAGAAACTCCACTTTCTTTTTAGTTCCTTATGTAAAAGTGGGCTTTAAGCGCTTTGAAAATGAGTTTATATTTGTACGCCCCTGGGGTCTTTAAAGTGACACACACCCTACATTGTAACATTGCATTTATTTTTATATTTTATTTTCTACATAAAGTATACTATTATAGACACTTTGTTCTAAGAGATGTAGTTTTTGAAAAAAAATTATTTCTAAAACCTATAATAATGTTTTATCTAAATAATTCCAACTTACGAATGCCACTGAAGAGCTACCTGTTTTTCCTAACGTTATCGACCAATACATCGCTAAAAAGGAAATTTTGTTCTCCACAAAAACCTGTTCTTTGAAATTTTCGATAAAAAGATAATTTTTTGAGAAAATGGAATAAAACTGACAAAAAACAGGTTTTGGTCGGATGCCAAAAAGTAATACGAAATGCGTCTAGACCGAAAACGGAGAGCCTTCTCAGATTTTTTGCTCTGACAAAAACGCGTAAGATATATTAGAATATCCATTTTCAGTAACAATCTACCAAAACAATTGAAAGTCGGTTTAATCATCGCTAACTTGTCCAAATATTTAACATGTAAAATATAGCAGACAGCTAACACTGACCTACTAGTAATATTATAAAAATATTATATTTTTTTATTTGTGTTCAAGTTTTGTGTTGATATAATTTTATTGCCAAAAAGAAAAGGATGGTCTATGTTCCAAGGTATTCATAAAGAAATTATATAAATATTAAAAACTGTTACATCCAAGGGAAAAAATGTGTTAAACCTTTAACCAAAATCTAGACTTGTAGATCTAGAATTTTCAAATCTAGGATTTTAGACGCTTTAGTAAATACTGGTGCTTGTCTACATGAACACACCATAAACTTTCCTTTTAATTTAACTCGAAAAACAGAAAACTTACCATGTCAATTCTTTTTTTAACTTCTGAATGCCATCATCTTGTGACTGTTTCTGTTGTGTCAAAGTATCTTTTGACCATCTTTGGATACACATCAAATGAAATAGTCCAAAACAGTTTTTGCAACTCCATACCTAAAAAAAGTCTTACTGTGAACCTGTTATAACAGTTGTATTCTTTTATTCAGATTGGGAAATATCAACACGAAAATATGGTGGTACCTAGCGGTCGGTAAAAGTCACTACTAATGAAAATAAACAAATTTTATTGCATTAAATTTTATTAACATTTTTCTGACATTGTAAGAAAAACAATTTTTGATTTACAAGATTTTGTGAAAACATTTTAAAAAAGTAATTATTAGTACGACTATACCAAGTTTGGTTCCTGAACATTTTTAGTTTAACAATATAAAAATATTTAAAACATTAAAAATCTTTCAATTTCAAATTCACGAAAATTTTAAAAGTATATATTTTGATTAGAATTACTACTATGATGTCTCTTGATTAATAAATATAAGAAAACTTATGTATATTACCTGATTGTCTCTTTTCACACTAGAAATACAAATCAGGCAGGTATTAGACCCAGATTGAAAGGCCTCTTCTATAAATGCTTGTGTTTTTGACACTGTAGTGTCTTTAACAGAACCACCAGTCTGAGTGTAACTTTTTAGTATGCTATCTAAAAATACAGATTCATTAAAAACATCAGTCATATTTTAAAAAGGCACAGTAGAATTACATACACGAGTAATTCCACGCAAAAACCTCAGAATTGGGAACTTTTGACTAAAAAAATTGTCGTCTATCTGTCTATTGAAACTTCGCTTGTGCCTTGTTTTACTTGGCAATGTATCGTCTAAATAAAACTAAAATAAAAAATCTGGGTCTATCATTTTAACATCAACTTTTAAGCTATTTGGTTATAAAGAATGTAAAAAATCAAATTTTCTTATTCAGTCGTAAAAGGAAAAATAATTATGTATAAAAATCATCGTCAGGGGCTCTTATTTATAGCCACATACTGTTTTGCGTGACATCCTAGTTTGTGGGTTTAAGTCCCATCTTCGTACACTGTTGGATTTTTTTTTTAGTTTTAATAATAAATTTTTTGGTGACACACGGACATTAGTTTGTTTCTTTGGTAAATGAAATGGTTCAGTTTTAACAGTGGCGAACGCAGGAGGGAGGGGGTTGGGGGCCATTAAATAACTTCTCCTAAAGATTGAATGTTTCTGAAAGAAAAAATAAATGATTTTCCAGGACTTTGCTTTTACTCAAGCCCCCTCTCCAAACCCCCTTGGAAAATTTCTGCATACGCCACTGGGCATTAAAATAACTAACTACTAAACTAACGCATGGTAAAAGTCCATGTGATGCGTTTGGAGGTACTGTGAAACAGTTTGTTTTAAATTAAAATCTCAAACGAACAACAACTGGACACCATTCTTTCACTCCTCTGGATGATTTAACTATAGATGCTAAATTTACATCAAGCTCAGAATTTTTTTTTAAAAAATTATAGAACTCAACTTCTTTTCCGATTTTTTAACTACTAAAAAAGTAAATAAACTTTTTAAAAATTTGTGTAGTGAACTTATGAAGAGAGTTTAAACCATAATTTAGAGAACACTGCTCATATGAATAAACTTTACCTTCTGATAAACCTTAATTTGCACGGGCGGATCTGCAAACTTTATTTGGGAGGGGGAATATCATAATAAATATTTCACAAAACTATTTTGCGTGGTGAACAGGAGGTGTATTCTGTGTGTCAAAACTAATTAAAGTTTCAGATTTGGGGGGGGAATTTCTTTTTTCCCCTCCCGCATTTAATTTGTGATGCAATTTAACATCACTAAAAATATTAAAATAACATATTAAAAAAATGTGATTACAGACTCAGATTTTTTATTATTGTTTTTAAAAGTATATTTTACAGTGAAAAATTTAGCCTACTTGATTATCACCAGCACCCCAATAGACAGGGTCATTTTTGATGCTGAAGTTGAGGGATTTCCCAGACATTCTTAACTTCTTCGTGGAACCCCAAGGTAACGTCTACTTTTTAAATATGTTTTATACAAGAAAGATATAGTCCTTAAGTATAGGTTTCCAACACTATCAAAAATTTAAGAAAACATTACATTTATACCCCAAAAAAATATGAAAACTTCGGGAATTTCCGCGTTTTTGGATATTCTCTAAATTGCTCTAATCAAGCCAGTGTAAAAGATTTTGCTAACGTCACATTTTTTTAAAAACTACTTTTATGCATGTTTTCGAAATTATAGGTTGATTTTTTTTAGGTGCTGTTTACTATGAGCATAATTTTTTTCTTTAAAGTCCCATTTTGCCTGTTTTTAGACTTTTCAAATGCGTTTACAACAGACTAAATTGGATTTAAAAATCTAAAATTGTGCAAAAGTGGTAGTAAGTATGATAAATAAAAAATTTTAATGTCAGGGCAACACTTTTTTTTTGGATGACTTGGCGTGGAATTGCTCACACGGTAGGTCCGGGTATTTTATAAATAGCGAAACAGAAATATCGATTTTAAGATAGCCCTTTTCAAATTTTAAGATTATGTTTTTATCAAGTTCACAACAAGATTTGATAGGTACAGAGAAGACACCGAAAATAAACATTAATGGTTAATTTAGTGATAAAATAATTGATTGTTTAACATTTACAGTGTACTAGGTACCACTTTTTTTAAAATATATTGCTCTGATAGCTTTAACAGAGCACCAAGCTTAGAAAAAAGACAGATTATATATATATATATATATATATATATGTAGATATAAGTAAATCTACAAGGTTTTTATATTTAATTGCTCTATATTTACCTTGTCAGTACCAATAAGCTCGGTACCATTTTTATTAAAAATATATGCTACTGTGCTAGTTTTAGTTAAGCTATAGACACAGATAAAATAAAGAGGATAAACATTAATGGTTAATATAGTGATAACATATTTAATTGCTTAATATTTATAGTGTTAGAGCAATATATATTTTTGTTCTAACACTGTAAATGTTAAGCAATTAAATATCTTTTCACTTTATTGACGGTTACTTCTTATCTTCCTTGGCTTTTCTGTCTATTACTCGACTTAAGCTAGCAGAGCCAGCATACATTTTTCAAATAAAAATGGTACCGAGGTTGGTACCGACATGGTAAATATAGAGCAATTAAATATCAAAACATTGTAGATTGATTTTTGTCATCGCTGTATTTTTTTCTAAGTTTGGAGATGCTCTGCCAAAGCTAGCAAAGAAATATATGTTTTTTTGAAAAGTGGTACCAAGGGCGGTTCTCACCTAATAAATATAGTCAAATTAAACAGCAATTAATGCATTTAGTATTTCGTACCTCAATTTAGAAATCGAAACAGTTAGCATAGGTAGTTTATAGTTTTAGTAGGCATAGGGTTAGAATTTTTAAATTTCTCAAAAATGTATTTATCTTTTTTTAAATTAATATTTTTCTTTAATTTTTTAGCAAGATAACTCACCAGATTTCAGGATGGAAGAATAATAGGTTCCTGTTGAAAAAAAATTTAACAATAAAAATACATGGAAAAATAATAAGAAAATTATTATATAATTTCTTGATAAAATTTAAAAAAAAAAACAGATATTTGAAGGGAAAAATAGCAATGTTAAGTTAACCAGTATTACCTCAATATTACCTATTACTTCATTTAATGAAAAATATAAATAAAATGCATAATTTCCAACGAGGTTGAATATTGATGCTTTCATTTAGGCTGATGTCACAATGATTACAATAATGCAGATACCTATCTTTTCTCTGAAATGTCTCTTTTATGTATTTTATGAAGAGAATTATTATCCTTTTAACATTATAACACTTTTTTATCTACTTGAAGCCATCATTTCTCCAACCTGGAATTTGGTGAGGAACTTCAAAATAATTAATATTGCTCTTTGTGTGTTAAAAACCTTTTAAATAAGCCTATCTAATATCTACCGCGTGGTCTAAGTACTCATCTTATTTTTTTGATATTCAAAACTTAACTTAAAAAAAACTACCAATCAGAAAAGTTTGGAATTTTTCATCACTTGTATGAGTAGAATGAATGAGAATTATCAAAATCGGTAAGATTGTCGGCCAATCCCAATCAAAACACCATTTATACCTTCCCATTATTAATGTTTTTGGGATAAAGAAAATGTGATATTTGGATGTATTAGCAATATCGGCGTGACGGCTGTCTGTGTGTGTGTGTATATATTTCTGTGCGTAACACGATAGGTCCTAAACCGCTAAACCGATTTTCATGAAATTTTTAGGTAAAATAGTGTTCGAAACTGCAATGAGCTGATTAGATTTGGGTCCAAATCCATTAATGCTAATGACAGTTTTTTGACAGTTAAAAAATTGAAAACATGCTAACTTTTTAATGGAGTGAGTAGAGTAGTAATAGTAGAACATATTATTCTCAATAATTTGTGTTATAACCAAAAACCTTATTTTTTATTAGATATTTACAAAAAACTGTTTTCATGGCTAATATAGCATGGAGTTTACTTGGAATATGCTACTGGGCTAGGAAGGTATCACATTCTTTATGGATCCATTTATTTTTATTGATTTCATATTAATGATTCTTACCAATCAAATTTTTAGAATCCAATTCTTCCTCATCTGAACTTGATTCATAATCCTTGATATGTTTTTTGACAGCATCTTGTAGTTTTTGATGTGCCTCTTGAAACTTATTTTCAGCTGTTGATGCTTCTGAATGACCATTTGGTGTTTTTGTCAAATTTTTTGTGGCAATATTTTGAGAACTTTTAGTTTTTTTGGCTTTCTGAGTATTTTGTGGTTGGGGGTTTTTATTCCATGGATTGGAGTTTGGTCGGTTTGAGTTCATCTTGGAGGATGGTACAATTTAAAAAATATTCATTGTTCAGTATAAGTCCATTATCATGCCTAGCTTTGCTTCATGCCTAACACTAGTATCAAGAAAGATATAGTATATCATAAATTACATAGACAGGACGATTAAAAAAGGTTTAAACAAGAGTAGTGGCTCTCAGTACAGCTAAACTTATTTTGTTTTGGTCTCACAAAAAAAGTTGTAAGTAAAAGAAAATAAATAATTCCAGACTTACCCAGATATTTAATGCACAATGGACAAATTTACTAGTTAACTCCTAACTGGTGACCATGGGTCAGTAAGACCTACAACACTTTCAACATGTGTATTATTCCTAGACTAATGCTACAGTGATTTCCTACTCTATACCCTCCTACTATTTTATTTTAATTTAGAACTTAAAATAGTTAAATGTGAAGATTAAATAGGTTTTTCTAACTTTTAAGCCTTAAAAAAGAGAAAAGACAAATTAGCACACACAAGATTTATTTCTTTGTGCTATGAAAATACCAAATGTACTTTAAGCCTAATTAGTACCTAGTTTTGGTAAAAGCTGTTAAGTGAATTTTATTAAATAAATACTTAAATGCATTTGAATTTGCAGTGACTTGATTATTTTTCAGCAGGCTCTGTGTGACCCATAGCCACCATTAATGGTCAATAAGTGTTTAATCACTTCCTTAAGTAAAGATTTTGAGAATGTTGACTGTCACTGGTACAGTGTACCTACTAGAAATTGAGCAGAGTAATTGTGAGGATAATATAAAAAATATTTCTAAAAACATAATAAAAAAGAAAACTAAAAAATTAAATAAAAGTTATTATTCCAGTATTTTTAAAAACAAATTTTTTTGTAGTTTTCAAAAAGAAAAAATAATAAATTTATTGTCAATTTCGCCGCAAAGCTGTTCTTGAGCATCATTTCTCAAAAAAATTTATTTCATCAACTTCACTTGCTGATGGCTATTTTATTACGAGTTTCAAATGATGACTATATGTTGCCAACAATCAAATGAGGAGCAGACTTTCTATATATGCATTTTGTCAATTTTTTGTAATTTTGGTAAATAAAAAGAAACTGCTATGCATTTGGCAAGAAATTAACTGAAGAGTTCATATACCTAAAATATGGATAAAAAATCATTCAAGGATTATACCTATATATTGTTGCTCTATGTAGTTTGCAATGGCATCTTTGGTTAAAAATGTCAAAAATGGACAAAATGCATATAGAAAGTCTGCTCCTCAATTACTTACATTGGATATGTTGATGAAGAACTTGTTTGATGACATGTGGATTGCATCAGTACTTTTCAAGAATGCAATGAGGGTAAGAACTTTTCCAGAGTAAACTTTTAGTAAATATTTATTGTTTTTGATGAAATCTTTATGATTTTAAAATTTGTTAGTTTTATTTTGTTTTTACCTTAGAGTAAGAAAAATATTACTCTGAGGTTTCTACATGAAATAACTTTAAGAAAATAAAAAAACCTTTGTATTTTTTTTATAATTAAAGAAAAAAAAACTCTACAAAAATGTATATTTACTCTACAAATTTTTTTTTTATACCCTTCAACATATTGGAGTAGTCTGATGTTTGTAGTCACAGTCAACAGACTGCAAGTGTACTGTGTTTTAGTAGTCTTTTTTTAGTCAAAATTCTTATAAATTATCATGTATGTATATAAAAAAATTAATTCAAATAAAAATTTGGCCAAGACATATTTCAAAAAAGTAGTCAGGAAAAAAAGTTAATGGGTCTACCAGACCCGTAGTCACCAAATATGTTAGTATAATTTCACATCACTAGTTAAGGGTTAATTTTATAAATATACAGGGTGTCCCATAACTCAGGGGCCATAGGCCAAAAGGTGATAGAGCGGGTCATGTCTGATAAAAAAGTTCCTGTAATGCAAGGGCAAAACTCTTTCTTTGTTTCAAAAATTAATTTTTTATCAAGGGGTGATCAGATGAACCAAATTTGTACACCATCCTACAGGACTTTAAATAAATTTTTGGTCCTGTAGTGTCATGAATAGTCCTGTACAAGTCCTGTAGAGTCCTGCCTGTGGGGTCCTGTATAGTTCTGTGGCTAAAAAGGCGCCCATAAAAAAATTCTAGACCAAAAAAAAAAGGTCATCACATCTTAACACTCGTTTTTCTTACAGAGCCAATTTACCTTTGCCAGCCTTAGTACTTAATGTGCTTAGGTGCCAGTGCCCTCTGGGTCCTGTATAGTCCTATGGAAGTCTTGTATAGTTTTGTGGGGTCCTGTAAAAGTCCTGTGGAAGTCCTGTATAGTCGTGTGGAGTCCTGTACAAAAATTTGTACACCTACTATGGGTAGCTGATCACCCCTAGTTTTTTATACATTTTTGGAGGTTATTTTGACAGCCTGTATCTTTTCAATACCACTTTTTTAAATCACAATTAGCTGAGTATTCAGCTGGCTGAGACAGATTCTATTTTTTTTCTAAAACTCTTTTCCCCCCACATCTCTAACTTTAAAAATCCTATATCTTAAAAATAGATGTGTGTTGACCCCCATGTTATATAAACTATTTTCTCTGAAATAACCTCCTCTATCACCTGCTGCACTATGGCCCCTAAGTTATGGGACACCCTCTATAATAATAAAAATAATATAAAAACTGAGATTGAGCCTAACTGGGTAAATTTACCGCTTTAAACACCACCTAATAAAACCGTAATAAACTATCTAAAGTAAAAAAGTACCTGAAACGATTTAAAAATTTTGAAAATCTGGATATGTTTTTCTGTTTGATAAATTTTGCAAATTTGGCAATCACCTGATTTTTTTAGGTTATGACAGTTAATGTCAAATACACGTACGTCGTACGAGTCGTTAAATACCGAGATGAATTCCAAGACGTGCGCAAGCGTTGATCTGTCACTTCTGCCAACCAATCAACTGAGAGATATTTCAGTATGGTTTTATACAGCAAAACTTTAATAATTCCCAGTTCTTTTTGATGAAAATTCGTCGTTTTTGTTCTGAAAATGCCGGTGACGGTGCAAGTTGTGTGACAAATTATTAAGTGCCCAATTTAATTTGAATAAACACTGTCATCGGGGTTCTACTGTATGTCTATGCTACGATAAACATTTTTTAAAAGATTTAGCGCATTTAAATTTGTCAATACTCCCATGGCAAAACAAAATAAACGTGAAATGCATATAGAAGAAATACTGCATATACCTCAAAAAATATTAATCGCAGCACATAGATATTGTATATGTTTGAAATCAAAAAGAAAAGACGAATCTTAAAATGCAAAAATATACAGGGTGTTCCCTCTCAAAAAATTGACTTTATTGTCACACCCTGTACAGGGTGTCCCAAATTCGTTGTTTTTTTGTGGTGTCGGGTATTTCTAGGGGAGAAAGAAAAAAACTGAGCCCCCTTTGCGTCGCTCAAATTTTAAGAGAAGCCTAAAGGTGAAAACTACATTTAGATATAGCAAGCCGTTTTTAAGCTACGGAGTGTTTTTGTCTGCATTTTGCTTTTGTGTAAATAGCTTTCTTATAGATCTTTTCTTGAAGAATTGACAGATGTCAACGGTTTTTATTTATCTCTTTTGGTTTTTAAAATATTGCATAAAGTTGTTATTTTTCTTACAGAATAACTCTAAAACTCTCTCTAAAATTTCCTTTAAAATGATGTATCACACTCAATATTTTAATTTTTAATTTTTTTTTATTGTTTTCTTTATTTTTATTTTTTAATCACCTCTTTATTATTTTTTAATATTAAGCAAACTAAAATATGTGGTAAAAATAAAAAAAAAACAAAAATATAAAGAAATCCCACTAATCCCATAAAGAAAAATTAATTTTATGTGATATCTCAAAAACTAAACGTGACAAATGAAATTTAATTTAACAGTTGAATTCCTCTTTAAAAAGTGTCTAAAGAATGTTTTCACAGAAATAAAAATATTAATAAATAAACAAGTTATATACCCCTTCCCAAAATGCAGACTTTTTAAAAACACCCCGTAGTTTAAAAACGGCTTGCTATATCAAAATGCGATTTTCACCTTTAAGCTTCTTTTGAAATTTGAGTGTTGCAAAGGTTGATCAGGTTTTTTTAGCCCCTCTAGAAATACCCGAAACTCCCCAAAAACATCGAATTTGGGACACCCTGTACATGGTGACGGATAGAAAAAAATTATGTTGGCTTTTAAAGTTCATCATCATAATTAACCAAAAAAAATCTACAATTTATTATAGCCCTTTATTTTCAATGATAAAGTTGCTGAGTGCTCCGGTTATAAAAAACCACCCGGTACCTACATAAAATCATACCTAAAAATTAGAATTGACCATTATTTTATACCTTGAATTTTTTATTATACGTTAAGCTCTTCGATCTCGCGCCAATCCCGATATTCGCGCCAATAATTTAAATTAGACATTTTGACGTTAATTTTGGCGCATGCTCCTTTGATGGAATTCATCTCGGTATTTAACGACTCGTTACGTCGTAAATTTATCCAGGGCTATCAAAATGGACGGGCCACGATCCTCCACTTTGTTGACGTCACATCCGGGGCTGATTTTTTTTTGATGGTCACGTTACGACACAGCTGATTGTCTTTAAAATTTTGAAGTTGGAATGACGGTTCATGGATATTTGATTTTTTGTTAAATAAAGCCGTTTTTGAGATTGTTTTTACTTTATTCTGGCAGAACAATTTTTAGCTCACACTACTACTATACTATAGTAGTGTGAGCTATAGTGATCCTAATTTTTTCGAGAAAAAAAAAGTTGCTCCGATTTCAAAAATTTTTATATATCTTTGCATTTCAGATAATTTTGAAACTTTTTTGTTTCGCCGTCTGTCTGTCTGTCTGTCTGTCTGTCTGTCTGTCTCTCTGTCTGTCTGTCTGTCTGTCTGTCTGTCTGTCTGTCTGTATGTCTGTCTGTCTGTAACGACCAACGCGCATAACTCAAAAACCGCTTGCCCGATTTTAATGAAATTTGGTACCTACGCTGGGTTTTGGGTCGAGATGGTCCCATTTAAAAATGAACAAAATCCACCAAACACAAGCCAAATAAAAGGGTGGGGGTATATTTCAAAAATTAGAGTTTATGTAAAAATATGGCGTGTGTGATATCAAACGAAAGGTAATTGCGTCTGGAGTTAAATAAAATACATTTTACTTTTAAAAAAAGGTGGGGGTAGATTTGAAAAATTAAAGTCTAAGTCAAAACATGGCTTGTGTGGTCTCAAACGAACGGTAATTGAGTCTGGAGTTCAATAAAATATATTTCAGTTTTTAGTTATATAAGCTCACACGTACACTATAACTATAGTACCTAGTGTGAGCTTAGGTGCCCATAGATTGGCTGAGTATTTTTTAATGTATAGTAAGCCCTAATTTTTCATAGCCGCTTCATTAGCTCACACAAAAATTAAGTTTAAAGCAGAAGCGAATGTGACAATCACATATGACAAAGTCAAAAACATGTCAAATATAACAGTTGGCATGTGGTACATGGCGGGTAATTTGAATTCAAAATAAGGAATGCTAAATCTTGAAGATTTTAACCTTTTAATCATGTTGCTTCCTTACAAACCTTTGGTGGAATATCGGGATGGTGTCTGAGAATATCTCACTGAAATTTTGCGGAAATCTGTAGTGCCATTTTGAAAATATCATAAAAAAACGTCTGACCTCCCATAAGACCCAATGTAAAATTCAGCCCCGGGAGAACAGCTGATTTTTTCAGGGTCGTGGCCTCTATTTTTGTGTTGGCCTTGATTCATCTGTACTGCTAAAGCCCATCACACACAAAAATGCATAGGCGCATAGCATGGCACAAGGCCAACACAAAAATAGAGGCCACGACCCTGAAAAAATCAGCTGTTCTCCCGGGGCTGAATTTTACATTAGGTCTGTGGAGGATCGTGGCCCAGGGCTATCAAAATGGACGGGCCACGATCCTCCACTTTGTTGACGTCACATCCGGGGCTGATTTTTTTTTGATGGTCACGTTACGACACAGCTGATTGTCTTTAAAATATTGAAGTTGGAATGACGGTTCATGGATATTTGATTTTTTTTTAAATAAAGCCGTTTTTGAGATTGTTTTTACTTTATTCTGGCAGAACAATTTTTTTTTAATGTGTAGTAAGCCCTAATTTTTTATAGCCGCTTCATTAGCTCATACAAAAATTAAGTTTAAAGCAGAAGCGAATGATACAATCACATGTGACAAAGTCAAATACATGTCAAATATAACAGTTGGCATGTGGTACATGGCGGGTAATTTGAATTCAAAATAAGGAATGCTAAATCTTGAAGATTTTAACCTTTTAATCATGTTGCTTCCTTACAAACCTTTAGTGGAATATCGAGATGGTGTCTGAGAATATTTCACTGAAATTTTGCGGAAATCTGTAGTGCCATTTTGAAAATATCAGAAAAAAAGTCTGACCTCCCATAAGACCCAATGTAAAATTCAGCCCCGGGAGAACAGCTGATTTTTTCAGGGTCGTGGCCTCTATTTTTGTGTTGGCCTTGCGTGGCCCGTCCATTTTGATAGCCCTTCATGGCACATAGTGGTGCAATTCTAATATCCGTGGGTGCAAAGCCAATCAGCGATCGAATAGCAGCGGCCATATTGGATTTGCGTAAGAAAAGTCCATAAGGTTGAACTTCTATGCGCTATGCATTTTTGTGTGTGATCGGCTTAAAGCCGATCACACACAAAAATGCATAGCGCATAGCATGGCGCATAGAAGTTCAACCTTATGGACTTTTCTTACGCAAATCCAATATGGCCGCTGCTATTCGATCGCTGATTGGCTTTGCACCACTATGTGCCATGCTATGCGCTTATGCATTTTTGTGTGTGATGGGCTTAAAGCGTATTAAAACCATTTGGAAAGACTGCTCCTACAAGCGTTTCGCCATATCTGATAAGCATATGACTTGGATTAAAAAGTAGACGCTTTTAATGAAATTTGAAAGAGGCTGCTTTCAAATGAATTTGAAAGGAGCTGCTTTCAAATGAATTTGAAAGGAGCTGCTTTCAAATGAATTTGAAAGGAGCTGCTGTAAATGATGTCGACCCTGAAAAAATCAGCTGTTCTCTGGAGGCTGACTTTTACATTGGGTCTTATGGGAGGTCAGACGTTTTTTTAGGATATTTTCAAAATGGCACTACAGATTTCCGCGAAATTTCAGTGAAATATTCTCAGACACCATCCCGATATTCTGCAAACTTTTGTAAAGATGCAAGATGATTAAAAAGTTAAAATGTTCAAGATTTAGCATTTTTTATTTTGAATTCAAATTACCCGCCATATACCGCATGCCAACTGTTATATTTGACAGGTATTTGACTTTGTCATCTGTGTTTGTCACATTCGCTTCTGTTTTAAATTTAATTTTTGTGTGAGCTAATGAAACGGCTCTGCAAGAATATAGTAAAAACAATCTCAAAACCGGCTGTATATAAAAAAAAATTAAATATTCATGAACCGTCATTCCAACTTCATAATTTTAAAGACAATCAGTTGTGTCATGATGTGACCATCAAAAAAAAATCAGCCCCGGATGTGACGTCAACAAAGTGGAGGATCGTGGGGCCTTGTGCGATGATTTGAGGTGAATTTTGGTGCTATATATGTTGAAACAGGGCTATCAAAACGGACGGGCCACGATCCTCCACTTTGTTGACGTCACATCCGGGGCTGATTTTTTTTTGATGGTTGCGTCACGACACAGCTGATTGTCTTTAAAATATTGAATTTGGAATGACGGTTCAAGAATATTTGATTTTTTAAAAAATAAAGCCGGTTTTAAGATTGTTTTTACTATATTCTTGAAGAACATTTTTAGTAATCCTTAATTTTTTAGAGCCGCTTCATAAGCTCACACTAAATTTAAATTTAAAACAGAAGCGAATGTGACAAACACAGAGATGACAAAGTCAAATACATGTCAAATGCGGTACATGGCGGGTAATTTGAATTCAAAATAAGGAATGCTAAATTTTGAAGATTTTAACCTTTTAATCTTCTTGCATCCTTACAAAAGTTTGGTGGAATATGGGGATGGGATCTGAGAATATTTCACTGAAATTTCGCCGAAATCTGTAGTGTCATTTTGAAAATATCATAAAAAAACGTCTGACCTCCCATAAGACCCAATGTAAAAATCAGCCCCGGGAGAACAGCTGATTTTTTCAGGGTCGTGGCCTCTATTTTTGTGTTGGCCTTGGTTGAAACTGTGACTCAATAAATAAGTCATCAATTGGTGATATTTCATATCTATATTTTCGAATTTATGGGCGTTATACGATAAAATACTGTTCTCAGAGGTGTAAATTATGAATTAATTGTCAATATTTTAGTAAAAACTAAATAAAATTAAGAAACAATGTATCAATTAAAAAAATAAAATTTTAAAATTGATTTTTTAACGTCAAAAAATGACATAACATGTGTTATTCAATGTCATGTTTCGAAACGAGGTAAAAGCTCCTTTTGAAACTATTGCTAAAATGACAAATGTTATGAAAATCAATATTAAAAAATCAATGTTAAAATGTTGTTTTTTTAATTGAGACATTGTTTCTTAATTTTATTTAGTGTTTACTAAAATATTGACAATATGTATATTCACAATTTATACCTCTGTGAACGGTATTCTATCGTATAACGGCCATAAATTCGTATTTATTGAACCACACTGTTTCGAAACATATAACACGAGAATGTGCCTTTGACGTTGCCAAATTGGGCTTAATTTTTATTAGGATTTGAATTTTTTAAAAAATCTTTGGATTTTGGAATTTTTGGAAGACAAAGCCGTTATCTTAAATTGACGTAGCCGCTTACTTGGCATTTTTTTAAACAAATTAAAAGGTACGTTTTTATTCTAAGGTAAATGATAATAAGAGTTTTTAAGCTTAAACCCTGTTTCCACCAATGCATGCCCACCCCGATTCAAAAAACAACCCATGGGCCATCACGTGATGCGTTTTGTGAATCGGGGTGGGCATGCATTGGTGGAAACAGGGTATTAGAACAGAGATGACGCTGAGCGCACGGCTGCCATTTTCAGATTTTTAGTAGGCTGAATTTATCCATTTGAAATCCAATATGCCCGCACGCTTGTAGCAGTTATTTTGAGAGGCCCTTCCCCGGTACAGTGGTCATATACTAATTTGTGAACAAGCCCCAAAATTACTTAAAGAACACGGTGATAGAATAAAATAGACCGGTGTTCGGTTCGGTTCGGTTCGGTTCGGTTATAAATATATGTTGAATTACACGTCACTGGTGGTCCAGCTGATTTTTATGCCGTATTCCATTGGGAAAATGAGTGCAGCACTGGTGGTGCACTGAGACTGAAACGGTGCTGTCAAAAATTTGCACCGAGTGCAGTTTCAATGGAACACGCGGAAAATGAAAAATCGCACTCGTGTGGTATAAGGTCACTATATCACGAAGTTCCTAACATCGTGATATAGTGACCTTAGTGTGGTATGCCATTATGAGCTGTAGAACTTCTTTTTTATTCTTGCTTTAAGCAACGTTAATATAACATTTTCTTGCAAATAATTTTTTATAGTATATCTATTATGAATAGAGCAAATTGATTATGCAAAAATCTAATTTTTGAAAAAAAGTCACACAACCTGTAGTTTTATCAGGCCAACGACGATATCCATTTTTATTTGTTTCAAAGTTACACGCCGATAAATATTATCCTAAGATAAATAAAATTCGTCAAATAAATAAATAATGATTTTATTTAAAAAAAGTTAATAACAATATTTTAAAAATACCCACCTCCTTGTTGAATGCAGACAGATAGAGTAGGTATCTATATTTCGCGCTTGTTTTTCAAAAAACCCTAACCAGAAGTGTACTTTATGCTCCCAAAATTTGAACATAAGTATTCGAAACACCTTGTATACATATATAATATTTCACAAGTTTCTTTCAACTAAACCTAACTTTCCTGCCTTGCAGAATTTGGTCAAAAACATGTTGTTCAAAATCCATTTGTTCGAAAGTAATATTAATACTTCAATAACATTTTCTTGAAAAGGAAAATTATTTAAAAACATTTCCTTTAAACAAAAAATTGTATGAAAACATTTTATTAAAATTTTTTTGTTCAAAAACATTTTCTTTGAAAGTAATTTTTTTTTCATAAGGAAAATTGTTCAAAAAAGTTTGTGAACAAATTTCCATTCAACAAGAACATAACCTAACCTAACAGCTAAGCGTAAGGGTGTTTTAACATACCATAAAAATGGCAAGACATGTGCCTCAGCGCTAATGGGGTTTCGTCCCCTTTGTTCTTTTTTTGGACAAAATTGAGGCAACTTGAATTTATTTATGAGGAATTCTGCAGTGCTCATCTCGAAAGTGTTTCTTGAACTAAAAAATACATTTATTTTTACTTATAATCATAGCTGCCAGAAAACCCCAACTGTCGGAAAATTAGCCCCAGGGCCCCAGTCAACCAGATCCATACAAATCTATTTACCTGTTTGTTGTTAAATCGGTAAACCACATTTTCAATAAAGTTTTTTATTTTTGGGGTTTCCGTTCTCATTGTTTTTATTGCACAGAACTGTTCTTCTTCATCTTCATCGCTGCTAATAAGCATTTAAAATTAATGGCGGGAAAAAGTTTTCGGTGCGGCACGAGCCCTCAGAGCCGGTGTCAAAAAAGCCGCACTCAGTGCAAAACTGAATTCATAAATTCCTCAATGGAATACGAAAACTGAAAAAGTGCATGTCAATGGAATGCAAACACCGAGCCAGTTGTGCACTAGTGCTGCACTCATTTCCCCAATGGAATACGGCATAAGAAACAAAAATAAAACATCTAACATTTTTTGATTTTTTTGAAAACTTTTCCTACTATTTTTTAGGATATTCTTATAAAATAATATTTTTCAGACATACCAGTCGTTATTTTTTTAGCCCGCTTCATTTTTCTTTACACAAAAACTAAAATTCGAAGAAAATAATGTGTCGTTTCAGCTTCAAAAATCATCCGCTGACCTACCTCTTTGTTTACTACCCAATAGTCCTCGGTTCACCTATGATACTAAACGATCACATTCATTTTGACTTGTAGTTTAAGTTTTGTGTAATAAAAAATAAAGCGGAAAAAAAAATAACGGCAATACTTCTAGAAAATTACATTTTATAAGGATGTACTAGAAAACAGTAGGAAAATGGCCTTAGTTTTCAAAAAATTCGAAAAATATTAGTTGTTCCGTTGTTCATAACAGATCTAACTTTTGTTTACATAAATCAGCTGGACCACCAGTGACGTAAAAATTCGACATATCCGAACACCGGTCTATTCTATCCACCGTGCTTCAAGAACACCTTCATGTACGAGTCGTTAAATACCGAGATGAATTCCAAGACGTGCGCAAGCGTTGATCTGTCACTTCTGCCAACCAATCAACTGAGAGATATTTCAGTATAGTTTTATACAGCAAAACTTTAATAATTTCCAGTGCTTTTTGATGAAAATTCGTCGTTTTTGTGCTGGGAAAATGCCGGTGACGTGCAAGTTGTGTGACAAATTATTTAGTGCCCAATTTAATTTGAATAAACACTGTCAAAGTAAACATGGCATACAAAAACAAAGGTATTCCTATGCAGAAAGTGTTTTTATGTTTAGATGCCTAGAATGTAAATGCTCCTTCCCAAAAAACTTGGATCTGTGTGATGATTTGAAATACAAACACAATCAAGAAATACTTGAAGAAACATTGGAGTTGAGAGTCAATACTCCCATGACAAAACAAAATAAACGTGAAATGCATAAGATCATATAGAAGAAATACTGCATATACCTCAAAAACTATTAATCGCAGCACGTAGATATTGTATATTTTTGAAATCAGAAAGAAAAGACGAATCTTAAAATGCAAAAATATACAAGGTGTATATATATATTCCCTCTCAAAAAATCGACTTCATTGTCACATCCTGTACGTCCCAAATTCGTTGTTTTTTTGTGGTGTCGAGTATTTCTAGGGGAGATAGAAAAAACTGACCCCCTTTGCGACGCTCAAATTTCAAGAGGAGCCTAAAGGTGAAAACCACATTTAGATATAGCAAGCCGTTTTTAACCTACGGAGTGTTTTTGTCTGCATTTTGGGAGGGGGTCTATAACTTTTTTGTTTATGTGTAAATAGCTTTCTTATAGACCTTTTCTTGAAGAATTGACAGATGTAAACGGTTTTTATTTATCTCTTTTGGTTTTTAAAATATTGCATAAAGTTGTTATTTCTCTTACAGAATAACTCTTTTTTTATTCGATTTTTAAAATCAGCTTAAAATTTCCTTTAAAATGATGTATCACACTCAATATTTTATTTTTTTATTGTTTTCTTTATTTTTATTTTTTATCACCTCTTTATTATTTTTATAATTTTATAATATTAAAATATTTTAAACCCATTAATCAAACTAAAATATGTAGTAAAAATAAAAAAAATACAAAAATATAAAGAAATAAAGGGATCCTCCCATAAAGCAAAATTATTATTATGTGATATCTGAAAAACTAAACGTGACAAATGAAATTTAATTCCTCTTAAAAAAGTGTCTTAAGAATGTTTTCACAGAAATAAAAAATATTAATAAATACACAAGTTATAGACCCCTTCCCAAAATGCAGACTTTTTAAAAACACCCCGTAGTTTAAAAACGGCTTGCTATATCAAAATGCGATATTCACCTTTAAGCTTCTTTTGAAATTTGAGTGTCGCAAAGGGGGGATCAGTTTTTTTAGCCCGTCTAGAAATACCCGAAACCCCCCAAAAACATCGAATTTGGGACACTATGTACATGGTGACGGATAGAAAAAAATTATGTTGGCTTTTAAAGTTGTCATAATTAACCAAAATAAAACTCAATTTATTTTCAATGATAAAGTTGCTGAGTGCTCCGGTTATAAAAAACCACCCGGTACCGATATAAAATCATACCTAAAAATAAGAATTGATTATTTTATACCTTGAATTTTTTATTATACGTTAAGCTCTTCGAGCTCGCGCCAATCACGGTATTCGCCCCAATAATTTAAATTAGACATTTTGACGTTAATTTTGGCGCATGCTCCTTTGATGGAATTCATCTCGGTATTTAACGACTCGTTTTTCACCCTTCATGTCGCCTTGAATACTCTCCCTTTGATGTTCTGGGGTACGTTCAGATTGAAAAGTCGGGCGAGACCATAACATATTACCGAACCGTGGTCTTCTGTGGGCGAGACGTCTTGCCGAGCGAATGACGTCATGGGTAAATCGCCGGACGTCATGCCTTTGTGAACGGTATGGGTGTAATAAACATAACCTTAAAATATATATATTTTTTAAATTATTGATAAATTTGATCAGATTTAAAAATTTGTTGCAGTTTATTTAGTAGAGTTAGAATAAACACAAATAAGTGTTTTTTTTTGTTTTGAAAAATGGAAATAGAGAGTCTTTTGGAGTACCCGACTTTTGGTGGCTGACAGAGTTTTATTAGACAAATAAAGTTTTGTTTTAGATTTAAAAGTTGTGTTTTCTGCAAATTTATTTTCTTTGTTGTACAAGCAATACAGGTTTTAAGTTCCTCTGCTCAACACTTTCAAAGGAAATAAATAAATTTGAAAATTAACAGTTATATGTACATACATGTGCAATATAATATAATAGCGTATGACAGTGAGAATGCGAAAAAATACTAATTCTCAAAGTGTTTGCTGGGGCGTTGAGAGATCTTCAATTACATTATATCAAACCTCTATATGGTTACATTATTTACTATTAAATAAAGAATACAAATATACATAGTTTAAATGTCTTTTATTTTAATTTGAAAGCACAAAGTAATATCTAGGTATAATATTATTTATATTCCTATAACAATTTGTCCAAATAAAAATCCATTCTCGACATTCTCCTAAGTAGAAACTAAACAGTCAAAATGAAATTCTGTAAAGGATCCATTTGCATCTGAAAGAGTGTTTTCCTAAAAGAAGTGCCGCTGCAAGAGGATTCTGCTTGAAAAACTGCTTGATACTCTAAAAACAACTCACACTGCCAAGGGTTATTCCAAAGCCAATTGTCTTCATTGCATGCAGCGATGTGAAACCTGTAACCAATACAGTTTTGAGGGTCGATTTACACAGCAACATAACAAAAAATTGAATTTTAGGGATAATTTTGGTATTTTCGTTTTTTTTTCTGCCAGCTGATTATGGTAAAATGGAGCTTTAAAACAAGGCATTAACTTTATCCATTCTGCTATGTTACTATGGGTAAACCATCATGCATACCCTAGCTAAAATCCCACAAAGAAAAATACTCTGTCAATCTATGGGCACCTAAGCTCACACTAGGTACTATATAGTTATAGTGTGCGTGTGAGCTAATATAACTATAAACTGAAATATTGTCACGAGGGGGTTTTATCGTGACGAACACAGTTTAAGTTAGGTGTAATGGTTTTATTATAATACTTATATTTACTACTTACATTGTACTTAAATACATCTTGTCTACAAATCTTCTTTGATAGGCTTAACTTCTTATACTTGACTAAAGTACTACTTGTTCACTATTAACTAAGCCTGGGCGTTAGGTTCTCAGCGTACAACTAACTGCTAAACTCTTTTGGAGATGCTTTTATTACAAACCGTTTGCCATTGATAGGATATCGAGATGTGTTTTGTTTCCTGTATAAACATCATCGAAATCCCATTAGCCACGTTGTTTATAATACTTCTATATACAATGTATTACTTTTAATACAATTTGAACTATATACAGAAGTTCATTTCCTTAGAATGTTTAGGGTTAATGTGCACTTGCTTATAAACGTAACTTGTGTCATTCACTTAATAGGACATTATTTTCTATCCTGACACATCCCCCTTGCTTTAAAAAAAATCTGTCCCCACAGATTGTCTACTAAACTATTTTTCACAAAAAAAAAATATAACAGTCGTCTGTACCTAATAAATTATAAAACTAATTAACTAAAATAATTGTTTATCCATTCCCATCTACTCGTTCCGATTGTTTTGCATTCTTCAGGTGACGCAACCTAGTCCAATGTAGGTTTATAAAGAAGTATCAACCGCAGTGTTGCCGTGACGAATTTGTGGGTCTTACACGCTGCCTTGAAAATGTTCAGATCTCGCTTTGTTGCCAACTGTCCTTATCTCGTTTTGACTTGTGCGGTCCATTCCCTCAGGAAGACCTGGATGGTAGGTCCTTTTTTCTGTTCGTAGTGTTTGATTTGGCGGCACGACTGGCGGGGGTTTAGAGTTGGCTCCCCCCGGTTTTTTCATGCTGCGCTCTGGGTAGCTGTCTTGCCTTGTGGTATCGACTGTTGCCTTGTGGTATCGGCTGTTGCCTTGTGTTATCGGCTGTTGCCTTGTGGTATCGGCTGTTGCCTTGTGTTATCGGCTGTTGCCTTGTGCTATCGGCTGTTGCCTTGTGGTATCGGCTGTTGCCTTGTGTTATCGGCTGTTGCCTTGTGGTATCGGCTGTTAGCTCTGTCTGGGTTGACTACTTGGTGGGTTGGCTCTATGGCGATTTGTCTGCTGTACACCAGTGCTAATCGGCCCTGCTCACCACTTTTTCGTCTTTTGCATTACTTTGGTTGATCTTTTTGGCCGCTTTGCTAGGCCTTTTGTGACGTCTTGGTTATGTCAGGTTGTCATCGTTCTTCCATGTCTTCTTTCTTCATGTTGGGAACGAGTAGAATAGGTGGATCTAAAAAATTACAATGTACAAACGATGTTAGGACATAATAAATATTTACATATGTGTACATTGAAAAGAGACAAAAATTACAAAAATGAGAAAAAAAAAATTATTTAATTGTTCTCGGTTCATTTTAGAATTATTTATACCCTGGCAACCCTGCTTATTTAGCCTGCTTAAACTTATATCATTTGATAACATTCGAAAAAATATGTTTAATTTAATACACCTTTGGTTATACATTCCACAATTTGTTTTATTATACATTCAAAACAATGTGTGCGTTTTGCACCTTTTAAGACATTATAGAAATTATTTAACTAAGTTTAAAATATGTATGTCATACATTTATTTTTTCTATGGTATACGCCCTTCATTATAATTTATTCCCCTTACATCTCTCAATCTCACTCCTGTGATTCATAAAAATTATTAACATTGAAATAATATACAATTATAATTGGCGATCTCTTCTATGTGGCAATTAGCTTGTCGGCAAATGGGTTAGCTCCTATCATTTACTATAATATTTCTTCAATAATCTTTTCGCGTAGACTTTGACATGAAATATCACGGTAAAAATGAGTTCTTCCATTTGCGGACTACGACGCGCAGTGCAGGTCGTAAACATTTATAAAAATTATTTATTATACAAAACTACCGGCATAGTATACGGTTATGTAATCTATGCGGTTTTTATAATTACATTGAGCACGTGTATAAATAAAATATACCGGCATTTAATTATACGACGAATTTTTTATTCGCCGGAGCCACAATTGACAATGTTTGCATTAACTTTTTCGCCGATTTGAAGGGAGAATAAATCTTTTTGTTCTTTCAATTCGATTTGAAACTTTGTGTGACCGTAGTTGATTACGATTTCGGGTGTATTTTCTTTTAAATTTAGTGACGCCGATTTTTTTGAATGTTTTTTGAGAAGTTTTATGCTTACATAGGTTAAAAACAAAAGCAGGGCAAGGCACGTGACACCGAATAATATGTCATATTCGTAGTGTATCTGTGTTGTGCTTAAAATATTTTGTGCGTTAGCAACTTGAACTGGTGATGCTGCCAGACTTACAATCGGATGATGAAAAAATAGGTATGCAGTCGACACTGAGAGCAGAAAATTCCATAGCAGAAAAATTCCGTGACTTCCCATACCGTATTTATCGCTGAAACCGTATGTTTGCGGTATGATAGTGTCTACTGAATTTTCAATTTGTTTTAATGTTGTCTCTGATGACGTCAAATTTAAATGAGGTATATTTAGTGTCCAATTTGAGTTAAGGCACTCTTGCATATCTTTATATGTGGGTTGCATGTGTTGCATTTTTGGTCTTAAAATAAATGATTTTAGATTTGACCAAACTGCAGGTATAATGTGAACTATGCTCGCTGTCTCGATTTTATTGTTACATGGGAATTTTTGTGGGATAATAATTTCTCCGGATGACTCTAACTGGCAGTTGCATGGGATTTTAATTTTTAAAGCTCCTTTTTTGTTATAAACGTTTTTTAGCTCGGTTTTTTCACTACCGCATGAGAGATAGGTTTTTTCTTGCAGATGTGTAAGTATGTATGTTATGTCATTTATTTCTGAGATGATCAACGAGTTACCCGAGTGGCAATTCATCGGGCAGTATGAACTTATTTCTTCTACAGACGCGCCGTGATACAATTTTTTGGCGCACTCTGGTCCCTGTATATTATCAGCAGAAAACCTAGGAATAAAACATAATTTGTCGTGATAAGGTCTACATAAATGTAGCCCTGTACCTGAAATTTGTCTAATCTCTTCTTTTCCGTAATTATTTTTTGAGACAGCGATGTACAATGCCTGGTGTGGTATTGTACATGTTTGATTGAACCATGCGAAGGGTGTGGTGGTCAGTTCATAAAGGTCCCACTTTTGTCTGTGTTGTATAATCGGTATTTTAATGTGAATAAAAATTTTATTTTCCGTGATGCTGCAGTCGCATATTGGAAGTTCGTAAAATTTTGAAATTTTTTCTTTTGAAATTGCCAAACCTTGATTTGACGAATAGATTTGTTTTTCCAGATTATCTAAATCCTTTCGTAGAACCTCTGGATTGACTATTTCAATAGGGATTTTTCTTGCTTTGCATGATTCAATAATTTTTTGTTTTCTTAGTGCGCGAGTTAGAGATATTATTCGCCTTAAATTTTGATACTGATTGACCAGAGACGTGCTAGCAAAACTTTCTTCATCCCTCAGGATTACTTTAACCTCTTTATTTAAAGTTGAAACTTTTGAGTCGATAAATTTTATTTTACGTTCTGTATCTTTAAAAGTATCGCCAATTTTTGTAGTGTAATCGGAAAAATGTTTTGACTGTTCCCCGATACTGTGAAGGGTTTCGCCTAGCCCTTTACTGATTGTGTTAAGTTGCCTTTTTACTGTTTCGTCATCCTCAGAAATTATATCGAGTTTTTCTTCGGTCGCGACCCCACAACACCAATTTAGAGCGTCTCCGATGAAGCCTAGTGCCCTTTTTGGCCTTAAATTTTGTTTAGATTTTTGTGTTCTCATCGAAGATGCGCCCCAGTTACCGTTTAACAAATCGAATTCTTTTTTGAATGCCTTCCCTAACTCATGTGTGTGTGATACCAAGTTACAATTGTCGCCATATGACTCGCAGATATATCTTGGTAACTCTGGTTCTGTCATGATCTCTTCTGACCAGTCCATTTTATATGTAATCGGAATCGTAGCTTCGTATGCTACAGTTTGCGGTAGTGCCTTCCAAAATGCTCCGGCACTGACTTCTACTAGGTAGGATTGGTTGTTTTCGGCTTCTGTGACCTTAATTGCTATGATGCACAATATGAAGTTCCATCTAAAAAAATTCTTTGCAAATATATGTTATTTACATGCCATTAGATGTGTTTTTAAAAAATTAAATGTCTCTTTAAAATTAAAATTTACTTTAATAAAATAATAAATAATAGCATTCATAGTGTTTGGCTACGATATTTATTTTGCATTTTATTTGTTTTATTGCCGTCTGTTCCTTGTTAGCAAAATATTAAGAGTTATCAAAATAAAGTTGTGGTTTATTTCCACAACATCTTAATTTATTTAAAAAAAAATACTTTAATTATTTATAATGTTTTGATCGATAATATAAATGTTTAACGAAAACTATTAAACTTCTAAGTGTTTTTAAAACAACCGGCTTGGATATTATTAAACAAACTCCGAGTTGTCTCAACAAATTTAATCAAAAATTTTTATATTCCTTAAATGTTTTTTAAAACAATTTATCTAATTAGTTGATACTTATAAGTTAAATATTTCAATAATTTTTAACTTATTTTTAAACTTTGCGGGAGTGTTATCCCAACATTTAATTTAATTTATTATTATTACTACCTAATTGTTTTCTAAACTTAGGTTGGTGAACACTAATTAGTCGGTCGTATACCATTGATATTATATTTCCTACAAACAGTTTATATTTATGTATGTAAAGATTTCAAAGCGGTCGTTGCTTGACACTTTGTTATATTATCTGGTGTAGTGTTTTAATAACATGATACCGTACACCTCCTAATCGGTTTTTAATTGTTTTATTTATACTTGCACTGAAAATAAAAAATAAAAGTCTAATTTAATTATAGGTAGGTATCTTTTTTAAAATTTAAATTTTGCATTGAACAAAAATGTCTTTTTCACTTCACTAAAATAGCGTCCTTTATTTTATTTCACTTCACTTTAAATAGTGTCTTTATATACAGGGGAATATTTGTGACACAAGGTCTTGTTATAAGGGCTTTGCCCTAAGGGCCTTGCCATAAGGGCCTTAAAAAAAATTTTTTTGGGCAGCTTAATTTTCTGTCACTGGGACTACTTCCGGTGTCCATGGGTCATAGTAAGGTAGCATCCTGCTGACATGAACCACTTCTTTTTTGCATTTGTTTGATGGTCCTTTTCTTATTTCGTAATCCACATCCGACATTCTGCGTGTAACGTAATATGGGCCGAACCATCTGAGCAATAATTTTTCACTTCTTCCTACTTTTCTGACGGGAGTAAAAACTTTCACTTTCTCGCCTTCTTCATATTCTACGTGTCTGTGTTTTGCGTCATAGTGAATTTTGTCTTTTTGCTGCTGATTTTTTATATTTTCCGCTGCGGCATTTCGCACTGCGAGTGCCCGGTTTCGGATTTCTTCTGTGTTACTTGGTGGTGGACTCATCATGATATTTGCTTCTATAGGTAATATTGGTTCCCTACCATAGACCAGCATAAATGGCGAGTACTGGGTCGTTGCTTGTTTTGAACAATTATAGGTTGATGTCACTAAAGGTAAAAATGTATCCCAGTCTGTATGTGACGTGTTTGTGTACATTGATAACATATCTGCGATAGTTTTATTCATTCTTTCTACTAGTCCGTTGCACTGTGGATGGTATGACGTAGTAAACTGGCTTGTGACGCACATCATTTTTAACATCTCTCTTATTAGTTCGGATCTAAATATTTGACCTCTGTCACTCAGTAGGTACTTGGGCGAACCGTGTCTTGTGATTATTTTTTCGACCATAAATTTTGCGACAGAATTTGCTTTTCCGTCCGGCAATGGCGCTGTTTCGGCCCATCTTGTCGCATAATCTGTCGCGACTACAATCATTGTATTTTTTTGTTTTGATAATGGGAATGGCCCGAGAAGGTCTATAGACACTCTCTCAAAAGGAACGCCTATCGGCATAGGTTGTAATAGCTCTATGGGAATTCTATTCTGTTGTCCTTTTCTGGCTTGGCAGTCGGGGCATCTTTTAATAAAATCTTCGATATGTTTTTGTTGATGGTCCCAAAAATATCGATTTTTAATTTTTTCTGTTGTTTTGGCCACTCCTAGGTGGGCGCCTCCTAACGGCTCGTTATGATGTGCAAATAAAATCTCTCCAATTAAATTTTTTGGTATGGCTAGTAAAAATTCTCGCCCTTCTGGCCTAGGATTTATTTTGTGTAAAACTGTGTCTATAAGCCTAAAATTTTTTATTCTTTTTCTTAGTCCAATACTGCCAATTTTGTCAGGATCTTGTAAACCGTCTATGATCTCTCGCAAACTTTCGTCTTCTCTTTGTAATTTTCCCATATCTTCGGGTTCAATAATGAACGTTGGTATCTCCTCTAATTGTTCCTCTTCATTTTCGCTCGGTTTTAGCACGGGATTTCTACTCATGCAGTCGGCATCTCTGTGTTTTGCTCCACTTTTGTGTTCTATTGTGTAGTCAAATTCTGACAATTTTATTGCCCATCTGGCTAATCTTCCTACGGGATCTTTAACTGATTTTAACCAGCACAGTGCGTGATGATCGGTTACGATTCGCACATGCTTACCATATACCAATGTTCTAAAATAGCCTAAACTGTATATTATTCCTGCTAGCTCTAATTCTGAGATTGACATATTTTTTTCTGCGTTTGTTAAACTTCGACTGGCATAGGCAACAGGGTGAAGATGGGTGTCTTCCCCCTCTTGCAAAAGTATGGCGCCTAGGCCTTGCCTGCTTGCATCGACGTGTAAAACGCATTCTTTTTCGGGTTGATAATGCGCTAAAACTGGTGATGTGATCAGCCTTCGTTTTAGCTCCTCAAATGATTTTTGATGTTTTTCTTCCCAAAAGAAAGGTGTGTCTTTTTTGGTTAAATCGTGAAGCGGTCTGGCTATAGCGGAAAAGTTTTTTATGAATTTTCGATAAAAATTTGCAAGGCCTAAAAGTTGCATGACATTTTTTTGTGTTTTAATTTTTGGAAAATTTTCAATACAAACTAATTTCTTTTTGTCGGGTTTTAGGCCTTGGCTCGATACAGTATAACCGAGCAGATCTAGTTCTTCTTTTATATATTCGCATTTTGAGGGTTTTAGTGTTAGCCCTGCATCCCGTAGTCTTTGAAAAACGGTGCGCAATTTTTCTAAATGGTCAGAGAGTGTTTCTGAAAATATACAGATGTCGTCACAATAGACCAGGAGCGTTTTCCATTTTAGATCACGAAAAACCATATCTGCCAATCTTTGAAATGTTCCAGGAGCTCCCGATAATCCAAAGCATAGCTTGTTCCAAACGTATGTACCACCTTGCCCGGGGCAACAAAAGGCTGTATACTGTTTAGAATCGTCGCTAAGCTTTATTTGCCAAAATCCACTGAACATATCGAGTGTTGTGAAGTATTTGGCCTTCCCTAAATAGGTCAAAAGGTCGTCTATGACTGGCATTGGGTAGTTAGCTCTACGTGAAACATGATTTACGCGGCGAAAATCGCAACAGAACCGCGTCTCTCCACTCTTCCTTTTCACCAGTACCACCGGACTTGCCCATTCTGACTCCGCTTCGCTTATAACGCCTGCCTGAAGCATTTCATTTACTTGTTTGTCTATAATTTCCTTTTCCTTATGAGATACCCTATATGGCTTTTGACGTATGGGTTTCGCGTCACCCACGTCAATCACGTGTTCTACAAGGTCCGTCTGGCCCATATATTTTGGACTTTTTGCGAAAACATCGCTGTACTCCTCTAATAAATTGTATAAATGCGATTTAATTTTTTCATCTTTTATGTGGTTAATTTTGTGGTCCGCCATTGTCACTCTCTCTTCATCCTGTATCTCTTGTGTCTCTTCAATGTAAAGGACCGGTAAGGTGTCTATATCGTACCTAAACCCCTTTTTAAGGTAGCCTAAGGTCGATTCCTTGAAAATTTTTATTGGGTTATGTTTTTTGGTGGTTAATTGCATTGTACAAGTGTCGTCATCAAATTCAGGGGGAGAGCAAATAATTCCTTTAGGTCTTAAAAATGCGTCATTCTCTTCAAAAATAAAATTTTTTAAATCAACTGAACCGAATTTTTCTATCTTTAATTTAATTGTTGTATGCTCACTCGGTATAATAAAATAATCATTTAAACAAGTTACTTTGAAAATATCCCTTAAATCCTGGCTTTCCTCCTGTACTAAAGGTAAAGAAGGTGAAATAAAATTTTCATAAGTGCCCAATTGATAATTTTCGTCTTTATGAAACGAAAGTGTTGTTGTTATGTAACCGTTCGTTAGTCGTACAGTCTTGTCGGTGAGATTAATTTGGGCGTTATTTTTTTCTAAAAAGTCCATTCCCAAAATTAAAGGTTTTGGTAATTTTTCTACGACTATGGCTTCAATGTAACCACACATTTCGCCGATTTTAATTTTAAATTCTGTTAGGCCGAGTGGCATTACTTTATTTCCACCGGCAGTTGATAAAGCAAATTGTTGTTTTAAAGGCTCTATGTCTCTACATAGAGATTTCTCTATAATGCATTTTCCAGAGCCGGTATCGAGGACTATGTCTACCCCCTTAAAATTATTGACGACACCCTTAACTACCAGAATTTTATTGCTTGCCCCTGTTTGGAGGACGACGCCGTTGGGGCACTCTAATTGAGTCGTCCTTGCACATTTGGGGATGGCGACCTACTCGCTCTACTAAACGATACTCTTCTTTGTGGTCCCCTTTCGCTGCTACGCTCCCTGCTACATGCATAATGCCCACACCTATTGCAATCGTTGCATCTCGGCCTGCCGTCGTGACACCTCGTATTTGGAAGATCCCTGCTTCCTGAGTGATCCCTTCTGGGTGACTCTACGTGACTATTTTGCGGCCTTCTTTGTTCATTCCTGTTGTTTTGTCCAAAATTATTTATATTTTGGCCAAAATTCCTCCTATTATACCCATGATTTGAGTTTTGATTATAATTTCCCGTATTTCGATTATGATATTGACCTATCGGCCTGTTTAGATTACCTCTATAATTGTTTGATCTACCTCTAAATTCGCGAAACCTCGACCTACCTCTACCATTTTGATGATAGTTCGACGCGTTTTGCCTAAAATAGTTTGTTTCATTTTGTCGCGTGTAATTTGGGCCATTTTGCCTTAAAAAATTAGGACCGTTTCGCCTAGGATAGCTTCCCTCATTTTGTTCGATTGTCAAAACTTCTGTTTGTCTTGTCATTTTGTCTATTAAAACGTTTTGTCTAATAGCACTTAATTTCAAAACTGTTTCTCTTAGTTTTTTGTGATCCAGGTCGGATGAGGTTATTAATTCGTATGACTCTGTATAGGAGCTATGTAGCCCACTTTCAAAATGTTCTCTAAATTGGTCAAATGGCATTTTTTCGTCAATTTCATACGCCATATTGAATAAATCATAATAATATTGTTTAATATCCTCAGCACTTCCCTGTTTTCTATTTTTAAATTTAATTTTGAGATTTTTTAGAGGTTGGTCACCCCCAAATTCTTTTAAAAAATCTTGTTTTAAGTGAGCCCAAGTTTTATTTGCATTCTCGGTTTTGCTACTATATTCTAAAAACCATCTGAAGGCGGCGCCTTCCAAATAATTTTTAAAATATGCTATCTTATGCGTTTCGGTCCAACCGTTTACTTGAGATACTTTTTCGTATTTTGTAATGAAATTCACCGGGGAGTCTAACCCTGGGTTAAAGTAAGGTGGGTCTATAAATTTGGGTGATGCCGGATTACTGGTCGTACCCGTCAGAGCATCACTTAGCGTTGTATTTGTCATTTTACAAATTTTTGTGATGGCTGAGTCCTGTTTTTTATTGAAGCTAGATTTTGTATTCAACCCTTGGTTAATTATGGTTTGACTTTTTTCGTCTTGCAACGTTTCTTCGGTCGAAGGAATTTCCGTTTTATTGGAAATGACCGTTAAATTATTTGAATCTTCAAAAGATAAATTTTGCCCACGGGATAATTTAAAATCTTGTTTTGAAATTTGTAAAACTTTTTTAGGGGTTGAGTGATTTTCGGCACTCGGATCGACGAAGGATAAGTCGAAATTTACTGTCTTTCTGACAGGACTTCTTGAGAGTTTGGTGCTTTTTAAAAAGGGACTGCTCGCAGATTGCGAACTAGAGGCGAAGACGTTATTTTTATCGTCTTCACTAAGACTTTTTGTGACGCTTCTAGTGACTCTGGCTGGGGTACCCATTAATTATAGAAACCATCTTTTTAAGAGAAAAAAAAAACGTATGAAAATACCGAATTGAAAATGTCGAGACAAAATGAATTAAACTAATATGCGAAAAAATATACACTAATAATAGGTAACATGTCACCACACTTAAACTGCGTTTTTTGATTTAAAAAAAATATATTATTTTTTCTGTCCATCTAGTTTGAAAATTTTATGAAAATGGTATTTATATAGGAGAAATAATTCTAATGACAGAAAAATAATTGAAAAAAAATTATAAAAAATAAATAAATGTAATATTCAATATTTAGTTAATGCATGCCGGAATCGATTGTTTCGGCTGGAGCGTCATAATAATTTTCGATACTCCTTAAAATAATTTAAAAAAATTAAAATGAAATAACAAATAGTGAAAAGAGTGAAATTAAGAAAAATAAAAAAAATTAAAAATAATTTGAAAAATACATTTTTTCCACTATATGCCTATATGGCTTTCAAAAAAGACAGCGGCGCCTCCACCATATGTCACGAGGGGGTTTTATCGTGACGAACACAGTTTAAGTTAGGTGTAATGGTTTTATTATAATACTTATATTTACTACTTACATTGTACTTAAATACATCTTGTCTACAAATCTTCTTTGATAGGCTTAACTTCTTATACTTGACTAAAGTACTACTTGTTCACTATTAACTAAGCCTGGGCGTTAGGTTCTCAGCGTACAACTAACTGCTAAACTCTTTTGGAGATGCTTTTATTACAAACCGTTTGCCATTGATAGGATATCGAGATGTGTTTTGTTTCCTGTATAAACATCATCGAAGTCCCATTAGCCACGTTGTTTATAATACTTCTATATACAATTTATTACTTTTAATACAATTTGAACTATATACAGAAGTTCATTTCCTTAGAATGTTTAGGGTTAATGTGCACTTGCTTATAAACGTAACTTGTGTCATTCACTTAATAGGACATTATTTTCTATCCTGATCGTATAGGACATTATTTTCTATCCTGACAATATATTACCTTTCGTTTGATACCACACAAGCCATGTTTTGACTTAAACTCTAATTTTTGAAATCTACCTTCACCATTATTTTTTCAAAAAACTAAAATGTAGGTTGTTTAACTCTAGACTTAATTACCTTTTGTTTGATATCACACAATATCACTCCCACCCTTTTATTTGACTTGCGTTCGGTGGATTTTGTTCATTTTTCAATGGGACCATCTCGACCGAAAACCCAGCCTAGGTACCAAATTTCATTCAAATCGCGCAAGCGGTTTTTGAGTTATGCGCGTTGGTCGTTACAGACAGACAGACAGACACACGGCGCGACAAAAAAGTTTCAAAATCATCTGAAACGCAAAGATATAAAAAAAAATTTAAAATCAGAGCAATTTTTTTTTTCTTGAAAAAATTAGGATCACCATAGCTCATACTACTACAGTCATAGACGAATGACAGAGATAGACCAGACACTTACACGGTGGGACTTTTATTACGATTCGTTAAATACCGAGATGAATTCCAAGACGTGCGCAAGCGTTGATCTGTCACTTCTGCCAACCAATCAACTGAGAGATATTTCAGTATGGTTTTATACAGCAAAACTTTAATAATCCCCAGTTCTTTTTGATGAAAATTCGTCGTTTTTGTTCTGAAAATGCCGGTGACGGTGCAAGTTGTGTGACAAATTATTTAGTGCCCAATTTAATTTGAATAAACACTGTCATCGGGGTTCTACTGTATGTCTATGCTACGATAAACATTTTTTAAAAGATTTAGCGCATTTAAATTTGTCAATACTCCCATGGCAAAACAAAATAAACGTGAAATGCATATAGAAGAAATACTGCATATACCTCAAAAAATATTAATCGCAGCACATAGATATTGTATATGTTTGAAATCAAAAAGAAAAGACGAATCTTAAAATGCAAAAATATACAGGGTGTTCCCTCTCAAAAAATTGACTTTATTGTCACACCCTGTACAGGGTGTCCCAAATTCGTTGTTTTTTTGTGGTGTCGGGTATTTCTAGGGGAGAAAGAAAAAAACTGAGCCCCCTTTGCGTCGCTCAAATTTTAAGAGAAGCCTGTGAAAACTACATTTAGATATAGCAAGCCGTTTTTAAGCTACGGAGTGTTTTTGTCTGCATTTTGCTTTTGTGTAAATAGCTTTCTTATAGATCTTTTCTTGAAGAATTGACAGATGTCAACGGTTTTTATTTATCTCTTTTGGTTTTTAAAATATTGCATAAAGTTGTTATTTTTCTTACAGAATAACTCTAAAACTCTCTCTAAAATTTCCTTTAAAATGATGTATCACACTCAATATTTTAATTTTTAATTTTTTTTATTGTTTTCTTTATTTTTATTTTTTAATCACCTCTTTATTATTTTTTAATATTAAGCAAACTAAAATATGTGGTAAAAATAAAAAAAAATACAAAAATATAAAGAAATCCCACTAATCCCATAAAGAAAAATTAATTTTATGTGATATCTCAAAAACTAAACGTGACAAATGAAATTTAATTTAACAGTTGAATTCCTCTTTAAAAAGTGTCTAAAGAATGTTTTCACAGAAATAAAAATATTAATAAATAAACAAGTTATATACCCCTTCCCAAAATGCAGACTTTTTAAAAACACCCCGTAGTTTAAAAACGGCTTGCTATATCAAAATGCGATTTTCACCTTTAAGCTTCTTTTGAAATTTGAGTGTTGCAAAGGTTGATCAGGTTTTTTTAGCCCCTCTAGAAATACCCGAAACTCCCCAAAAACATCGAATTTGGGACACCCTGTACATGGTGACGGATAGAAAAAAATTATGTTGGCTTTTAAAGTTCATCATCATAATTAACCAAAAAAAATCTACAATTTATTATAGCCCTTTATTTTCAATGATAAAGTTGCTGAGTGCTCCGGTTATAAAAAACCACCCGGTACCTACATAAAATCATACCTAAAAATTAGAATTGACCATTATTTTATACCTTGAATTTTTTATTATGCGTTAAGCTCTTCGATCTCGCGCCAATCCCGATATTCGCGCCAATAATTTAAATTAGACATTTTGACGTTAATTTTGGCGCATGCTCCTTTGATGGAATTCATCTCGGTATTTAACGACTCGTCTTTTATTACTCAATTGGTGCAGTATACCGGGGTGCCGTGGAAAAACCAGCGCCTCTCCAACTTTGTATTCCGTACTAAACATTTACAGGGGGATTTGAAACAATATAACGCTTGCGCAGTTTGTCTCTAAGCTGCAGGGTGGCTTTTCAAATTATTGTATACCGGATGCTCATAGCCATCAATGCAATCGTTCTCCAATCAAGCTACATCTTATAAAATGGTGTTTTGAAAAGTTTTAAATTAAATACATAATGTTAAATTTAAACTTTGCGCGCTGATAAGAAGAGTTATTTTGTGTCAACGCTCAGTTTGCCTAAAAACACTCTTTAAACACCAATTAGTAAGGAAGCTTAATTAAAGAATTTTTCTATTAATGGCTACTAGCAACAATAAAAAGGAAGGTTGAATTCTTTAAAATTAAATCTAAGGATTAGAAGTTTGTTTCTCATTGATTTAGGTACATAAATTTCCTTGAGAGGATAATTTTCTAGTAAAAAAAGGCTCTTTGACGAATATTCTGCAGTAAATTTCTTTTTATTAGTGCATAGAATACATTAACTTAATTATTACAATGCTTTATACATATAGGTTATTTTTCTATCAACGGAAACTTTTTTAATTGTTTTTGAATGAAAAATATAAACTAATGAATTCGGTAAAGGATCAAGCACACCTCTTATGGGATTTCTGTACTCCGTCAAACTTCATGAAATTTTGGTATGTTGTAGACTGAACCTTTCTTATCAAAAGTTTTTGGGGGCCCAACTCAAATTAATGACCAGTTTTTGAAATACAGGGTGTTGAAAGTGATAATGTCCAAGAAGCATAATGACCCTTTAGACGGAGTTTCCAAACATGCGAAATGTTACTATTACATGTATTTACGATTTATTTATTATTGTTAATTTGTGCTTTTAAAACCGTATCTACAGGGTGTTTAAGTAAATATTATTCGAAAGTGTTAATGAGAAACAAGCGTTAGTGTGTTTTAGGTTAAACCTTTCGTATCAAAAGTTCTTATGGGCCCAACCTAAATTAATTACCATTGTTGAAAGTGAAAATGTCCAGCTTTTTAGAAGTGTTTTGCAAATATATACGCAATGTTACTATTACACACATTTATTATTTTTTATTTGTGCCTTTAAAACATTATATACAGGGTGTTTAAGTAAATATTACTCGAAGGTTTTATTGAGAAACAAGCATTAGTATGTTGTAGATTGAAACTTGATGATCAGATGTTCTTATGATGGGCCCACATAAATTAATTAAGTGTTGAAAGTAATAATGTTCAAAAAGCATAATAGCTCTTTAGACGGAGTTTCCAAACATATACGAAATGTTACTATTACATATAGAGAGAGTGGTTATTAGTTTCTTAATGGTTCTTGACTTATTAAGTATTTAATACAGGGTGTTTCGGCAAATATCATTTTTTAAATAATATTAAAACATATTTAGGCGTTTTGTACATCTGTACCGTGCCCTGTAAAAAGCTATAAAGCTTGTTTCTCAGTAAAAAGTTTGACTAATATTTATTTAAACACCCTGTGGATAATGTTTTAAAGGTATAGATTAAAAATAATAAATAAATCGTAAATATATGTAACAGTAACATTCCGTAAGTGTTTGGAAAATCCGTCTAAAAATAATGCACCCTGTATTTTATAAACTGGACATTAATTTAAGGTGGGCCCATAAGAACTTTTGATACGAAAGGTTCAATCTAAAACACACTCACGCTTGTTTCTCGTTATCACTTTCGAATAATATTTACTTAAACACCCTGTAGAGAACGTTTTAAAGGTACAGTACATATAATAGTAACATTGCGCATATGTTTGAAAAAGCCGTCTAAAGACCCATTATGCTTCTTGGACATTATCACTTTCAACACCCTGTATTTCAAAAACTGGTCATTATTTTAAGTTGGGCCCATAAGAACTTTTGTTAAGGAAGGTTCAGTCTACAACATACCAAAATTTCATAAAGTTTGACGGATTACAGAAATCCCATTAGAGGTGTGCCTGATCCTTTTATGTATGTGATATAAAAATGTATTTAAATGAAACAATTATATAATATATATATATATATATATATATATATATATATATATATATATATATATATATATATATATATATATTATATTGTAAGCTTTTTAAATTAAAGTACAGAATATTGCTTGTTGTTTATTTAATTATACAGGATCCGGCATGATGATCTCCCATATTTTGCACCTCCACTGTGCCCGAATCACTGAGAGAGCTTAGCGTAGTCGGTTGGTAGCTCGCGCCTTGCCATTTTCTTGCCATCGTGCCTTTGCTATCGAAACATTTACTAAAAGTAATAAACGTAATCTGTGATTACGACGCACGGACGCAAAGAACTTTTCGTGCTCACTTCGCACTTGGTAGACATGCTTTCGTTCCAGATCCTTTGTGGATACCTAAACACTAACCCCGAACTATATAACGAATTGAAAGCAGCAATACGTCAAGGAATTACAGGAATATCGCTTTTAAGTTACTGTAGGAGTGAAACTTTCAGAAATCAGCTTCAAATGTGTATCGAAAAAAATGGCCGCCACATGGACTCAGTAAATTTCAGAATTTAATAAAAACAAATGGTATAGAATAGAGTTTCACTAGAAAAAAATCTAAATAGCATTTACAATGGCGTTTTTAATGTGGGAGATCATTATGCCAGACCCTGTATATAAATATAGTGAAGTAAACTATGTTTTTCCAAGCGCGGATTTGAGGGGTGTAACGTGGTAATTACTCCCTTAGAATAAAAATTATGCACTTCTTGTTAATAGTTAAATTAAAAACTGGAAAATTACCCCTTGAAAAAAATGTTAATAAAAAAAAATATAGTCGATTATAACCCTTCCCCCCCCCCCTTGATTTTGACCTAGATCCGCGCTTGTTTTCTAAATATTAAAATCTAAACTAAACATTTTAAACTCTGTCCTGGTTCAAAGTGTCGATCACGCACTATATATTTAACGTAAATTTCGTCTTGCCTCAAAATTAGCCAGTTTTTAGGCCGAAGTATCTCATCAAATAGCTTGGGGTTCAGTCTACAACATACCAAAATTTCATAAAGTTTGACGGATTACAGAAATCCCATTAGAGGTGTGCCTGATCCTTTTATGTATGTGATATAAAAATGTATTTAAATTAAACATTAATATATATATATATATATATTATATTGTACGCTTTTTAAATTAAAGTACAGAATATTGCTTGTTGTTTATTTAATTATACAGGATCCGGCATGATGATCTCCCATATTTTGCACCTCCACTGTGCCCGAATCACTGAGAGAGCTTAGCGTAGTCGGTTGGTAGCTCGCGCCTTGCCATTTTCTTGCCATCGTGCCTTTGCTATCGAAACATTTACTAAAAGTAATAAACGTAATCTGTGATTACGACGCACGGACGCAAAGAACTTTTCGTGCTCACTTCGCACTTGGTAGACATGCTTTCGTTCCAGATCCTTTGGGGATACCTAAACACTAACCCCGAACTATATAACGAATTGAAAGCAGCAATACGTCAAGGAATTACAGGAATATCACTTTTAAGTTACTGTAGGAGTGAAACTTTCCGAAATCAGCTTCAAATGTGTATCGAAAAAAATGGCCGCCACATGGACTCAGTAAATTTCAGAATTTAATAAAAACAAATGGTATAGAATAGAGTTTCACTAGAAAAAAATCTAAATAGCATTTACAATGGCGTTTTTAATGTGGGAGATCATTATAGACCCTGTATATAAATATAGTGAAGTAAACTATGTTTTTCCAAGCGCGGATTTGAGGGGTGTAACGTGGTAATTACTCCCTTAGAATAAAAAATATGCACTTTTTGTTAATAGTTAAATTAAAAACTGGAAAATTACCCCTTGAAAAAAATGTTAATAAAAAAAAATATAGTCGATTATAACCCTTCCCCCCCCCCCTTGATTTTGACCTAGATCCGCGCTTGTTTTCTAAATATTAAAATCTAAACTAAACATTTTAAACTCTGTCCTGGTTCAAAGTGTCGATCACGCACTATATATTTAACGTAAATTTCGTCTTGCCTCAAAATTAGCCAGTTTTTAGGCCGAAGTATCTCATCAAATAGCTTGGGGTTCCGTTTGGGAAAGCGATGGCGCTTGCTAACGTATTCTTCGCACCCACCAACACAACATTGTTTTCTTTTTAATTTTTTAAGCGATGGATCGCCCCCATCAAAACGCGCAAAATACCGATTGGTCCTAATTTAGCAAAAAACACCATAAAAATAAGGTAAAAAGTCGAAAAATAACGAAAAACTGCATCCACAAACAAAAAATGTTAAATGAAATTACATCACCGTCATATTTTTATCCATTTCGCCAAAGTCAATGTCAGTCATAATCAAAAACAAATTGTCAAAATATACCAAGAGTAGCGGTTAATATATATTGCGACAGCACAGAACTCTGTCCATAATATTTTTATACCAGGGGTGACGGTTAGGGTCACTGCATCACGAAGACGTAGTGTCTTCTTTGGGTAGCGACACGACAGCTAAATATTTTTGGTTATATGACGAATCTGACACTGTCACGAGCGTAGCTTTTTTTTGTATTTAAAAAAATAAAATGGTTTACAAATGTTACGTAAATAACTGTCCGTCACACTCGGTATATATATTTAGACTGTCCAAATAAACTAACCATTCAAATAATGCTTTTCAGATTGTCGAATAAAAACGATGTTTTTTATGATTTCAATATTTACCCACATAGCGCAAGAAACCAAAAATTATTTGACATGTTTTATGAAATATAGAAAACTATAGTTGGATTTATTCTAGGGCATAAAAGTGTACGTTTAATCCCTTTTTTCATGGACTTAGGTGATTAAAGTAATTTCTTTAAAACTATAAAGGAAAAATTATAGGTTTTTTGGATCATTTTATTTTATTAATATACAAAAAACAAAAAGCTATCATAATACACGATAACGGTTATTCTGTTGCTTCCAGCTTGGCAGAAGTTACTGTACTTTGCTGATGACTTGGTTGGTTTCGATTATTATTGTGTCCTTTGGCATAGCCTTCATATAAAGGAAGTATTTAACTTTCTAGACTTCTCCAGGATAAAAAACAGGAATACCTTTTCGGTGAAATTTTTTACATTCTTTTTATTGCATCATTTTCGGTACTCTGAAAGCTGTTTTCTTTGGCGGCCTTTTCAATGTCCATCTCAAAGTAGGAATTATTCTTTGGTCCCTCGTTTGTTCAATCTTTAAGAAATAAAATTCAAACTTGTTCTTATTTAGTTTGTTATGAAATAAATATTATTTTTTGCACATTTTTTCTTTGTTTGTAAGCGTCTGACTGACTTTTGTTTAATATCTACCATAGCAACGCGCCCAAAGCTCACCAAAAAAATGAAAACTATCACTGCCCGCTGTATTATTATATACCGGGGGTTGACATGCTAAAACTAGAGTACCGGAGTAAGTGGTTTACTATTTATTTATTTTATGATTAATATTATTTTTAGTATATAAACTTTGGCATTAAAGTCCCTTTTAATCACTTAACAAATTATAGCCGTCCTTCCGGTCGGGCTTTAAAAATCTTGCCGCGAAATTAAAAGTAAACACCTCATATACCTACTATTATTCTATAACGGTGTCCAAACAAAAGCGGGCGGCGAAGAAAACGTCGAAAGAACAAAATGTCAAAGACACGAAAGGTTGAAAGTACAAAAGGTCGAAAACATATGGTCGAAACTACAAAAGGCCGAAAATACAAAAGGTCGAAAGTACAAAAGGTCGAAAAACAAAAGGCCAAAACTTCAAAAGGTCAAAAATACACAATGTCGAAATTACAAAAGATCGAAAATACAAATGCGATCAATCGGTGTTTTCCTAACCTTTCTCAATTGATCGCAAACCTATTCTAACCGGTACAGACACTCTCTGACCTTTTTCCACCAAAACACTGTCTTCAAATCACAGGTTTGCTATCAACTGAGAAAGGTTAGAATAATAGAAAATATGTTTCGGTTGGTTCGTTTTGGTATCACACTCTCTACCCAGACAGCACAAGTACGTACTATGTATGTAAAAACTCGTACTAGGTACGTACATGGTACATCCAATTAAACGTAAAATGTACGTACTCTAGACGTACATGGCACTAACATTGGACATCTAATTAAAATAACAAAAGTGTAGAATTAAGACTAGGTACCATTAAAAACTATTCTGGCTTCCTGAACATTCCTACTTTAGAGTGATCGTCCAGGTTTACCTTAAGGCTCGAAGTCTCGATAGTTTTGAAGTTTGTTTTACTTGATTTAATATTTAAGTAATGTATCTCTAACAATGCCGTTAAATGGTATAATTTAAAGACACTGTATGTTATTTTAAAAACAAATAAAGACTTACTGATCGATGTAAAATACAAAAATAAAAGTTTTGGAATATTTTTCAAAAAATCATGTTTTTGCACAAAGTCTACCTGCTTGAAAGCACGGCAGAACCACAGAAATGACTTTAGAAACTATAAGAAATTTACAAAAGAGGCAAAATTTAGGGTACTATAACTACTATTATATCTAATAGTAAAAGTATATGCATTAAATTGTTGTAGTATTTTTTGTATTAATTTATATTATAAAAATAAAAAGTTGGTCAAAAACTTAAAATATAAGTATGTCTTTAATTTTTTTAAAAATATTTTACATACTGTAGGTACTCTAAAAATTCTGAGATCGCTTTACAAACTTCTACAAAAATTGTAGGTACTCTAAAAATTCCGAGGTTGATTTACAATTGTATAGAAATTGCGTGTAGGTACTCTAATTATTCCGAGGTAAGTTGACGAGTCGCCCATGGAAATTCCGAGGCAGGTCACGTGGGCTTGTCGCTACCCATGAAGACGCCAGGCTTCCAGGATGCAGTGACCCTAGTGACGGTCTGTAAATAGCGCCTCTCGAACTTCGTATTCCGAACTAATGTATACAGGGAGTATGTATAACAGTATTATGACAAGACCGGGGTGCTTTCCTTACTATAAATAATTAGTTTACTGTGACTACAGTATAGTAGTAGTGTGAGCTAATACGTAACTACATTTAATGTTTTCTATACGGGATATAAAACCAAGGCCAACACAAAAATAGTCCGTTTTGATAGCCCTGATAAAACAAACCCAACCATAACAAATTGTCTAGTCAGAGTTAACCATGTTGAATGGCCTCGAGTTTATAAATGGGACTTAAGGTGCCCGTCTCATCCCTATTTTTGAGATAAATTACACAATTGCAGTGTTGGAAATTATCCATATGATGCTTTTTCAACCAGGTCATCCAGGGAGAAACTGGTAGCATTAGAGGAATTTTTGTTTTTTCTAGTAAATTCTTCATCGAATTTGGGGGTGCTGACTTTTTTTCTTTTTTTGAAATTTGCCTTATTTTGGGTTTTATCAAACATTTTAGAAATTAATTTTTTTGAAATTTGGCAACGATGCGTGTTTGTACTCCCCTATTTTCTCCTCCACAGCTTTATTCTAAAATATGCACATTTTTCTATGGGTTTTTCGCATTTTGCCATCGTTTTAGACCATATTTTCAAAATCGGAAAAAAGTCAGCACCCCGAAATTCTTTTGTTTATCTAACACAACAAAAAAATAAGTTATAATTGGTTTCTATCATATGGCTTGATCGCCCAAATTTTGAAATTGCATGGGTTTTTTTGTAAATTTATTTTGATCACGTGATCGTCGATTCACGAACTGCGAAAAAGGAAGATGACGTGGTCTCTCGTGCAAAGCAGAAACCTAGTAAGTCAAAAACTAGTGTTTTGGGAAATAGAGTTTGAAGTTTATTTAACTACATACTAACCATAGTTTATTTAACTACATAGTAACTACATTCAACTTCCTTGTTTTCTAAGATAGCCACATTCTAGAAAAACTCTCTGGTGCCGTTTTTTACGGTTATTTCAATGATATAAAAATCTCATTTTTGAGTAAGTCGAGTTACTAGGTTTTTGCTTTGCATGCCAGCGGTACTTTCTGATAGAAATCTGTAATTTTTTCTTAATTCTTAATTTAGTTTTGACATTAATTGCACAGCGGCGCTGTTACACAGGACAGCTGTTTTTGACTTTTCCATAAAAACAAATATTTCTAACCCAAGAAAAATAAAACACAAAATAAAAATTGATTTAAACATTTAAACGAAAAGTACAGGCTGCTTTCTTTTTTACAAACGCAAATACTGGTACCTGGCAAAACGCGGTTTTCAAATTTAGATTGAGAAAGTACATTCCCAAAGTAGTATCAAAGTTTGTCACAATTTTTGAGAAAGTAACATAGTATATATACCTCAAAAGCGACAGCAGCTAGTTGTTTTCACAAATAAATTGAAAATTTCATTTTCAACAAAAATAAATTTACCTCAACACCCAGAATGACTAGGTCTTTTCCTATGGATAGCTGTACATGCCTCCTGGCGAAAATTTGTTTTTTAAATAAGACAATTTGTAGTATTACCAGAGACAATATAAGAAAGAAAATAAAAAAGTCAGGGTGCAAGCATAATAGAGATGTGGGGACATGCATTTTTGTATGTTTACTGCCTTCAATAAGAATCTTCTTTTTTATGCTATTATTGGAGACAACATATAAGAAACAAAATAAAAAAAACTATAACTTAAAACATGTATAAAAAAAATCTACTTTACCCAGTGACTCCTATCCCTTGGTAGCCAGCTCTTAGATCAATAAACAATGCCCCCATATAATAAACAAAGATACCAGGAAATGATGTAACTCTATATTCATAAAAATTCTACTATACCTATTAGGGACATTTTGAAACACTTTGACAATTGTTATCGTTATAGTTGTTGTCTAGGTATCACAACTTAGGTTGAATTACTTTATTTGCCTGACTATTTTTGCACTTACCTTTAGTAGAATCTTCTTTAATTAAAGAATAATACTTTTAAACTAATTTTTCTTTAAAAAAATACCAAAATGCACAAACTTGACTGTGGTTAATAAGCACTTTATAATTATTGGGATTTTATTGTTACTTAGTAGTTATTTACTTTTTCATCACATTTATGTCTAACAACTGACCTCAAAGTGTGTAAAGTTTGGTAGTTTTTTTAATAAAAATAAGCTTAAAAGTATTATTTTTTAATTGAGGAGGATTCTACCAATAGTAAGTGTAAAAATGGCCAGGAAAACAAAGCCAAATTAGTCAGGTTGTGAAACCTTAAAAATAACTATAACAATAACAGTTGTCAAAATTTTTAGAGTTTTAAAATCTCCTTATTATCTCTGTCTTTCCAACTAAAAATATAATGGGTAGATGTAAACTCCAGTTCAAAAAAATTGAGACAAAATTTACTGACAGTTTGATGAGTCCGACATTTAAATGTTAATTGTAATGTTACATTTGTCAATAAAAAGTGTCTCAATTATTTGGCATTGGAGTTTTATGTACCTATGAGAACTTTCTTGGTGTGTTCATTGAACATTTTTTAAAACAACCTGTTCTACATTTATAGATCGTTTTTGACAAAGCATGTTAAAAGTTATCAGGTAGGATATTTCAGTTCAAACCACATTTTAGGTTAATTTAGATCAAGTTTGGATCAGGGTGTTTATTCTTGATTGTCTGTACCGTGAGGTGAGTGCTCACCTTGTGGATTCATTTCCCTGTGTAATAAGGTGGTGAAATCATTTCAAGTTCACCTGTGAAAGTGAACTTTTCACTCACCTCACCTCACAGAAAGTAGAGAATAACCATCCCAATCTGATAAAACTCACCCTTCAATTTGTTTTTTTTTTAAACAAGGCAAAAACAGATTTTATTGTTTGCAGAGGAGTTTTGTGTTTCTCTCAGAACAGTATCAATAACCAATAAAAACATTTTTATTAAAAAAAGAAAACCTGAGAGAAAACCATATTCTTACCTACTGCATATTTATGTTTTCTTGGAACATAGATTTGTTCAAAAATATTATCTTTTAACAAAAACACTTTCTAAAAGAAAAACAGGAAACTAATATTTTTTTAAGAAAATGTCAAATTTTTTTTTAATTAAAAAAAGTTTTTAAACAATTTCTAATTGAAGAAAATATTTTGGGACAATTTCCTTCCCCTCCTTCAAACAAATTTTAGAAACTTTATAGTAGTACATAATTTGACATAGGTGCAGAGGTGCACTATAAATGAAGCTCAGAAAAATTACTTTTACATTTATTTATTGTTTAAAAATATTTATTATTCTATTGCTACAAATAACAAATATATTGCTGCCGATTTATTGTTTTATTTTCTTTAAATAAATTACAGCATAGTAATAAAAATAGAAAACTTCTTAACAAGAGCTTGAAAAAAAATTATTAGAAAATATCTGAAAATACACTCTACTACAGTTTTAAAAAACAACCAATTATTTTTTATTTAGCAAAACTATTTTCTAACATTTAAATTTACAGCCTACTCAGTTATTATTATTATAAATTTACATTCTATATTCTTATAAATAAACTCTAAAATAGTTCTATAATCAAATTCAAAATAATTGAGACACTTTTTATTGACTGTTTGACAGATGTGGCACTATTAATAATCTTTAAATGTCAGACTTGTCAAACTGTTAGTAAATGTTGTCTCAATTTTTTTGAATTGGAGTATATAGAGCATACACACACAAACAGTTAGGTTAGGTTAAATTTTCTATATTATAAAAAACAAATGTTTTCTGAAAAAAAAAACCTATTCTTTATAGAAAACTAATTTTCAATAATATAAGTAACATTCAAAACAAATTTTCTTACAAAAGGTTCAAACATAATAATATAATATATGGTCGTTGGTTTACTGAAAACTGATTTGTGTTCAAAATAAAATTTTACAGAAAAGACAAAAAAGGTCTATGATGCCATTTATAAGCTGTCTGGATCCTTTTTTATCCTTGCTTCAATTAACGTTATTATTACATTTTTTTGCAAATAATTTTATATAGCATATCCATTATGACGATGAACTAGTAGCTCCTGTAATTTGTTGTGGAAATTTTAAACTGTTGATTTTGAGTACCTGATTTCTTCTGGAGTGTGAACTTGTATTGCACTTAGTAAATCCTAATAGTCAACCACCATCATTATTTCTAAAAAAAGAAATTTATCATGAAAATAAAAAGCACATTATACACGAAAATATAAAACAAAAAATAAAAAAATTGGGGGGTTGATTTATATACCTACTGCGCAAGTTGAGCGTTTGTCACCCACCTCATAGAGAAGGGTGTAAAAGGCGATTCGCCCGACGTTATTTTCGGCCAATATGAACGAGAGTAACTTTCACCCAGTATGTAATCTGAACGGAAATGAGCGCGCCCGACTACATCCGACGTGCTATCTGAACGTACCCCTGTGTGTTCATGTTTCTTAACCTAAATAAATTTCAAAACGAGAAAGATTTGTTTTTTAGCTTTTTTTCAAGTAATTTTTAAATTTGTGACATTTTAGTGCATTCCTAGTAATAAGGTAGGTCAGGTGCTTTTCTACGAAGGCGCCCTATTAAGTATTACATTATTTTTAGTGTGGCAACTGGAAAACAATGGATATCTTGAGATACTTGAGATTTAAATAATCTTGATATGATACTTCTAATACCTATTAACACAGAACACTAATGGATCGTTCATACTCGTCTTTTGTCTAGTCTTTTGTTTTGGTTTAGTCATATGTCTTGTCATAAGAAAGTTAAAATCACTGTTTCTTATGGGAGTGTTCATACAATGCTTTTGCTTTTTTTTTTGATTAGTCTTTGTCTTAAGAGTTGCCAACTTTCAATCCTTAGGACAATGACTAAGACGAGTGACAGACATCAGCTGATATTTGTTGTTTTTTTACAGGGCATAGGAAGAGTGCAAGCATGTGGCCGAAATTTTGAATTTACTGCCATTAATCATGTTTTTAACAGAAAATCTCAACATAATCTCAAAATTTTATTTGTTTTTATTTTCTTTTTCGCTTTTGTTCTTTCGTGTCTGTGTTTCGTGCACAGATTCGGTTAAATCAGATTGTTTTGTGTAGAAAATGACTTTTGAAGAGGGCCTTTTTATTGAAATTGAATTTTTTTTTTCGTGGGTTATGACTAAGACTAATCAAAAACAAAAGACGAGTATGAACAGCCGATTTTGTTTAAGACAGCTAAGACTAATCAAAGGACAAAGACTAATCAAAAACAAAAGACTAAGACGAGTATGAACAATAACTAAACTTATTAGGTCCATATACCAAGTACCTAAAGAGAAAGATCAATCACATTTACTATAACAATTTTCAGCCCTTCCAAAAGAAATGATCATTCCAGTTCGGTGCTTCACCTGTGGCAAGGTGATTGGAAACAAATGGGAGGCTTACTTGGGTCTCCTACAAGCAGAATACACTGAAGGAGATGCTCTTGATGCTCTGGGACTTAAAAGGTACAGTCTGAATTTTTAAATATTTTTTCTTAAAGTTCTTGTTTAGCTATAATCGAGGGGTGATCAGCTGCCCACAGTAGGTGTACAAATTTTTCTACAGGACCCCACAGGACTTCTACAGGACTATACAGGACCCCAAGGGTACTGTCGCCTAAGAGTGCCTGAAGCATGATTAGGAATGACTAAGGCCAGCAAAGGCAAATCGGCTCTCTAAGAAAAATGCGATTTAAGACATGATAACCTTTTTTGGTAACAAATTTTTTATGGGCGCTTTTTCAGCCACAGGACTATACAGGACCCCAGAGGCAGGACTATATGGGACTTTTTGTTTCAAACTCGTAGACAATGATTGTGTAGAAATAAAATTTTGAACTTCCATTGTCTTTATTTATTTTAAAACACGACGTTTCAGTTAGTAAGTATCTCTAACGGTTATCAAGTGTAAACTAAACAATCTAGTCTCTAGGCTACTACTTATACTACTTGGTGTGCAGTCAGGTGTGATGGCCCGCCCCCTTTTTAATCCTAAGACGCCTGTTTTCCTTAAGGAGTGGTTTCCATATGTTTGGTATGTCCGTGCTTGGGTGTCTGAAAACTTCTTTATTCTGCATTATAAATGCAGCTTCACTTAACTTTCGTTTTCGCCAATGCGACTCCTTATGTAAAACTTTAGCTTCTGACCACTGAATCCTGTGATCATTTGACCATGCATGATCTGCTAAACCAGATTTTTCAATAATTGGGTACTTTTTAGATGTTCATTTACTCTAACCTGAAGAGAGCGTTTTGTTTCACCTACATATGATTTACCACACTCACACGGGATATACATTCCTTATTATTTGAGGGATTGTCTGGTTGTGTTTTAGTTACAAAACTTCTTATTGTATTTCCCGAAGAAAATACTGTTTTTATATTATAGTGTTTAGCTATTCGTCTTATGTTTTCTGAAATCCCTTGAACATATGGAATGTTAATAACAGATTATTATTTTGAGAATTTGGTACATTTAGTTTGTTTCTAATTTTAAATATTGTTGAGTTTATTAATTTCTCAGAATAACCATTCTGTTGTAAATCCTTTTTAATGTTGTTAATTTCTGTGGTTAATACTTCATTATTACTACAAATATTTATGGCTCTTAAATACAAACTTCTTTTAACTCCTTGTTTTGTTGCAACAGAATGATTAGACTTAAAATTTAGGTACTGTCCCATGTGTGTAGGTTTCCTATATACAGTGGTTTGAATGTTTCTGCCTAATCGTTTGACAAGAACATCCAAAAAAGGTAAGGCCGAATCTTTTTCAATTTCCATGGTGCACTTGATTGTTGGTCGAATACTGTTTAAATGGTGTAGAAAATTTTGTAGTTTGTCATCATTTTCCGGCCATATAATAATGCAGAATAAAGAAGTTTTCAGTCAACCAAGCACAGACATACCAAACATGTGGAAACCACTCCTTAAGGAAAACAGGCGTCTTAGGATTAAAAAGGGGGCGGGCCGTCACTGCCGTGACTGCACACCAAGTAGTATAAGTAGTAGCCTAGTAAAGCCATAGATGAACTTGGAAGCTTAAAGGTAGCATGCTTTACGGAGCACTGGAAGACATATGATCAACTTAAAGCCTATACAATAAGGGGCTGTACTTTGGCATCAAGTTTTTGTAGAGCAGAGGGTGAACATGGAGGCTCAGCTATTTATGTTAAAAATAGCGTACAGTGGAAGCCTAGGCAAGACTTATGTAATCTATCTTTAAAAAGTATTTTCGAGTGCTCGGCAATTGATTTAGATTTAGGGAATAAAAAATTTGTAGTCTTAAGTGTTTATCGAATTCCAGGCTTAAATAGTGAGGAAAAAAACATATTTTTTAGTAAAACTGAACAAATAATGTCTATTTTATTTAAAGAAAGCTGTCAAATAGTAATGGCAGGCGATTTTAATGTTGACCTCATCAGCGGAAGCAAATTCTCAACTGACTTTATTCAAATGCTAGAATCTTTTAGTGTTTATCCATCTTTTTTGAATCTGACAAGAGTTACATTTACGAAAAGTAGCTGCATAGATAACATTTACACTAACATTGAAAATCTGTCAGCTAAAATGATCACATGCCACATCTCAGATCACCAAGAGTTGTTATGGGTAGAATTTAATATTAAACAAGAAACCTCAAAAGAGCAGGTAACTAGGAGGTTGTTCAGTGAATTTAATAAGGAGATTTTCAGGTTGACGTTACATCAGATAAACTGGGAGGCAGTACTAAATACCACTGATGGTATGGACATTAAATGGCAAAATTTTGTGAATATACTTTCACCGGCCTTTGAAAATGCTTTTCCAGAGAAAACTCTAATCAAAAAAACACAAAAACCAGCTAATTTTTATAAGAGTACTGAAATTTCAGATGCAAAACACATCCTAGATATTTGTTACACAATGTTGCAGAGAGACAGTGAGTACAGAGATGCCTATAGAGACGCAAAACAACAGTATAATGAACTACTGACTGCGGGAAGGAGAAACTATTATAGAGAATACTCTGCCAATATATGGGCCCCTAAGCTCACACTAGGTATCTACTATAGTTATAGCGTACGTGTGAGCTGATATAACTAAAAACTAAAATAAATTTTATTCAACCCCAGACTAAATTACCTTTCGTTTGATACCACACAAGCCATGTTTTGACTTAAACTCAAATTTTTGAAATCTACCGCCACCCTTAAAAAAACAAAAACTAAATTATATTTTGTTTAACTCCGGACTCAATTACCTTTCGTTTGATATCACACACGCCATATTTTTATGTAAACTGTAATTTTTGAAATCTACCCCTACCCTTAAAAAAAACTAAAATATATTTTGTTTAACTCCAAACTCAATTACCTTTCGTTTGATATCACACACGCCATATTTTCACATAAACTCTAATTTTTAAAATCTACCATCACCCTTTTATTTGGCTTGTGTTTGGTGGATTTTGTTCATTTTTAAATGGGACCATCTCGACCCAAGATCCAGCCTAGGTGCCAAATTTCATTCAAATCGGGCAAGCGCGTTGGTCTTTACAGACAGACATACAGACAGACAGACATACAGACAGACAGACGGCGCAACAAAAAAGTTTCAAAATCATTTGAAACACAAAGATATATAAAAAATTTTGAAATCGGAGCAACTTTTTTTTCTCGAAAAAATTAGGATCACCATAGCTCACACCACTATAGCATAGTATATGTGTGAGCTAAAAAGTAACGAACAGTGACAACAAAATAAAAACGACTTGGAATATAGTAAAAGAAATAACAGGTAAATCAACAGATCAAATAGGTATCCAAGTGCCTGGAGAAGGAATGGATATTGCAAATAATTTTAATGAAAGGCTGATTAAGGCAGCCGAAGAACTCACTCAAAAGCTTCCGTTCAGAAATTATAATGACAAAATAACCACAAATAGTCACTCTATCTACCTTGAACCGGTTACAGAGGAGGAAATTATTACAATTATAAAAAAACTAAAAAATAAACACAGCACAGGAATTGATGGACTCTCCAATAACTTAGTTAAACACTGTATGGAGCAACTTAAAGCACCCCTTTGCTATCTTGTGAACACCTCTTTTGAGCTAGGTAAATTTCCAAATGAGCTAAAACAGGCAATAATTAAACCTCTATACAAAAAGGGAGATCGAGAGGACCTGAACAACTACAGGTCTGATTCCAATGTTTTCTAAAATATTTGAAACTGCAATGTGCACTAGACTTCTTTCATTTTTTAACAAACATGAACTCTTCAGTAACTCTCAACATGGGTACCTAAAGAACAGGAATACTAGTACAGCCGTATTTGATTTCTTGGATTTTGTAGAGCAGAGCCTTGAGGAAAGGAACATTGCAATGGGAATCTTCCTTGACCTTTCGAAAGCGTTCGACAGCTTAGACTTTAAAATCCTGCTCAACAAATTAGAAAGGTATGGCGTAAGAGGTGCTGCACTGACCTGGATAGAATCTTACCTAAATGACAGAAAACAAAGAGTCATAGTCGAGAAAGGAGGAATAAAGTATAGCTCTATGGAAGGACATATAACAAGAGGAATACCGCAAGGAAGCTGCATAGGGCCTCTACTGTTTCTATTTTACATTAACGACATTGAATCTAAAGAAAAAGACATAGACACTAGACTCGTAAACTTCTCAGATGACACAAATGTAGCAGTAAAAGGCAAAACATTAAATAGTATCTTAGAAAAGACGGAATTAACTCTAGAAAGGTCACAGGAATGGTTCATAAAAAATAAACTACTACTGAATGAGGAAAAAACCCACTACATGTGCTTCAGAACAAGACAACGAAATGACATTTTTGACAATACAGTCATGATCAGAGACAAAGAAATAGTACTCGATGATTCAAACAAATTTTTGGGTATAATTATAGACCAGCACCTAGACTGGAGAGCACACATAGAGGAACTTAACACGGACTCAACAAAGCAATATACTCATTGAGAGTGGTCAAGAATTATCTAAATCGACACACAATGACCGTAATATAACATGCATACTTCGAGTCACTCCTTAGGTATGGCATAATCTTTTGGGGAGGCTCGAGTGAAATTGAGACAGTTTTCAAAACTCAAAAACGAGCTGTTAGAACAATTATGAATATGAAATTTAGAGATTCCTATCGAGGGAAATTCAAGGAACTTAATATATTAACTGTACCAGGGTTGTACATTTATGAATGTCTTCTGTTCTTATTTAAAAATAAAAATCTTTTTCAAAAGTACAAACCAAACCATTCACATAACACGAGAAATGAAGACTACATTTTTCCGCCACATAGGCTAACTCTAACTGAAAAGCTGCCAAAGTACTCTGCCATTAGATTTTTTAATAAGCTTCCTATGCAGTTGCAAAGAGAAACAAACTTTTTAAGGTTTAAGAAAACTATATTTAACATAATTACAAAAATTGAACCATATAGTATAAGAGATTTCACAGAACACAGGGATATTTTGCTTCTGCTGGTGGGAGAATCGTCTTAGGGTCCCTGCCTCTTTATCATCTTTTCACCATATTGGTGTTGTCTGTGTTTTTGTTGTTTTATGCTTCCAAATCTCTTCTTAACTACCTAAAATGAAAAATAAGATATATTTATTGAATTAATTTGCAAACAAATAAAAATACTCTGCCAATATATGGGCCCCCAAGCTCACACTAGCTACTATAGTTATAATGTACGTGTGAGCTAATATAACTAAAAACTGAAATATATTTTATTCAACTCCAGACTGAATTACATTTCGTGTGATACCCCACAAGCCATGTTTTGACTTAAACTTAAATTTTTTAAATCTACCCCCACCCTTAAAAAAAACTACAACTAAAATGTATTTTGTTTAACTCCAGACTCAATTACCTTTTGTTTGACATCACACACGCCATATTTTCACGTAAACTCTATTTTTTGAAATTTACCCCCACCCTTTTTTTAAACTAAAATCTATTTTGTTTAACTCCAGACTTAATTACCTTTCGTTTGATATCAAACACGCCGTATATTTACATAAACTCTAATTTTTGAAATCTACCCCTACCCTTTTAATTGGTTTGTGTTTGGTGGATTTTGTTCATTTTTAAATGGGACCATCTCGACCCAGGACCCAGCTTAGGTACCAAATTTCATCAAAATCGGGCAAGCGGTTTTTGAGTTATGCGCGTTGGTCGTTACAGACAGACATACAGACAGACGGCGCGACAAAAAAGTTTCAAAATCTTCTGAAACGCAAAGATATATAAATTTTTTTTTAAATCGGAGCAACTTTTTTTCTCATCATAGCTCACACTACTATAGTATAGTATATGTGTGAGCTAATAAAATTAAAAAAAATAAAATTAAAAAAAGAATAAAATTATATATAGTTCTATATTTCTCTGGGCTTTGACTGAGTTGACAAAGATTTTTTTTTAAAACAGTGTATCGCAATTGTGTTAAGTTTTAATTTAATGTAGTGTATTTTAGCTCACACATATACTATACTATAGTAGTGTGAGCTATGGTGATCCTAATTTTTTCGAGAAAAAAAAAGTTGCTCCGATTTCAAAATTTTTTATATATCTTTGCGTTTCAGATGATTTTGAAACTTTTTTGTTGCGCCGTCTGTCTGTCTGTCTGTATGTCTGTCTGTCTGTATGTCTGTCTGTAACGACCAACGCGCATAACTCAAAAACCGCTTGGCCGATTTTAATGAAATTTGGTACCTATGCTGGGTCTTGGGTCGAGATGGTCCCATTTAAAAATGAACAAAATCCACCGAACACAAACCAAATAAAAGGGTGGGGGTAGATTTCAAAAATTAGAGTTTATGTGAAAATATGGCGTGTGTGATATTAAACGAAATGTAGTTGATAAACAAAATACATTTTAATTTATTTAAAAAAAAGAGTGGGGTATATTTTAAAAATTAGAATTTAAGTGAAAATATGGCGTGTGTGATATCAAACGAAAGGTAATTGAGTCCGGACTTTAACAAAATACATTTTAGTTTTTGTTTTTTTTTTCAAGGGTGGGGCTAGATTTCAAAAATTTGAGTTTAAGTCAAAACATGGCTTGTGTGGTATCAAACAAAAGGTAATTTAGTCTGGAGTTGAATAAAATATATTTTAGTTTTTAGTTATATTAGCTCACACGTACACTATAACTATAGTACCTAGTGTGAGCTTAGGGGCCCATATATTGGCAGAGTATTTGTATTTTAGCTCACACATATACTACTACTAGTGTGAGCTATGATGATCCTAATTTTTTCGAGAAAAAAAAAGTTGTTCCGATTTCAAAAATTTTTATATATCTTTGCGTTTCACATGATTTTGAAAGTTTTTTGTCGCGCCGTCTGTCTGTCTGTATGTCTGTCTGTCTGTCTGTATGTCTGTCTGTAACGACCAACGCGCATAACTCAAAAACCGCTAGGCCGATTTAAATGAAATTTGGTACCTAGACTGGGTCTTGAGTCGAGATGGTCCCATTTAAAAATGAACAAAATCCACCGAAGACAAGCCAAGTAAAAGGGTGGGGGAAGATTTTAAAAATTAGAGTTTATGTGAAAATATGTGTATGATATCAAACGAAAGGTAATTGAGAATGGAGTTAAACAAAATACATTTTAGTTTTTTTTTTCAAAAAGGGTGGGGGTAGATTTCAAAAATTAGAGTTTACGTGAAAATATGGCGTGTGTGGTATCAAACGAAAGGTAATTAAGTCCGGAATTAAACAAAATACATTTTAGTTTTTGTTTTTTTAAGGGTGGGGGTAGATTTCAAAAATTTGAGTTTAAGTCAAAACATGGGTTGTGTGGTATCAAACAAAAGGTAATTTAGTCTGGAGTTGAATAAGATATATTTCAGGTTTTAGTTTTATTAGCTCGCACATACACTATAACTATAGTACCTAGTGTGAGCTTAGGGGCCCATATATTGGCAGAGTATTTTATTTTTGGACATTCACTAAGTTGACAAAAGATTTTTAAAACATTGTATCGTAACTGTGTGTCTGCTAAATTTTAAATTTTAATTTTAATTTTTAATTTAATGTAAGTAATGTATTTTTTGGATATTTTGCTTGGTATTTTAAGGTTTTATATTTTTGACAAAAAAGTCTCAACAAAATTTTAATTTTAACAAAATAGTACCAAATGTAGTGACCTTTTCAAGTTTCTTTTTTTCTTTTAGACCATTATATAATTTAAATTTTCAAAGTTAAGTAAGTGAACTGATTTTGGACTGTTTCTTTCTCTTTTGACACAATTCACTTAACCTAGGTTAGTTTTAACATTGTTAACTTTGCTAGGTTCTCTTGAATAAAGAAAATTTGAATTTGAGACTAGATTGTTTAGTTTACACTTGATAATGGTTAGAGATACTTACTAACCGAAACGTCGTGTTTTAAAATAAATAAAGACAATGGAAGTCCGAAATTTTATGTCTACACAATCATTGTCTACGAGTTTCAAACAAAGAGTTGAAGAACGGTACGGGCCCGGAATCAACAATCTATTCAGAGGCTACGAGAAGACCAAACTTAAAGTGATAAAGGAAGAAGAACACATTTCATTCTTGTGCGAGGCGCGCGACAGTGGTGTCATTCCGGTTGGTTTCCGCCTAAAAGCCAACTTTCCGGGAGTAAGAATGAAGAAGATCTTAGAGAGGACCAGCCAAGCACTAATCCGATCCCAAATCAGTTACCATCGATGGAGAAAAGCCAACTTCAACGCCGACATGGAGGAGCGTTTTGACGAAATTAGACGACACACATGGGAGGAAGACTACGAACCGATACTGAATAAAATTGCCAGTACGTGCAACAGAGAACGACAGAAGATAAGATCAACTCACCGAGAAAAACTTAAGAAACTACAGACACGTACTCAAGATAGAACAGACTCAACAACACCAAGCACTATAGTGAACATCTCCAAAAGGACTCTGAGCACCAATGAAGAATTGATACTCAGTAAGGGACTTAAGTTCGCCATTGCACCGGCACAGACACCGACACTGGAAATTATTGCGGCAATAGAGACCGTTAGTCTACCTCAACCCGAAGCTGATGAGTTTCGCCATAAAGTAAGAACAACGTTGGACAGAAAGAAGCAACAAAAGATAAACATCACCAGTCAAGAACAACGGGCAATCAAGAACCTGCAGGCTGACAAATCAATCAAGATTCTACCGGCCGACAAAGGAAACACAACGGTGATCATGGATGTCGAGACTTACGACAAAAAGATCCAAGAAGTTCTGGAGAAAGGAGACTACAAGCAACTACCCAAAAGAAGTTTTCAGTCAACCAAGCACGGACATACCAAACATGTGGAAACCACTCCTTAAGGAAAACAGGCGTCTTAGGATTAAAAAGGGGGCAGGCCGTCACACCTGACTGCACACCAAGTAGTATAAGTATAGCCAGACTAGATTGTTTAGTTTACACTTGATAACGGTTAGAGATACTTACTAACCGAAACGTCGTGTTTTAAAATAAATAAAGACAATGGAAGTCCGAAATTTTATTTCTATACAGGACTTGTACAGGACTATACAGTGACCAAAAATTTATTAAAGTCCTGTAAGACGGTGTACAAATTTGTTTCAGCTGATCACCCCTCGGCTATAATTCTAATTTTAGTCTTATATATTTTTTACCATTACTTTAACAAGAAAGGCAGTGACACATAGTCTATGTCAAAGTTTATAGAATATAATATATATTGTCTATGTGACAGATGAGAAAGACTGAAATGAAGAGAAGAATGAGTATGAGCAATAGGTAGATTAGTTTCACTTAGCAACATATTTGGTACTAGATATTACCATTGTTTGGTCTATCAAACAACCAACAAACAAAATTAGTTCTCTAACTTCAGTAAGATTTATATCAAAGATATCAGGTAAACCCAGTGGCAGATCTAGGTCCTATAAATTGAGGTTGCCCAAAAATTAAACTTTATGTGTGTTAAAATATGTTGCAGATAAAACAGCAGTCTAACTCAAAAAATTTCAGGCCCCCTGTAGATTCACCTCTGGGTAACCCATTGTCTAAAAAAACCAAACTTAAATTAATCCAGTAAGTAAGTCATAAATTGCCGTAAATTGCTATAATTGTGATTCCTCACATGTAAGAAAAAGTTAAGAAAAATGTGAAATACTACTGTAGTTAACAAATATTTTGACTAGCCAAAAATTACTTTCTTCTACTTTGTTACTAATAAAAGAAACTTGATGAATTTGACTATTCTTATGAATTTTTTGTCCAGGGTTGTATTAAAAAAGGTAGATTTCAGCTTTTTTGGACTTTTATTTTAAATTAGGGCTAAAAGACACACAGACCATAGTCTAATCAATAATTGAATGTAGGATTTAAATAAGATTTAAAAAAAAAGTTAATAATAATAATAATAATAAAAGTCCAAAAAAGCTGATAACTACCTTTTATTATTAAATATTCTTGTGCTAATAATAGAGTTATAAAATGTATACTAAAAGTGCTTTAGTCCACAACAAACTTTACTCCCTTTATATGCTAGCAATAAGCACTTTGAAAAATGGGTAATTTTATTCCCTTCCATTTTAAACCCAGTTTACTACCTTTGGAAAGGGAAAAATTAGTAACATCATAAAAGCTATTGGAAATGCAGGAAAATCTATCACAGCTAATGGTAAAATAAAATTAGACTAGCTCCAAGTTATTGGTGTGAGTTTTTAAGGGTGGATATTGACTTTTACAGTTCTCAATGAAACCAGATGTTCTATCGAAAGTTATAGGTAATGATAGTGGCACTCAGGAATATGTCTTGAGGCGGCCCAAGGTCTTATAATGTCATATTTTATGCTATTTTATCTTTTCATTCATAAAATATGTGGAAAATATCTAAAAATTCTTATGTTTGGGGGGACCCAGGCCTTGAGCCCCCTCTGGGTGTGCCCTTGGTAAGGAAAAGGTCTACAACTTTTGTAAGAAAACTTATTACATTGTAGTAACTTGAGGGGTGATCAGCTGAACCAAATTTGTACATCATCCTACAGGACTTTTAAATAAATTCTTGGTATGTAGTGTATTATAGTAATATCCTGTATAGTGTCCCGTGGAGTCCTGTATACAATTTTTATACACCTACTGTGAGCAACTGATCTCCCCTTGTAGTATCCTAAAATTTTCAAAGATTTTTTTTTTAATTTTGGATTTTTATCTTCTATATTTTGTTTTGGTTTTAAACTTTTAAATGAGTCCCCATTTCACAAGAGAATGTCCAAGTCCTGGAAGCAGATTTTTTTTTTAAAACAGTGGTAATTTTTTTTGTTAAAACATTTTTATAGAAAAAAAATTACTTCACCCAAAAAGAAATGAACCTTTCTAGCTAGCCTATTAGCACACTTTAAGTGAACTCTATTATATCAGCCTTGAAAATAGTTTTTTATACAGGGTGAACTGATCTTAACAAGCCAAACTTCACCAGCGTATGGTAAGTCGAAAAATATGAAAAAAAAGTCTATACAACATAGGTCGAAAAATGCTTCGTTAGGAAAATACAGTGTGTTAAAGTTTTCTTTAAAAAAAAACGGAAAAAATTATTATCTAGAAATCTACTTGGGACAATAAAGCGAATTTTGGTACAGAATAAAGGCTAATTTAGCTGTATACTTTTCTTCATGGGCGGTGACTGTCAGATTTTTCAAGAAAAAATTAAACAACAATGGATTTTTTTTTGCTTTTAAATTATTTTTTGAAATCACAGTCTAATTTCAGTTAAAAAACGTCTCTTTACTTTTACCAATAAAAGAAAAAAAAACAGCGTTTTGTTAATAAAAAGTCAAAGATAGTCAATAAATTTTAAAAAAGGTGATAAGTAATAGTAATTTAACTACTTTTTTTAAAATTTATTGACTATCTTTGACTTTTTATTAACAAAACGCTGTTTTTTTTAACTTTTATTGGTAAAATCTTTATGTAGAGATAAAACAACTATTATTTTTTAGTTAAAAATGACGCATCGTAGAAAAAAAAGCAGAGAGACATTTTTTAACTAAAATTAGACTATGATTTCAAAAATAATTTGAAAGCAAAAAAAATCCATTGGCGTATCATTTTTTCTTCAAAAATGTGACAGTCACCGCCCGTGCGCACGCCCCTGTCAGACCAAAATTGTTGCTTTATAAAGCAAAGTGTACAGCTAAATTAACCTTTATTCTGTACCAAATTTAGCTTTATTGTCCCAAGTAGTTTTCTAGATAATAATTTTTGTCGTTTTTTTAAAGAAAACTTTAACACACTGTATTTTCCTAACGAAGCATTTTTCGACATATGTTGTATAGACTTTTTTTTCATATTTTTCAACGTACAATACGCTGGTGAAGTTTGGCTTGTTAAGATCGGGTCACCCTGTATATATCTCAGAAACAAAAGCTGCTACATAGTTTTTATTCTATATTCTACTATATTCCGAAAACCGCTTATTGATACGATGCTCTGTTAGAAAGTTAGCATTTTTAAAAAATTTTAATTGTCAAAAAACTGTTATTAGCATTAATAGATTTTCACCAAAATCTAATCAGCTCGTTACAGTGTCAAACCCTATTTTACCTGAAAAATTTATGAAAATCGGTTCAGCGGTTTAGGAGCCATCGTGTTACGGACAGACACACAAAGACATCACGACGATATTTCTAAGATAGGTACACCCAAATAACACTTTTTCGGCGTTATCTAAAAAAAGAATTCGTCGAAAATAATACCTTCTCTAGCCATTGCTGCGCGGGCTAGGAAGGTAAAAATTAAAATATGTTTATGACATAAAAAGGTAAGTTTTCACCAAATTTAGTGAAAAACAAAAAAAATGTGGGAGATAAAAATAAATGCAAAAAACGTTATTTTTTTCATTTTGTCTGGAAACTTTAGTTTATGCAAAAAAAAATTTTGAAGAAAACTTGTAGACCTTGTTATTACCTTAACTTTTGTATTAAGCTTTTTTGACAAGAGATCTTTCTCAGAAAATCGTGAAAAACTGTTACCACTCCTAAAAGTTCACCTCATTTGACCCTAATAACTCGGATCGAGTCCTGATTTATTTTTCCTGGTGGCTGCAATTTATTATCACTAATTTCCAATAGTTTTCATACTGTTTCTAATTTTTTCTCTTTTTTGTCTAGTTTTGAAAGTTGCTGGTCTATTTCAACTGCATAGGTAGTTTTTTTAAAACTTAGGGTTTATGGTTCTTAATATGGTTCTTAATATCCCAGTAAGTTTGCAACCTCGAGCGATGTCCTGTCGCGCCGCCATCTTGGAAAAATGGCGCCCAAATTCAGTTTTCTTTTAAATAACTTGGTTTCTATAGACTGTAGAAAGAAAAGTTCTAAATAATACTTAGACAATAAAATTTCCTACAAAAATGTTGTTTTTCTGTCTGACTAATAGTTTCCGAGTTATGATATCAACCATTTTGCCGCCATTTTGGATTTAACCCAACTTTTTTCTTTAACCGCCTCTAGTTTAAAACCCTTAAGTGTTAGAGGCACCCTTATTTTCTATGTGTTTCCACAATATATGCATAACCGAAATTATTAGGTTTTATTTGAGTTTCTCAAAAACGAAGCATTTTAAAGGAAATGTATAAAAAATAGGAAATTAAAACGATATCAGTTAATAATTAGCAAGCCATTGGCGTCCAAATGTTGGGGTTATATTTCACTTAGAGCATTGAAGTATATTTAAATATCACGCAAAAAATACGTGTTTTTATAGGTTTTATTTAATTTTCTTAAAACAAAGCAATTTAGAGAAAAATGTAAAAAAAATTTTTAGAAACTAAAATTTTATTTTAAACATTGTATCCTTCGAACATTGAACGTTCGAAGAGTGTATCACAGTGGTCTTGAGAATGAGGTTAATAGTCCAAGGGCGTCCGACCATTAAGGATATTTTTCATAATAAATCGAAATTCTTAAGTTTTATCTGATTTATGAAAATGTAAGCTCCCTACAAAAAACAGGTAACAAACTTTGTTATAGGAAATCAAATTCGTATTTCAAAAATGTATAATCGAGGGGATATAATTTACGGTTACCACTTCATTGGCGTCGTTAAAATAGGGTTATTTTTATTCCTAAAAAATAGTCCCAGTTTGGGGATGCCTATAATGTGTAATTTGAAACTACATTATCATCATATACGTCATTTAAAAGGCAATTTTATGACCTTCAACACAGTGCATAACGTTTTTTTCTTATAGGGCTGAGTTTTCATAAAAATGTAATAAAGTCTATGATGAAAACATAAAAAAAAAATTGCCCCGACTTACGGACGCCTTTGGAATTATAAATGTTACCCTATTGTTAGCAAGAACACTCTAATGGACCTGTACCTCAAGGGTCGTCGTGCGTCATCAGTCAGATAATGAGATTGATATTGTAAACATAACAAATTAAGATTTTAGATTTTTATAGTTGTTATATCGTTCGTTCATACAGTACAAACATTTAAATTAACTACTTGCATTACTGACTCCAGTAGTTAACAGTTGGCGACGAAGATAATGGAAGCTGAAGATTTAGCCAAGCTGTTGGAACAACAAAACAAAATCCTGCAAGCTTTGCTAGAAAAGACATCAAATGCTGAAAAGAACAAAGAACCAGGCAACACTGAACTTATAATTGAATCCTTAGCACACAATATTAGAGAGTTTGTGCCTGATCCAAACAACCAGGTTACGTTTGAATCTTGGTTTCAAAGGTATGAAGATTTATTTAAAATTGATGGTGCTAGACTAAGTAATGATGCCAGAGTACGTTTGCTTCTTAGAAATTTAAGTTCGTATGCTCACGAGGGTTATTTAAATTTCATTTTGCCTAAAATACCAAAAGATAACGATTTCGATGAGACCGTACGCATTTTGAAAAAGATTTTTGGCAAAACAGAAAGCATTTTCAGCTCACGATTCAAATGTCTTCAGTTATATAAGAACGATTCAGATGATTTTGCGACATGCGTCGGTATTGTGAGCAAGCATTGTGAAGCTTTTCAAATAAAAAAACTTGACGAAACACAGTTCAAAACATCCTTAGTCTAAGCAGATACCGCACTAGTTGGAAAAAAGCCTGAATCTACTATCCACGCTGTCCACAAACAAAAACAGTCGTCAGCATCAGAATCTAAAGAAAAACCAAGGACACCCTGTTGGCAATGTGGAGAGATGCATTTTAAAAGAGACTGTTCCTATTCCAAACATACTTGTTCTCAATGTTTTAAAGTTGGTCATAAAGAAGGCTACTGCGCTTGCTTTAAGAAGAAAGCATCTTCAAAACCTCACTTTTTTGGAATTAAAAACACCAAAAAGTCAAAGGATAATAGTACAAAAAGTGTAACCATCAATCAAGTGAACTCATCACGCAAGTTCATCAACTTGAAACTGAATGGTAAAGCCATCTCACTTCAGTTTGACACAGCTTCTGACATTACAATAATTGATCAAGAAGTTTGGAAGAAAATTGGTCAACCAACCATTGTACCAACTGATAAGTCTGCTTTAAACGCATCTGGACAACCGGTGGATCTTTTGGGAGAAAGCACATGCCAAGTATCCCTTGATCTTAATTCCACAAGCAAAAATACAGCACGAAAATGTTTTGTAACCTCAATTTCACAACTCATCTTACTAGGAATAGACTGGATTAAAGATCTTGGATTATGGGACATTCCAATAAACTCCGTTTGCAAGAAAATTGATATTTTATCGCAAATACCCAAGATAGTCAATACAGAATTTTTACAAAACCAGTTTCCTGACATTTTTAAAGAAGGATTTGGACACTACAATAAGTCTAACGTAAAGTTATATACAAAAACAAATGTTAAACCAGTTTTTCGACCAAAACGACCAGTGTTTTACAATGTCAAAGCACTAGTTGATGAAGAACTGGACCATCTTGAAGAAGAAGGAGCAATCACACCAATAGAATTTTCTGATTGGGCCGCACCAATTGTAGTTGTCAATCCATTACCGCTACCAGAAGAAATTTTCGCCAAAATTTCCAATGGTGTCATATTTAGCACCCTTGATTTGGCCGAAGCCTATTTACAAGTTGAAGTAGATGACGAATCTAAGAAATTGCTAAGTATTAATACACACAAGGGACTTTACAGATGTAATCGTCTTTCATTTGGTGTAAAAACTGCTCCATTCGCTTTTCAACAAATTATGGATACTATGCTTGCTGGTTTGGATATGGTGGCACCATATCTGGATGACATCGTTGTGACAGGTAGAACTGTCAACGAACATAACCAAAATCTTTTAAAAGTTCTAGAAAGAATTCAAAATCATGGTTTTCGACTTAAGATTGAGAAATGTAAGATTTCTATGCCTCAAATTAAGTACCTTGGACATATTTTGGATAAAGAAGGTATCAGACCTGATCAAACCCGAATTCAAGCCATTGTAGATATGTCACCACCAAAAGATCTTACTAAACTTAGATCTTTCTTAGGTGCAGTCAACTATTATGGCAAATTTGTGAAAAATATGAAAAACATTCGAGGTCCTTTAGACAATTTATTAAAGAAAGATGCCAAATGGGATTGGAATAATAATAATAATAATAATAATAATAAAGGTCTTTATTGTAGAAAAAAAAAGGTCTTTAACAAAATCAATGGTATAAATAGAAAACTATTCTACAATGGGCGAGATTCAGTTCATTCGCTTTTAGGAAGCCCCAGAAGCGGATGTCTGTTCTTCCACCTAACCCGGAGAAAAATATTAAATTTTATTAGTTTTAAGTTTTTAGATAAGAAGTAGATGATTTAAGTTTAAAAAAAATTTGCAGAATACATTGAACGTTTCTGTTCTTAATAAAATAGCGCAAAAAAGTCAATAATAAATAAACCCGATTAAGTACCTACGGGATCGAAAAGACTTTACACTGAATCAATTGCGACAATAAAATATTGTTATCCTTTTAAAAGAAAAAAAACCGAAGCGAGCACAAAAGATAATTTATTGCTCTTTAAATAAAATGTTAAAAAGTTTTTTTTTGAAATTTGATATGCTATATGATGTTAATCTTTGAAACAACGGTTTGTTGGCTACTGTGGCTATCTGATAGGAGAATGATCTTTTAAATAATTCAAGATTATGTTTGAATGTATGAATCAAACCTGTCAAAAAGCTTTTGAAAAACTTAAGTCTATTTTAACTTTCTCTGTTGCTTACACATTACATACCAGATTTACCTATCATAGTAGCAGCAGATGCTTCAAACTATGGAATAGGCGCATGCATTCTTCATAAGTTTCCAGATGGTTCTACCAAAGCAATATCCCATGCATCACGTTCTTTAACACCAGCTGAGCGAAAATTCAGTCAAATCGAAAAGGAAGCTCTTGTACTAGTGTATGCAGTAACGAAATTTCACAAAATGATTTTTGGATGAAAATTCACATTACAGACGGATCACAAACCACTTTTGTCAATTTTCGGATCTAAAAAAGGAATTCCTGTATATACAGCAAACCGTATACAACTATGGGCTCTCACTCTATTGACATATGATTTTGATATTCAATATATTTCAACAACTTCATTCGGATACGCTGATGTACTTTCACGTCTACTAGATAGTAACCAAAAACCCAATGAAGATTTTGTTATTGCTGCTGTTCAAGCGGAAGATTCCATTAATCAAATTGTATCCGAAACAATTGCATTATTACCAGTTACATACAAAATGATAGCAGCAAATACAAGAAATGACCCGATCTTGGACACAGTTTTCAAGTACATTCAAAATGGATGGCCTACTAAAATTCAACATTCTGATTCGGAAATACAACAGTTTTTCAACAGAAAAGACTTGCTTTCAATTGCACAAGATTGCATTTTAATGAATGACAGAGTTGTAATTCCAAAAATTTACAGAAAACGTGTCATAAAACAATTTCACAGAGGACATCCAGGAATTGAACGCATGAAGGCGTTAGCTAGAAGCTACATTTATTGGCCATTTTTGGACAAACAGATCGAAGAATTTGTTCAATGTTGCGATAGTTGTTTACAAGCTTCAAAGTCTCCAGTTAAAACGACATCCTCATGGCCTATACCTGAAAACCATGGGAAAGATTGCATATGGATTACGCTGGCCCTATTGATGGTTACAGTTATCTTATTGTTGAGGATGCTTTTTTCAAGTGGCCAGAAGTTTTTAAAGTAAAAAAGCCAACCAGTTCAACTACCATACGAAAACTGAACAAACTTTTCTCACGAATGGGAACTGTTAATACTATCGTGTCAGATAATGCTACAGTTTTTGTCAGCAAGCCATTTGAACATTTTTGCAAAGTACAAGGCATTAATTATATTCGCATTCCAGCCTACCATCCACAGTCAAATGGATTGGCCAAAAGGTTTGTTGATACTTTCAAACGTGCTTTAAAAAAATCCAAGAATAAAGCTCCGACAAAAGAAAACATCACAACTTTTCTTCAAGTTACAAGTCACCTGCAGAACTGATTTTCGGAAGACAAAAAAACATATGCAAAGAAGAAAGATGGAAAACGTGCTGTGTGTGGATCGATAAAAAGCAAAACGACTTTTATACTTCACACAAAGGTATGTGTGCCTAACTTGCGAGTGTCAGAAGGAGAGGGAAGAGTTTTTTATTTTTTTATCGATCCACACACAGCACGTTTTCCATCTTTCTTCTTTGCATATGCTTCGGCCAGTACGGCCTTTTAGTTGCTACGTGATTACGTGGTTTTAATACCACATTAATGGACGAAACTTGTCATAGATGGCGCTTCGGCGTCTCAGACAAGACGATGCCAGTGTGCTTAAACTTTCGAGTACTCGAGCCAGTCCGCTAGATGGCGCTACACCTTGTAGTTTACTCGCATTGCACCGCCGCGAGTATTTCATATGTAGGAGTTGGTTTTGGTTAAAATTGGCTTACCTGGGTTTGTTGTTCTCTACTGATGACGTGAAACACACAGAAACGTACGTCTAGAGATGCAACCTTGTGTAAGTGGGAAAACAACCAAAATCAACTCTTCCCTCTCCTTCTGACACTCGCAAGTTAGACACACATACCTTTGTGTGAAGTATAAAATTCGTTTTGAAATAAAAACAGTTTTGGATCTTCTTAAACCACAAACTTTATTTTCAAGTTCAAGTCAATTCAAAAATGGAGAAACAGTTTAATAGAAAGCATGGTGCAAAATTAAAAACTGTTCCAGATGATTTAGTGTATGTCAAAGTCTACAGATATCGACAAGAGAAATGGATCGCAGGAAGAGTCTTAGAACGAGTTGGACATGTCATGTACAATGTATTTCTTGAACAAGAAAAAAAACTCATTAGAGTCCATGCAAATCAGCTCAAAGCAAGAAAATTTGAATCAATTCAACAATCAAATTCATGTTTACCATTCGACATTTTAATGGAAACCTTCAATATCTCTGACCAACCTCAGCCTGAAAAAAATCAGAGTAGTTTTTCGGAAAGAAATAATCTTTTAGAAGCTCTTCAAGAAAATTTATCAAGCACTTCTTTAGAGGAACTTTTAAGATCATGTGATCCCAAACCAATAGAATTTGATATTTTAGAAAATATAGAGGTTCCTAGTCAAAGTCCAGAAGTAACTACAAGTACATCAAATAGACCACAAAGAAATCGACGATTACCGACCAAACTCGACGATTTCATCTTAAAATAAGGAAGGTGTTAGCAAGAACACTCTAACGGACCTGTACCTCAAGGGTCGTCGTGCGTCATCAGTCAGATAATGAGATTGATATTGTAAACATAACAAATTAAGATTTTAGATTTTTATAGTTGTTATATCGTTCGTTCATACAATACAAACATTTAAATTAACTACTTGCATTACTGACCCCAGTAGTTAACACCTAAGAAAATTGAATTGCCTATAGCCTTTTCGCAATTCTTTCCAGAAAGCTTTGTTTAAAAAAAATTAAATTGCACGAACGAACAAAGTAATCTATTGCACGAACGAACAAAGTAATCTTAGCTGTAACACGACATTTTTCACTAAATTGTGTAGCTTTTCAGAAAATTGAAGAAAACTTTTAAAACCACGTATTTTTTTTCGTGATCTTTAAAAATAACCCCATTATTGGGACTCCAATAGAGTGCTAACCATTAACTAAATTTTCTAGAAAATGCTTACTTTTTGATTTTGAATTAGATAAAACCAATGTTTACATCAAAGATAAAACATAATTATTTCGGTTAATTTTGCATATATTTTGGAAAAACATGTAAAATGAGGGTCTCTCTAATACTTTGTGATTTGTATCTCAGCAAGTATTTTACATAGGCAACTTGGTGATATCTCATTTTGTAGACCATTTATCAGTCTTTATTTTATATCTGTACAATTATTCTGAAAAGTAAGTAGTTTTTAAGTTGAAGGCCGAAAAAATAGATTTTAAATTTTTTGTAGGAAATTTTCTTTTCTTCAATTTTTGTTTAAAACTTTTTTTGACAACCTCCAAACTTGGCGTCTGAAAGTTAAAAAAAAACTGAATTTGGCCGCCATTTTTCCAAGATGTTGGCACGATGGGACATTTCTCAAGGCCGAAAACTGGAATTTAAGGACCAACCCTATGATTGTGCCAAGTTTCAAAATTTTCGGACCTTTTGCCCCAAAACGGTTTTTTATCTCCCTGGAATGATTGGACTAACTTACCTACCATGAAAATTTTTTTTTTAGGTATTGCTGCCGTAGAATGCTTTTGGGACATGTCGACCTTATTGAAAAACTTTTGAATTATGCACCATTGGAGAAGTAAATTTCTATCTTTTAATTTAATTTATCATAAGGTATGTATTAAGTATGTATACTATTTTTGTTATATATTAAAAATTAAAGTATAAAATCCCAAAGGCACAAAAAATTTATTAATAATTAGTACTTAATATTTAATTATTTTTAAGAAGCTATAAAATAACAACTCCTAAGGTTTTAAAGTTACATAAGATTTAAAAAATGCGGATATTGCCATGTCATGTATAACTCAATGTTAGATCTGTAAATCACCAGTACTTCCAGAAGGCCCAGTTTTTTAAAGTTTATGACAATCTACAAGAATAAATTAAATATCACTCAAATATAGATGAGAGACACGGCAGTTCCCCGCCAAGTTCACGCCGCACACTGCTGTATTACCTTTTCTTGAAATATTTCCGCCCATATTTGACCTCTCTATAACTACGGAATATCTAATAATAATAATCTACTTGGGAATGAGCTACAAAACTAAAACTTTGCACAGTCGTAGAACTCGATAATGGTAACAATTGATCGACTTCCATAAATCAAATGTGGTTTGAATTTGCCACTCACTCACTCATGTATAGATTATCAAAATTCTACTATACTTTCTGAAACGCTAGAAGACTTAAATTTAGCAGACAGATAGGAATTATGACTAAACCCTTGGAAAAGATAAAAAACCTCAAAGTTTTAATTTACTCCTCTCCCCTATACATGTAAAGTTATGTAAAATTACCATTGCCCACTTTGAGCAACCCTAGAGAGCTGAGATTTGATACACTGATAGAAATTATAACAAAACTATTAAAAAAATAAAAAAAACCCAAACTTTTAATTCACTTCCGTCACCTATACATAAAGTTATGTAAACATAATTTTGCTCACTTCCAAATGCAAAGGTTCTTAAAAATGAATCCCGCCCCCTCTTCCACCTCCACTCTTTTTCTCGTAAAAGTATGTATTAGCAAATCAGGCAATGATGCAATTAGGTGCCTATAATACCCCTACCCCCTTTCACAACTAGTAAAAGCCCCTTTAGCGCTATCCAAAAAGCACAAAAATGTAAAAATACCCTTTCTTCTTCTACTTTCCATTATATGATTTAATTTGTACAAAATGGATTTAAGCAGAAAACCAACAGAAAACTAATTAGATATGCAAAATTTTATCCAATTCAAATTAAAACAAAAATTGTAGGTAATCATACAAAAAAACTAGCACTTCCTGACCTGTAACAAATTAAACATAAAAATACGCAAAACCACCATGGATATACAGGGTGTTCCATTTAAAACGTTCCACCCGGGATTTCTCGAGAACTGCTAAAAATCTTAAAAAATGCCGAGACACGTCGATTTTGTTTGCGAGGCGGACACTTTTTCGCGATTTTGCGACATCTCTATCACATCTTGATTTTGAATAGGGAAAGTGGGTCGAGTGATACCTCGTTGGAAAGGTCTTTGAATTCTTTGTTCAGAACTGATTATATTAGCTCACACTACTACTATACTATAGTAGTGTGAGCTATGGTGATCCTAATTTTTTCAAGAAAAAAAAAGTTCCGATTTCGAAAATTTTTATATATCTTTGCGTTTCAGATGATTTTGAAACTTTTTTGTCTTGCCGTCTGTCTGTCTGTCTGTCTGTCTGTATGTCTGTCTGTCTGTATGTCTGTATGTAACGACCAACCCGCATAACTCAAAAACCGCTTGTCCGATTTAAATGAAATTTGGTACCTAGGCTGGGTCTTGGGCCGTAGTGGTCCCATTTAAAAATGAACGAAATTCACCGAACGCAAGCCACATAAAAGGGTGGGGGTAGATTTCAAAAATGAGAGTTTATGTGAAAATATGGCGTGTGTGGTATCGAACGAAAGGTAATTAAGTCTGGAGTTAAACAAAATAAATTTTAAGTTATTTAAAAAAAAGGGTGGGGGAAGATGTCAAAAATTAGAGTTTAAGTGAAAATATGGCGTGTGTGATATCAAACGAAAGGTAAATGAGTCTGGAGTTAAACAAAATACATTTTAGTTTAAAAAAAGGGTGGGGGTAGATTTTAAAAATTAGAGTTTAAGTCAAAATATGACTTGTGTGGTATCAAACGAAAGGTAATTGAGTCTGGAGTTGAATAAAATATATTTCAGTTTTTAGTTATATTAGCTCACACGTACACTATAACTATAGTACCTAGTGTGAGCTTAGGTGCCCATAGATTGGCAGAGTATTTTTTTTATCGAACCACTAGTTTTCGAGTTGTTTGATTTAGAATTTATTAAATGAGCAATCTGAACTAACCACATAATTTCACTTAGATCTGCACAACTACATTATTATCATTATTAGAACTACGTAATTCATAAAATCATCCCCTCTTGCCCTCCCTCAAATTTGACCATAACCTTAGTAAAAATCACAATTTTTAAAATTAAATTAATCCTTTAACTTAATAATATCTACATAATTTTCTTTAGAATACCACAAAAATGTAAATGATAAATTTTCGTTGTATTCTTTTAATCATTTTTCGGATGTTTAGGATTAGTCTTAAATTATTTTCTCTTTGCACTAAGTTTTATTTTAATTGTCCGAAAATGGTCTATTCCCTTCACAAACAAATTGGAATTTTTATCAGGGTTATGTTTAAATTTGATGGCAAGAGGGGGAGAGGTGATGATTTTATGCATTACGTAGTCCTTATAACAATAATAGAAAAAACAAAATCGACGTGTCGCGGCATTTTTTAAAATTTTCAGCAGTTCTCGAGAAACCTCGGGTGGAACACTTTAAATGGGACAACCTGTAGTTGCGATGGTATATAAAATTACCATTACCAACGTTTATTCATTTCAAAAGAAAAATTAAAAAAGGTAAAAGTTTAAAATCGGTCGGGAATAGTCATCGTGAAAGTCAGTTTTAAACATTCTTCCATAGATTTTACTGCTTTAAAACTCAATATTATCCAAATCGTTTAAAAAGTTTGGTTCGGTTTGATAGATTGATTGATTTGACTACTTTCATCTTAATCCTTTTTATGGAATACGATTTTTACTTACTTGGCCTTTTATTAAATGAAAGGTTTTTGTTCATATATATTTTTATGTTCCTTTTTATCAGGTGGTTTTTTAAATTTTTTCATTACATTTTCCCATATACATATTCTGTAAAGTTGGTGGGTAACTATAATTTGAATAGTAGTAGGCTTTGGTAAAATTTAGTTCCCCTTTATTTAATTTACTATAACTTGTACAATATTTTGTATTTGCTTATAGTTTAGCTATGCCAATACTTCTTAAGCATACATGTTTCCCCTGTTTATGTTTTTTTTATTTATTTAAAGGGGATTTGAAAGGGAGCATGGGAATTATAGCTCAGTCAAATGGTATCAAAAAAGGGTTAAAAATGAGAAGATCTGGTTTAATTGTTTTTATATGCTTATTTTATGCTTTTTGAGGTGCTAAACATGAATCTAAAGTTGACCAAACAAATTCTCTTGGCAAATATGAATTATTCAAGATTGTGATTCTGATAAGGGTTAAAAAAAATACTTCTTCTTAAAATCGTCAAACTAAACGGCGCTATTGGGGTCCCTTAAAATATAATAAAAGCCCTTACCCCTATCCTTTCAGGAACATTGTCTTAACGACGCCGCCATCTTTAATTTTCGACTTTTCCTGTATTAGGCTTTTACCCAAAAAGTACGAATTTTTTGCAAAAATATACTTAGAAGAAATTTAAAGCGCATCAAAAGACGTAATAAATGGGACATCCCCTACTTGCCTAGCTACTACCTTTTAAAAGGTAACTTAAACCCTTAAGCATTTCCAATATGCTGATTTGATAAGTAATTTTTGAAAAAAGTATAGTATACTTTTTTGGAGATCATGACATTTCTTTTTAAGCCATATACCACACTGCAGTACAGTCTGGGTAAAACTAAAGTGGCGTCTGTTATCTAGGATCCTCTTTTAAAATTTACTTTTTATTGTAGGTTTTTTGCAATTTTTAAAAAAAATATACATTTCAAAGAAAACATGTGCGGCCGCCATCTTGTATATCTCATATTCTCCGAGATAATTTTTCTTAGATAACTTTAGATTCGTGTTCAGCACCTCACCTATAAAATAAACCAATAAAATCAATTACACCAAAACTTTCCACCTTAAACTACCATTTGATTGGACTATTCATATAAGAGTTAAGCAGTGTATAACAAAAAATTTAATATATTTTAAACTGAAAGCTGCTAAATACCCTAGTGTTGTTTTTTATCAAATTAACCATAGGTTTTTTAAAAAGATCCTGTTTGTACGGCGGACATTTTTTTGTGATCTTAAGTTATTTCTATCTATCAACCCCTGGTTGGGGTAGCTTTAGCTTTAGATAGGGGTCAAGTGATACCTCGTTCGAAAGGTTTTTTAATGCCTCTAAAGCTTATATTTTCGAAAATGTATCAATTATTTCTCGAGATATTTGCATTTAAAAATTATTTTAGCGTGAATATTTTTCATGTAGAAATAAATAATGGGTTAATTTAACAATACAAATACCTGAAAAAATCATTTAAATTTTCTGTTTTTTGCATTTTCTCCAGGAAATGATCTTTGGGTAGTGATTATAGTTTTTCGTTAAAAAAAGTATTTAAAAAAAACTTGATTTGCATAATCATAAGGGCACATAAGAAAAGAAATTAATGAAAATTACGGCCCATTCAAGTGCAAATCAATTTAATTTCACGCACTTTATCAAAAGGCTGAACCCTCTCGAATCTCAATGATTCCCAATGACAACTAAACAAAAAAATAAAATAAACGTATACATGCGTTTTATAACTTCATGTCAATTATATGGATGGAGGCTGGACGAAAATTGTACACTCACGGACTATATAAATGCATCACGAAATGTCCGCTCCATACACTGTAAATCGCCGTCCGTTGCGCAGTGGCAGCAGATTCGAATTCTGTGACGTTTGTGAATATTTAAAACGCATTAAGGCACTTTCTTTTTGGAACAAAACCTACGGTGACTGATCCTAGATGAATGAAAAGTCGGAGTATAAGTTTAAACAAAAACTAATTCAAAATGCCAATTTTTAGGAACGAATTAATAGACTAAATTTGTAAAATAAAGCTGCAAAAAGGGTATATTTTTCCGGCTTTAGAATCCAAGATGTCGGCTGCCAAAGTAAAGGAAAAAAATTCATTCCCTGTTTTAAGAGAAATTAAATTAATTTTGATGGATTTACATCAAGTGGGACCTACTCAATTGAAAATATTTAAAAAAATGACACCTGTCACTTCAAAACAAAATGGCCGCTATATTAAATAAAAACAAGATCACCAGCCGACAGAAAGATGGCGCATAATAGGTCTTATTTATAAAAAGTTACAATTTGACATTTAGCAATTTAAGATGGCGGCCGAATTCAGATAAAAAAGTTATGTTTTGGTTCTTGTTTGACACAACTGGTGTTGTCGTGTATTATATCAATTTAACTTGGAAGGATGTTGGACAAAAAATCTGAAAACGTAGTCAGAAAGAATTTTTGAAATCGCCCTATATTTGATAAAATTATGCCAATATGGTTTTTCAATAGGGTGGGGGGAATGACAGGAGGGGAGATGGGTTGGAGCAGGAAGGACTACAAAGTAACTACATTAAATTAGAGGACATTTGCAATGGCTGATCACAGGAATTTGATTAAAATCGCCTGAAATTTAGATAATTTGTATCCTTAAAGCCTACATCATGTGACAAACCCATTTTTGAATTGCTACTGATCCCGAAGGTGTTATAGGCTATATTCTTTATAACAGGAATCAACATGGCGGTCGTCAGACGCCATTTTGTCACATGATGTAGGATTTAAGGCATACAAATTACCTAAATTTCAGGCGATTTTAATGAAATTTCTTTGATCACCCATTGTAAATGTCCTTTAATTTGCTGTATTTACTTTGTAGTCGTCCCTGATCCCACCCATCTCCCCTCATGTCATTCAGCATGAAAAAGTTGCCATAAAAAAGTTTTTACAGAATAAAAATATCTTGCACAGTAAGCGAGATATAAGGGATTATTAAAAATTCAATTTCAATTCAAAAACTCCCTGTATTAGCGAAACTACGGGGTATAGCAAAAATCTGATTACACCATTTTTAAGGGCTCAGGTGTAATCAGAAAATAAATATCTTTGATAATAACCGACTTTTCGATTTAATCCCATCGAAAATGGGACACACTGTACACGTAGATTTAGCTGTTAAGTGTTTTTTTGCTTATTTTTTTTTATGGGTGTTTTAAAATCTCTCTTTATTTGCCCTTTATTGCCCATCGCACCGACTTTTTTTCCGTTACTTAGCCTTAATTGTTCCTTATTACGTCATATTATGATTATATTAAGAAACGCTTTAAGCTAAGTAACGAAAAAAAAGTCGGTGAGATGGACGGTAACAGCTATCACATTTGGTGTTATTCCGCAATCCGCGATAAGTCTACCAAAAATTAACTTGAAATTTTGCAGAAGTGTACGCTTTATGGTTATGGTAAAATTGGGCCTGATTAGAAAAATGCAAGTGCATAATTTTGGAATTTTCTGAACTCACCAGGGGCCCCATTTTCAACAATGTTTTGTCATTAATTTGAAAATAAATAATCTATTTAAACCAAATTTTTAACAAATTTGGTTCAAACCGATTTACTAGTTTTAAAGTAATGACTTGAACCATTGTTCAAAATGGGACCCCGCACGAGTTCAGAAAATCCCCAAAAGGAGGCACTTGCATTGCTAATCTGGCCGAATTTTACCAAGCTTATTAGGCATACTCAAGCGTACATTTGTGCAAAATTTCAAGTTGGTATGTTAATTCTTTGTAAATTTATCAATTTCGCAATTTTGTCATCAACGTGACGACAGGAAAAGCCAAAAGTGCCAAACGAAATGCTCGCTGACATACCGTATTTTAGTCTCAAGTATATATTGTGGTTTTTTTTCTATATTTTCGGCTATAGCTGTACATCCACATAGTGGAATGAAACGTAAAATTCTCAAAATTATGAAAGTCATCGAACGTTCTTCAATCTTTAATACCTCCACGACAAAGCATGATATCTTCGACATCTCAGTCATTTGTGATGAGTAAATAAATAAAAATAATAAATAAATTTTATCAACTCTCGAAGCCCACACAGATGACCTCACGGTCAAGGCGCAACTATTTGCTTGATGGGCACATTTTTTTTACTAAAGTAAACTGTTGAGATTAAAAAAATCTTGAATGAAATTTTAAATACAATTTAAATTGTTATGCATCTCTTATAGCTTATAGCAATGGCCCAATTTTATGTACCTAATAAATATAAAATAAATAAAATAAACATTAGATTTGATCACAAAGGTTAGTTTTAGCGCCCTAGATATAAATTATACAACGAGGAGAATTTAGTGGCATAAAGACAAGGGAAAAATAACACTGGTCTGCAAAAAAAAAATCTTGAGCCCTGGCGTTATTTCCGCTGATTCTTATGTAAGACGGCGCCCTGAATCCAAATATAGCTTGCGTTTTCTTCTAGCACCCACCATTTTTGAAGGAGCAGCCCTTTTACCTAATTTTATCATTTTTCGAGAATAATTATAATATTATCGACATAAATGAAAATTTTTAAGTATAAGGAGAGTTATTTTAGTTTCAAACAATACTAAATGATGTGCAAAGGCGGCAAGAAAATATTATCTTGCGGGACTAATAAGGATCGTTGGCGACATTTTTCTGACCGGGAGTAAATCTTTCTCACAAAGGCCAGTTCCGTACAATGTAATGTTTGTCCCGTGCTCGGCTGTCCCATTCACAAATAAAGCAACAATATTTTATTTTTTTATTATAGTTTCTGCATGAGCGTATACAAGGGGGAGGGCGGCTTGGGGGCGAAAGCCCCCCAAGAATCTTAAAATAGATTATGTTAAAACTATTTATTTTCCTACTTTTTAATATGTTAATAAATAAAAGTGGAAAAAAATTTCCAAGCCCCTCCAAGGCGATTTTTTGTATACGCCAGTGGTTTCTGTATATATATGATTTTATATACTAATATGTTGCTTTATACTTTGCTATAACATTTATTACCTTTACCGTTAAGCTGCTGGCAGCTAAAATTTTATAAAAATAATTAGAAAATGCATATAAAACGGTAAAATCGACAATGTCCATTTACCATTTATGCAAAACACCCCCCGCCCCCCCCAAACAAATGGCTTATCACCTTGCTATAAATATTAATGTTTGAGAACACTAAACACTCCAGTCTCTCAGAAATAATGATGTTAGAGCCAAAAAAAAATCCTTTCTGTCCCACCAAACTATCGAAAAGCAGTAAAAATAGGTAGGGGGGTCTCTCCCAAAAATGGGGGGTGATGGGGAAAAACGGAGTTCATATTTCGATTCAGGAGGTCCTTTTACATAAGAATCGGCAAGAATCCTGTCAGGCCCGACTTTCATGCCGACCAGTGTAACAAAAATAAGATAATAAAAAGATTTACCTCAGGCTGGATTTGAACCAGCGACCTTTCGCTATTCAGGCAAACGCTCTTCCACTGAGCTACCAAGGCACTGATTCAAAATTCGCCTATTCGAAAACCGTTTCGTCATCTCTAATTTTTCTTTGTAGGTGTGTGTTCTCAAGCTTCCGGTAGCTACGAGAACACGGTAGGTATTATAAGGGAATGGGAGAGCAATACACATTAATTCTGTTCCATCAAACAGTTCTACGGTCATAGAACCGTCCAAAAAATCCCAATGCGCGCGCAATGCAGTACAAGGAGTACGAGGACTGTTTTAAAACGGTTTGGGTTAGATGGAACGACCAAATAACTGTCCAAAAACAGAATGCTGTTCGATTTACTTCAGGCACGTGATCATATGCGAGAGAGTTAAATTCAAAATCACGTGACTAAAAGAAAGGGTAGGTTTGGCGTCTCGCTTAAAGATAAATCGAAGGCAACGGATGAATTCGAGAGCACGAAATTAAAGTTGCACACAGAAAGGATTACACAATTACATAGGATTATCATAATATATTTTTAATTTTAGTTCTTTAAAATGCAGATAAAATTACATCAATTTGATTTATACAGGGTGTAACTAAATAAGTGTAAAACATTTAAGGGGATGATTCCTCATCGAAAAAAGATAGGATTTTTCATATAAAGAAACTTTATTGGAGCATCCCTTGTTAAGATACAGCCCCTTAAAGGGGGTCATAACATTTATGACGATGTATCTCTGTAGTTGTTCGTGAAATAATTTTTTGCTGCGAACTGGTTTATTTTGGGCAAAAATCCAAGAGACATTTTTTATTTACAATGAAACAGGCTATCGGAAATACATTTTTAAATGGAAAACAAATAATAAGACAAAAAATTACATTGGAAATAAATTTTAGGGGTTGCGTTTTCCACCCCTTATAACCATGGGGTAAACCAAATTCATTACCGGCTTTTTTGGTAGTAGAACATTTTATGTACCCCCTTTAAGGGGCTGTATCTTAACAAGGGATGTTCCAATGAAGTTTCTTTATATGAAAGATCCTATCTTTTTTTGATGCGGAATCACCCCCTTAAATGTTTTACACTTATTTAGTTAAACCCTGTATTCACAAACTATAAACCACTACAGACTGCCTAATAAACTAAATATACCAAAAATTAAAACGAACTTGCATTAGCACATATTTTCGGGCGAAACTTGTGAAAATATATTTATTTTTTCTAATATCACAAGTTTTATGTGAAATTTATATATTTATTTATTTGTATTTTCTAATTTGATTTTTATAAAATATTTGTGAAATTACCTACATATTATAGAAAGCCTTAATATTCACAAGGTTTTCGTGATACTTCTAAGAAGTTAGGAAAATCACATTTTGTAGCTTGTACTTTAGGAATGACCTTAATGTCGATGCCTTAAAGCGAATCCTATCCAATCACCTGCTAAACTAGTTTTTCTTTTTCTAAGCAAGCTACCCTATGGTCAGTATAGCTTTTTTTCATGTGGTATACCTACACGATCCGCAGTCCCGTAGTAATAAAAATTAAGAGGCTCTTGCAAAAAAATCAACAGATGCTGCAGATGTTGCAAACATTTTTTTTGGAAATTTAAAAAATATTTGTATATTTACGTGGCTTCCCCGGCATTTTGTCATGTGTTCAAATTGGTTGTAAAACTCAATTTATTTTGACAAAAATTTTAATTTTTTGGGTTATTCACTGTTTTTTGAATGTTCTCAGACAAATGTAAGTTTAATGTAATTTTATGGTATATTATTATCTCGGGTGATGTAAACTAGAAATGTGTGTGTTTTACGTACAACTTTTCCGCGCCTTCTAATGCGCCTGTGTGCAATTCTTGTCTTTCAGAGGAGTCCGAAACCAGTTTAGGTTGCTTGATGGAACGGAAAACTGACTGTCCCATAACAGTAGAACGTCGACCTGGAACGCAAACAGGATTTTTCGTACCGTTCTATAACCGTCCCGCGCTTTGATGGAACGAAACTATTCACGATTGTTAGTTGTCTGAAACCCTATTTATCCTTCTACCAGTGGTGCACGACATATAGCGCGTCACTAAAGGTGTCAGACGTGGAATTTCCAACAAACAATATCAAGCCAAACTGAAAATCACAAAGGTTAGTTTTTAGCGCCAGATATCAATTAAGGAGGAGAATTTAGTGGGATAAGGGCAAAGCAAAAATAAGAAAAAAAGAATAAAAAGATTTACCTTAGGCTGGATTTGAACCAGCGACCTTTCGCTTTCCAGGCAAACGCTCTTCCACTGTGCTACCCAGGCACTGTGAAAATTTGAGAGAGAATTACGCAGGCTTTTGAAAAAAAATATTTTTTTGTCCGCCATCTTAAATTCGAAAATGGAAGACAAAATCAAACCTAAACCTTTATAGTGGCTCGTTTATTCTTATGTTGTGGAAATCTTTTAGAATACTTTTTGAATTCGTAAAAAAGCCCTACTTTTGCCATGCGCAACGAGGTTTGTATAGTGGTTCCCGACAAATGATTTTTTTAAATCAACTATCGTTTTGTCTACATTAATGTCCCAATAAATAAATTTTTACTGAGTGGATTTTAATTAGATAAAAAGCATTGTATTGAGGATGAGACTGCTCCTTAAAAATAATTATCAAAATATAAAAAAAGTCAAAAAGTCTTTTGAAAACCTTTATAATGGCTCGTTTATTCTTATGTTGTGAAAATCTTTTAGAATACTTTTTGAGTTCGTAAAAAGTCCTACTTTTGCCATGCACAATGAGGTTTGTATAGTGTTTCCCAACAAATGATTTTTTTAATCAACTATCATTTTGTCTACTTTAATGTCCCAATAAATAAATTTTTACTGAATCGATTCCAATAAGATAAAAAGCATTGTAGTGAGGATGAGACTGCTCCTTAAAAATAATTATCAAAATTTAAAAAAAGTCAAAAATTCTTTTGAAACCTTATAATACACATGCCTTTTAAAAGGGTCAAGTTTAATTTATTTTATTTTGTCCGCCTTCTTGGATTTAAAAATAGCGGCATATTTTATTTGTGATCATTAAAGAGCAACTATTTAATCTCACCATGATGCTTTGTATTTCGTTAAATCCGATTCAGTAAAAATTTATTGATGAACAAACAAAACAATTGTGGAAAAAATATATTTCGGAAACCTCTACACCGATTTCAATGATTTTATAACTCGTTGTGCGTAGCTGAAAGATTTCCCGAACATAAAAATATTGCCTCTTTGAAGGGACATATTTGATATTGTCTTTCATCTTGGAATTTAATGTGGCGGCCAAATGAATATTTTTGTTTAAAACCTTGATCAATTCCTTAAAAAGTGCGGTTTGTCCTAATAAAATCGATGGCATAGTTCAAAAGTTATATTGAAAAACACCAAGTAACAGGAGGAATTCCCTAAATTGAATCAGCAACCTTAACTTTTAAATGTTTTTTAAACTACTATTTTTTACACTTAATATTTTTAGACCAATGTTTTTCGAACAAAAAGAAGTTATACGTGGTAAGTACCAAATTTTTTAATTTGATTTAATCCTTTTCAGTTCTTAAAAGTTATCAATAAATGGTACTTTTAAAGCCAGTATCATAATAATTTATAATATTTGATGACATCATCACCAATGTCATAAACTTGATAAAATCGAACTTATCTGCCATTTTAAACTTGTATTAAAAATACTTGTATATAATTAAAAATCATTTATAGAAAATATTTATATGTATATTAAGAATAATATTGTTTTTACACTTCTACTACACTTTCAGATCAAATGAAATAAAAGCTACAAAAAATCTTAAAAAACGATTAAGTACAAAATACTTAAAATCAAAAATAAAGTAAAACATGCAATCTAATATAATAAAACTTTTTTACAAATTTACATGTTTTAAAAATTATACCTACTTACTTATTTTACAACTCATATTAGCACCTAACTCAGCAATGATGCTCTACTTTTTATAGTAGAATTCCAGTGAAAATGCAACAAAAGTTTTGCTCTAAGAATAAAATATTCTTATGGTAAAGTAAAATAGATTTGCTGCCATTTTGAATGGAACAAAACTACAAATGTAAGCATTTTAAAATTGTGCAAATATTTATTTATTTTAAAAAACTATTATAACTATCTTTGTTAAAACTGTAATATAACATTTGAGATCTTATTTCAATAATAATCTAAACTTAAGTGGGATTTACCCACCACTATGTGTTGGCACAGTTTAAAATTATTTTTCTGCGGCGGTAATCCTAGTTTTTTTACATATTATATTTCATTTTTTAAAAATTAAAGTTCACCATTTGATACTTTAATGTACCGCAGTGAACTTGAGAAGACCCATCAACACTTAACTAATGTGTTGTATTTTAACATCGTATAGGGCCCCAAGTCTCACTACCTCCTTTAGCAGCTCTATTAGCACCAAAATTAGCAATAGAAATGCTACCTCCAAACATAGCTCTTTGTTGAACGTACTGATAACCTGGCAAATATGGAGCATTGTTTGTGTAGTAATATGGAGAATTTCGTACGGTTGCCTGAGATGCGTATAGTCCTGAAGAATTTGTGTGACCGTTGCTTTCTACCTTTAGTGCAGAATTGGTTTGTAGCTCATGATACCTAGAATTAAAACTTGACGCTGTGTTCTCGTTAAAAATTTCTTGGGGAGTCCTTGACATTACCGATTCAGCGCAAGTTCTTTTTGGTTTGTAGTTATTGTTGCTCTCCTCGTCGTGAGATCCACCGTGCTTTTCGTAGCTTAGTGGATATTGATATGGGCTTTCTGGCGGATGCTGATAAAGATCACTGGACTTTAACCTATCTTCGGCACCGTATATAGTACAGTTTTCCTCTAAGTCAGGTGTTCTATAATACGATTCCAAGTAAACGTGGCTTTCGGCCTGGTTTAAACGATCTGAGCATTTGAGTAGACATATGTGGACTATTAAGATTTAAGTTGTAGTTGGTATGACCTCTATATTTATGAGAAATTTAGGAACCATTTAGTTAAGATTTAACTGGATTTTGTTTACTATTATAAAGTAATTCACATCGTATAAGGCCCCCAAGATTCACTACCTCCTTCAGCGGCACTATTAGCACTAAAATTCGCAATAGAAGTGCTACCTCCAAATATAGCTCTTTGTTGAACGTACTGATAACCTGGCAAATACTGAGCATTGTTTGTGTAGTAATATGGAGAGTTTTGTACGGTTGCCTGAGATGCCTATAGTCCTGAAGACTCTGTGTGACTGTACCTTTCTACCTTTACTGCAGAATTGTTTTGTAGCTCATGATACCTAGAATTAAAATTTGAGGCTGTGCTCTCGTCAAAACTTTCTTGAGGAGTCCTTGACATTACCGATTCAGTGCAAGCTCTTTTTGGTTTGTAGTTATTGTTGCTCTCCTCTTCGTAAGATCCACCATTATTTTCTTAGCTTGGTGGATATTGATATGGGCTTTCTGGTGGATACTGATCAAGATCACTGGAATCCAACCTATCTTCGGTACCGTACCTATATAGTATAGTTTTCTTCCAAGTCAGGTATTCAATAATACGATTCTAACTAAAAGTGGCTTTCTGGTTTAAACGATTTCAGCATTTGAGCAGAAGTTTGTGTACTATTAAGATTTAAGTTGTGTGACCGTTCCTTCCTACTTTTACTGCAGAATTCTCATGATACCTAGAATTAAAATTTGATACTGTGTTCTCGTCATAATTTTCTTGAGAAGAAATTTGAGAACCATTTGATTAAGATCTAAAAAATGGGTTTATTTATTATTACAAAGTATTTTACATTGTATAAGGACCCCAAGATTCACTACCTCCTTCAACAGCACTATTAGCACTAAAATTCGCAATAGAAGTGCTACCTCCAAACATAGCTCTTTGTTGAACGTACTGATAGCCTGGCAAATACTGTGCATTGTTTGTGTAGTAATATGGAGAATTTTGTACGGCTGCCTGAGATGCGTATAGTCCTGATGAATTTGTGTGACCATACCTTTCCAACTTTACTGCAGAGTTGGGTTGTAGCTCATGATACCTAGAATTAAAACTTGTGCTCTCTTCAAAACTTTCTTGAGGAGTCCTTGACATTAACGATTCAGTACAGTTCCTTTTTGGTTTGTAGTTATTGTTACTCTCCTCTTCGTGAGATGGGCCATTCTTTTCATAATTTGGTGGATATTGATATGGGCTTTCTGGTAGATACTGATCAAGATCACTGGAGTCCAACCCATCTTCAGTACCATATATCGTATAGCTTCCCTCCAAATCAGGTATTCTATGATACGATTCCAAGTCAAGTTGACTTTGTGGTTCGCACGATCTCAGCATTTGATGAGAAATCTGTGGACTATTTGGCTGGGAGCTGCACGTTGAAGGTGAGGTGCTATTCTGACTTCTAGGACTGCAAGGCGAATCCTCCTGCTTAAGAGTCCTAGAAAAACTGACGTTTTGATTACCTTGGTGGTTTTGATGATCGTGGTTTTTGTTTTGTTTTCGGCGTCTGGGTTGATATTTGTAGTCGGGGTGTTCACGTTTGTGAATGATTCTTAGGCGTTCGGCTTCTTCTATGAAAGGTTTTTTGTCATTGTCGCTTAGAACTCTGAAACAAAAGAAACCAATTACCAAAAAAATTACTATTATTTTCGTAAATTATCAGAAATTACAAAAAATATAAAGATGGTTAATTTGCTTTGGTGTAACTCAGCCCCACCAAAAAAATCGACATCCATCAGACTGACCAAAAAGAGAGAGAGATACTGGTAAAGAATCTCAAATTTCAAATATTTCTGATCAGTAATTTTACTTAAATTGATTTTTGAAAAATCAATGGACTTATCATAGTAGTACTTTTATGTTCCAAAATAAGATCATATATCTCGAGAACTACTTACACAAGAGCAGTTGGCGCAAAGGGCGCTTCATGTTCCTAGTTTCCAGGCCTAGAGCCTAGCCTACACTACTACTACTACACCATGGCAGTGGTATATACATCATATGAGACCTTTCAAACAAGCCATATTCATATACCACTACCCCAGTGTAAGTAGTTTTCGAGTTATCTAATTTATGTTAGTACATGTTGGAGCGAAATTCTGAGTTTTTTGTTTTGTTACCGATTAAGGCTGGCTGTCCGTGCAGCGTATTATCCACGCGGATTTTTTTCTCAGGCTTTGACTGAAATTATAAAAAAACCAATCAGAGCCCAAGAATAGATAAATCCGCGCGGATAATATACTCCATAGACACCAAGCCAAAAAATAGTTTAGTTTTAATATGTTCTGTGGTCTTGATATTTTAATAGTTGGTTTTTGTACTAACAAAAGCTAAAGATTTTGCAGTTATTGCTCTAGTTATTTTAATTTTGTTTTATGTTGGAATATAGTGACTCATTTGTAAACCGAGAAATTTTCCTAAGAAGGTGATAATTTCTTTGAAACAAAAAACCGTTTAAATAGTGAAGAAAATATAATTGACAAAATCGTAAAAGCTAATTAAGACGATTTCTTAATTTTAACAATTTTTTTTCGGTCTGATGGGAGTTTGTCGGCAAATATAAATCGGGAACAAATAATATTGTTGTTTTTGGACCCAAAAATACATACAAAAATAAAAATGTCTGTTTTTTTCCTTTAATTAGCACCCCTGTTCTTCTTTTGAGAGGTCGAAATCGCTGTTAATCGAACCGAACGCAACCTCTTGGTCAATTAATTGCAAATGAATCCTAACCTAGGGTCCAAAACCTGACCTTTTTTAAGGATGGACAGTAGCGGATCCAGGGAGGGGCCAGAGCCCCCCCCCCCCCCTTCCAGACATATAACTTATTTTTAAGTGTAGCATCATCATTTTTTAAAATTTGTCACAAATTCTTAATTTTTGAAAAAACTTCACCTGCGGCGTCTTAACTCTCCTTTAGATACTAAATTTCACACATCAGATCTATCAAAAACCGCTAATAAAAAGTATTTTGATGTCTGCTGCCACTTTGGTCCCTCCCTCCGGAAATCTTGGTCCGCCACTGAGGATGGGCCTTGCTTAATGAAAATGTCGTATGTGCTATAGCCATGCCTATATAGATACGGCGGTTTCGTTATGCATGGCAGTAAAAAAATTGCAGTAAAGGACGCTTCAATTGCATAGCGATATAAGAACCGCTCTTCTTTAGGTGAACGTCACAATCTTGGCCTTTAATTTTGTCCAGTTTTGATAAAAGGCGTTATACAAAACTTCGATTTTGCTCTTGTCAGGTTTTGAAGAATAACGTTTTTGTTAATGTCCGGTTATTAATAATTTTGTTTTTAACATAGGACTGTTATGCCATTTTCGTTTATGATCTTAGACGATTTTTTATTTGTCCTTTATGATAAACTATGGGGGCTCAACTATAATGTCGAGGTGTGCCACCTGGGGCCAGACGCCGCGGAGGTTGTATTTTTATCTATATGGGCTATAAAGCAGCCCTTTGGGACATGACAATATACGGGGGTTATTCTAAAACAGAATCTAAAAATAGAAGTAAATTAAAAGAGTATAGGAATCATTAAAAATTTCCTGTTTACTGTATATTAATTTCTATATCCGACATTTCACCCTTTTTTTATTGCCTTATCAATTTCACTGATAACAAAGCAATAACAAATAAAATATATGTCTTGATATCAACATATTATTTATTTAATATTTTATGTAAAATTTGTTTTGGAATTTTCTCAATGTTTACGCACGTGAGGGCCAATTCCCCATTCGTTTTTTAAGAATAAAGACGTTAAAAAAATTAAACAAATAAATATACAGGCTGTTCCAAATTAAGTGTTCAGTATTGCTAACTTATTTACTATTAAAGATACAAGGCCCCCAAAGTTTATCATAAAGGACAAATAAAAAATCGTCTAAAATCATAAAGAAAAATGGCATAACAGTCCTATGTTAAAAACGGAATTATTAATAACCAGACATTATCAAAAACGTCATTCTTCAAAACAAGAGAAGAGCAAAAACGAAGTTCTGTATAACGTCTTTTATCAAAACCGGACAAAATCAAAATGGACAAAATCATAAAAAGGCGTCAGGCCTAGCTTGTGATGGACGCCTAAACAAGAGCGGTTCTGATATTGCTATGCAACTGAAGCGTCCTTCACTGCAATTTCTTTACAGCCAAGCCTAAAGTATCCACATAGGGATTGCTATAGCAGTGGTATTTTCATTAAGCAAGGCCCATAGTTTAAAAAGGTCAGGTGTCAGGACCCTAGGTTAGGATTCATTTGCAATTAGTTGACCAAGAGGCTCGGTACGGTTAACACCGATTTCGACCTCTCAAAAGAAGGACAGGGAAGCTAATTAAAGGAAAAAAACAGACATTTTTATTTTTTTGTGTATTTTTGGGTCCAAAATCAACAATATTATTTGTTCCCGATTTAAATTTGCCGCCAGTCTTCCATGAGACCGATTTGTATGAGAGGAAGACATACGGAACCAGTATACATGAAAAGAAAGTAGAGAGTTGCTCATGCTAGACCCGGCCCCTTTTTATGAATTTGTTCTCTTTAATTTTGTCCGGTTTTGATAAAAGACTTAATACTAAACTTCAATTTTGCTCTTGTCTTGTTTTGATGAATAACGTTTTTGTATAATCTCCGGTTATTAAGAATTGGACTGTTATACCATTTTCATTTATGATCTTGGACGATTTTGTTTTTGTCATTCACGGCGACGGATAGGGATTCAAGATACAAGATGGCTACATAAAAAATAAATAATAGAGCATTGCGTTTTCAGGTTTGTAAGTTTTTTTAAAATTAAACCCCATCTAATATATATTTTTTTGGATTTTCTTATTAAGTTATAAATAAAGATGATATAGTTTCAGTGGCGGATCTAGGATTTCCAGGGGGAAGGGGCCAAAGTGAAAAGAAAAGAAATATTAGCGATTTTTGATAGATCTGAGGTGTGAAATTTAGTATCTAAAGGAGATTTATAGTGTATAATTTTTTAAAAAATTAAGTAAAATTTCTGACAAGTTTTAAATAATTGTGCTAAACTACAAAATAAGTTATATGACTGGGAATGATGGGGGGACCGGGACCCTCTGGCCCCCCTGGATCCGCCACTGTATATTTTAAATATAAAATCTTACCAAATTCAATTATCAATTAAATAATTAAAAATCCAAATCTGTGGTCGAAAAAAAAATCTTACCAAATTCAATTATCAATTAAATAATTAAAAATCCAAATCTGTGGTCAAAAAAGTCTCTAGACGCCTGGCTGGAATTTTCAATTCGATGGTTGTCTGCCCGCAGTTAGAAAAACGATAACTGCAATGGACTATATATATGTTATTAAATGAAAGCGCGAACAAACATAAATATATTGATACGAAATCACGAAATAATCAAAGGTCCATAGGTTAATTGCTGTTACCCACACAACGGAAACAAGAAACAAAGTACCAGTTTGCAGCCAATTTCTCCACGTTCCAGGGGCCCCTTTCTGGATCTAATCATGGCACCACATAGCTGAAGGGCTGAAGTTTCCAGTTCTATGCTTCAGTACACCAAAATCGAGCACTTTCAAGTGTAGAAATTTGCAATAGTTGGAGAAAGTAATTAACACGGCATTTTTCTCGAGGCGGTAGAAAGGATCTCTCTGATTCTTGGTGCGCATGTCAAATGCGCGAAAAATGTACTCTGTCCTTCATCCAATTGTGTGGTTTTAAAATTTAAAAACAACCGCGAAATTTAGCGGGAGCTAACAATGGTCTATTTCCATATGTGGCTCAAAATCCCATTTCCAAAACTAGCTATGTGATTTTAAAGATATTTGGAACTAATAAAAATATTTCAAAAGTAGTTAAAAACTTTGCGAAATGTCAATTTTGGCCCCAATATCACAATAAAAATTTTGCAGAAACCCTTATTTTCACTGTGTAAATAGCTAAAAAATCAAATTTTTGTAGATAGACACATTTGAAACCAAACCATCGAATTGATATAAAATCAACCATCTTTCCGATTTTAATGATTTTTGCAACATTAATTCTAACGGTCAGGGGGATGAAGAATCTCAAATTTTAAAATTTTCTGATCAGTTTTTTTAAATAAATTTTTGAGAATCAAAATCTGTCAACGGGTGAGAGTGAGAATGAGCATCACCCCACCAATAGAGATGCGGAAATCAAGTGAGATCGCATGCGCAGTTTAAATTTCACTCGATTTTGAGGGAGTACTCCTTTTCACCCATTCAAGAATTCACATACACAGTGTTGCGATATATGGCTTGTTTAAATGGTTTTTAAGATATCTTTTGAATAAAGTATCACAAGATGATTTTAGTGTTTCTTTTTTATTTTGAATTTGTTCACCTCATTCGAAAAGTATTTTTACCAGGGTAGTGGTATGGCTTGTTTGAAAAGACTTTAAAATACCTTTTCAATAAGGTGATGTAATTTTTATGAAAAACAAATGAAAAATTTTGATTTTTAAAATTTAATTTGGTTTTTTTTTGTAAAAATCGCACCACGATACCTCAATAAAAAGGTATTTTAAAAAACTTTTAAATAAGCTATATACAGGGTGTTATAGCACATGTTCCTGAGGTCAAAATAAGTCGATTTAAAGCAACTTACCTTAGTCCGAAATTGCTCCGTTTCAGAGATACAGGGTGGTTTCAAAATTAAAAATCGATTTTATTAAAATTTATGAACAATTCTCAACGCACTACTTTAAAAATTGGTACTGGGGGGTTTTTTGGGATGCGAAACCGAAATATGGACACTTTTTCACTGTGGCCATTAGAGGGCGCTTCACAATGCTCTTTTTATGGTTTAAAATGACTATAACTTTTTTTGTTAAGAAAATATTTTCTTGAATCATTTTAAGCTAAAAAGGTACTCTTGTTAACATGCGCTAAAGTAAGTCGTTTTCGAGATATTTCCGTTTTTAGTGTTCGATGCCGCAACGGAATACTGAAATTATTTTGAATGACTATTTCACTAGAGTTTTACACTGGCAAAATGTCATAGTTTTCTACTGGCTATTGTTCTCAAAGCTTTATTCGAGTTTGTTGCTTTTCGGAAAAATCGATTTTTAATTTTTAAATTCACCACCCTGTATCTCTGAAACGAAGATATATATCTATAGTTTTACCCTGGTGTAAAAAGTTCTCAAGATATCTAAATTTGTTTTAGTACAGGTTTTAGCCGAATTGCCAGTTTTTGATTCTTAAAAATTAATTATAAAAAACTGATCAGAAAATTTTAAGTTTTAGGTTCTTTATCCCCTTGATCGGTAGAATGAATGTGGCAAAAATCATTAAAATCTGAAATATGGTCTGCCAAACTTATTTTTTTTCGTTAATTAATCGACTGGGGAAAATTTCAGGCTAGATACGGATCTCGATTTTTTTTCTTGTGGGATTATGTAACCTATTCATGTTCTACGAATCACCCTGTATTTGTCGTAACTGTCGGAATAACCTTCTTTACACCGTCATGATTGGTAATGGGTCAAAAATTGGCTCGTACAGTATGAGTCCCATTACGCAGCATCGCCCGTTGGCGGCCCCTTTGACCACCGCGAGCCCCCTGGGGGGCTGGTTGCGCTTGCAGACGACACGACCCACACAGGGGTCGCGGGGGGTCTATACTAGGGTCTAAACATCAAGCATTTGAAATTAGATAAAAATAAAAATTTTTACTTCTCTCATTACGTTTCAATTTTTAAAATCCTTTCGGATCTCAGGATTTCCATAATAGCAATGAGTTTATGATCCATATAGAGTGGCAGCCGGCGAGCTTTGCAACATTGAGGGGCAGATGGCGCTGAAATAAATTCGTCTAGTACGCAATATTCAGAGAAAAGTACTATGATCTATGGCATTTATATGATGGACATGAACCTGGGAACTCGCACATGCAAGTAAATCGTACTAGTAGCCCCTGAATATTGCGTAATAGAGGAATGAATTTATATCAGCGCCATCTGCCTCTCAATGTTGCAAAGCTTGCCGGCTGCCACTATATGGGTCATATACTTATATCACTTTTGGGCAAATTGTCAATTCTCCCTATTTCGACCCCGCTGAATCCTGTTGCCACCTCTAAATGTTGACAGGAGCTGAGACATTCAAGATAAATTTTAAATTGCCGCTGTAAAGCCCAAATTGACACAGGTATACATTCAAAATGTATATTTACATAACTAAAAAATAATATTAGTTTTTTTCTAATTGCTGCAAAAGCCTCCAAAAACTTCCCCAGATTCCCCAAAATCTGAAAGTTTAATGTTTTTTTTTAATTTTCTTAAAAACTAAGCTTCTAAGAGAAAAATTATAATATACTTTATTGTAGACAATAAAATTTTCCTTTGTAACAAGGTATAATTCCTTAAGTTAATTGAAGTAATTTAAAAAAGTTGAAAAAGCACCCATGTTTTTCCCAAGATTTATTCAATTTTTTTAAAAAACTAATGTCTAGAGAAAACTCCGTGTTATATTTTATTATAGTCAATAAAATTTCCTTTAAAATGGTATATAACGTGATCGGATTGGTTTCATAATTAAAACTTTCAAAAATCATTTTTAAAAAAACAGAAAATAAACCATTTATGTTATACGTTTTATCTAATTTTCTCAGAAACTAAGCCTAATATGAAAAAATATAGACTATACTTTATCGTAGACAGTGAAATTTCCATTTTAACAGTGTGAAATTTAGTGGGGTTTGACTTATAGCAAACTCTTAAGAGACGTCCGTAAATAAATGTGATATAAAAGAAAAACATGTTTTTCACAAGTTTTATTTAATTTAAAAAAAAAGCTCTTTATATAGGCAATAAAATGTCCTTTCAACGATGTAAAAAAAGTGGTAGTTATTCCCTATTTACCGCTCCAGTGGTGTCCTTAATTTAAAGTAATGATTTAATTCGGTGTACAATAACATTTCCTTTCAAATAATGTATCACAAAATATGGTTCTAGGTAACTCACCAGGGGCGTCCGTAAATTGAGAAAATATTAAAAAATCTATAATAAACATGTTTTTTATAAATAATCCCAATTTACGGACGCCACTGAAGAGCTACTTTCTTTTCCTAACCTTATCGACCAACACATCGTTAAAAAGGGAATTTTGTTCTCCTGTTTTTTGAAATTTTCGATAAAAAGGTTAGTTTTCGAGAAAATTGAATAAAACTGAAAAATAACAGGTTTTTGGGGGTTTGGGGGGATTTTCTCCGTCCCTGTCGATATTACGAGTTGCCAATGTGTATGTGTTTTTCGCTAATATTTTGAAAAGTTAAGAACGAACGAACGAATTCTGGACAGACAGATTAGGTGACTCTAGTCTAGGAGCTTAGTATGATCTTTAGTAGATTCTGTAGATAAGCTGCAGCCCGTTATACCGGAAAATAGTCGGACTTACATAAGCATGATTTGTTTTACTTGAGAATTTTGCCAATTAGATAATGGAGTTTCAAATCTGTCAGAAAAAAATTAATTAAAATATAAAAAATTGAGCCCCTGAACTTTAAAGCCAAAAATAAATACCTAGTTAAAAATAAACTGCTTTTTTGAAAAAGAAACTTTAATTGATGTTAGCTAAGCACTAGAAAATCTCTGCGATAAGTCAATTTAGTTTGCCATGGGGACCCGTTTAGCAGGATTGGAATTTTTGTAAAGCCCCTTTGACGGGTAACTAGAGTCCCTTATAGTTATCCAAATATGTCAACATACAGGGACTCTAACGGTGACGGCCCTAAAATTTTAATAGAAAAAGTGGGTCAAGTGACCCGTCTCGTTGAAGTATGGTATGATTCTCGTATACAGCAAACCTTTTTTGTTAAATTCGTCGAGATGTTTTTGAGGTATTTGCTTTCAAATTTACTATGGTTCGATCTAAAAATAATTTTTTGTATTGCTGTTTATTATTTTTGGTATTTACGGTTTACTTAAATTCCTTGTAGACGAATAGTACGTCATATCTTATCTTATATATTGTTAGAATTGTAAAGGAATAAGAAATTCAAAAATGTAACAAAATAGAACAAAACCAAAATTTGTTCTGAAAAAAAGTTTTTTTAATAGCAAAAATTGTTGTAAACTTAACGTGTCAGACTTTAAAGTATTATATGTCCCCAAAAGCTAGTAAGATGTGAGTTTCGTTTTTTATAAGGAGTTTTCTTGAAATGGTCATTTTTTGGTCCCTTCTGTAACGCAGTAGTTTTTTTTTCGTAATACTGCTATTTTCCCAAAGTCTGTCAAATGTGTTAAAATATGCAAGAACTAGTTAGGTATTTTTAGTATTTTTTTCTTCACAAATGATTAAAATACACATTATCTGAAAAATAATTTTTTCTTTTACTTAAGTTGTATCTAAAGGACCACTTAAAATGAAAAAGTGTGATTTAAAATAATACTGCAAATTTCGTGTGTTACAGAAGGGACATCAACGATACTGAAGGGACAAAAATTAAATAGCATACAATTTATGGCAGAAAACAAAATTACAAAAATATATAATGGTAAAAAAAGTCCAACGGAAAAATTCCCGAATGTCCCGATCTGTAAGATAAAGACAATTTCTGCAACATTAAAAAATAGTGTTACCGACCCGGGAAATGTCATGTTACAGATGGAAGAACTTTTTTACATTTTAAAATTTTCCGGGCAAGCCAAATTTATGACACACCTTTTTTTTCAGTTTTGTTTAAGATTTAAACGGTTTTGTTTGGGAAAATCTTGATTTTATTACTTCGATCAAGTTATACGTAATATAGTCCACGTTACAGAAAGGACAACATTATTTGCCTCAAATCTATAAATTTTAATTTTTCAAACACAAAACGATTTATTAACAATAATTCAAAAACTGTCCGACATTGTTCGTTGCGGTCTTTTTTATAACCCACTACTTGTGTTTATACTAAAATTCTAAGTTGTCACGTGCAATGAATTTCTATGCTGAAAAGTCGGCTATTACCGCCTGGGACAGATTTCTTGTGATAAGTTATTTTATTTTTTATTAAAAGAAACAAAACCTTTATGTTTACAAATAAATCTACAAACTTCAAATTTTTATAAAAGTTAACTTTCAGCATTACTGAAGGCAATATTTAAATCTAATAACTTGAAATACCTCTAGTGACACGTTACCGCCGGGACATTTTTGTTTCAATTTTTTTTGTTGCTTTCTATTAATTAATGTGGTTTCAGATCTGAACGCGTTCTTCATAATAAAATTTAAAAAGCTTAGATAAGGTTTCAATAAATATTTTTTGTTAGTCTGAGACAGCCAAAAATGATTTTGTTCCTAAAAAAAATTGTCTTAAATAACTCTCTAGGTGGGGTATAAAAATATGCGAGAAAAACCTGTAGACACTTTTTTTTACATAAACTGCGGAAAGTTATTTATTAGACGGCTTAATAATGTTTTCACCGGTCGGTCGTAGTATGTTTATAAATATAAAATGGAACATATTTCCAGTGCTTGGCAAATGTTTGGATGCGTTTTAATAGAGCCCATTTACTGCCGCAGCAAGCAGAACGCTTTGCTAGTTTATTAATTACTTTTGGCAATGCTAATTATGCGGCTATACCCGATTTTTTTTCTTTCGAGTAAACTTTAACATGATGTAATGGCAAAATGATTGCCAGAAAGTTTGATCATATAAGTATACTATAAGTAGTGTGAGCTATGGTGATCATGTCAAAAATTAGAAAAAAAGTTGCTCCGATTTCAAAAACTTTTATATAAATTTTATATATCTTTGGGCTCTAGATAGTCCTTATTAAAAATGAATAAAATCCACCGAACCTAAGCCGAAAAAAAGGATGGGGGTAGATATTAATAATTAGAGTTCTGGTAAAAATATTACTTGTGTAGTACTGTATCAAAGGTAGCTGTGCATGAAGATATATAAAATACATTATAGTGTCGGAATCTTTAGTCGGACGCGTACATGGGTGGTGGATAGGGGATTATTTTTGCGGACCAAAATGGGTAAAAATTTCATTATGCATTATTCGTGTTAACTAAGGTGCCCCTAAATTTGCAGAGTATATTATACACGATTCGGGGTAAGAATTTAATTTAAAATAATTTCAAAACAAAGATGTTGTTTTCTTTATAAAATTGGATTTTTTTAAGGCGATTTTTCAGTTTAGTAAGTAGACCAATGCAAATGCCTCTTGGAAGGAAGAAAAATAATAACAGCACGAAAACCATTCTGCCAGTTTATGGGCACCTAAGCTAACACAATTAATGTATAATGTAATTTTTACCCATTTTGGTCCGCGAAAATAACTCCTATCCGCAACCCGGGGACGCGTCCGATTAAAGATTATCTTCCAGTGTCAGACCACTGAACAAAACCCACTATGATGTATCTTCATGCACAGTTACCTACCTTTAATATAGTACCCGAGAACTGTGTTTGCTCTACTCGGAGAGTACCACACAAGTCATAATTTTAGCAAAACTATAACTTTTGAAATCAACCCCCATCCCTTGTTTTTGGCTTATGTGCGGTGAATTATATTTATTTTTAATATAGTACCACACAAGTCAGAATTTTAGCAAAACTATAACTTTTGAAATCAACCCCCATCCCTTGTTTTTGGCTTATGTGGTACTCGAGACATCTAGAGCCAAAACCCAATCTAGGTACTAAATTTCATCTAAAACAGAAGTAATATTTTTACCAGAACTAATTTTTTAAATCTATCCCTACCCTTTTTATTCGGCTTATGTCCGGTGGATTTTATTTAATTTTAAATGGGACCATCTAGAGCCAAAACCCATCATAGGTACCAAATTTCATTAAAATCAGGCATACGGTTTTTGAGATATGCGCGTTGGTCGTTACGTCGTTACAGACAGACATACAGACGGCGCGACAAAAATCATCTAAAATGCAAAGATATATAAATATTCTACCAATATATGGGCACCTAAGCTCACACTAGGCGCTATAGTTATAGTGTACGTATGAGCTAATATAACAAAAAATTGAAAAATATTTTATTTAACTCCAGACTCAATTACCTTTCGTTTGATACTACACAAGCCATGTTTAGACTTAAACTCTAATTTTTGACATATACCCCCACCCTTTTATTTGGCTTGCGTTCGGTGGATTTTGTTCATTTTCAAATGGGACCATCTCGACCCAAGACCAAGCCTAGGTACCAAACTTCGTTCAGATCGGGCAAGCGGTTTTTGAGTTATGCGCGTTGGACGTTACAGACAGACAGACAGACGGCGCGACAAAAAAGTTTAGTTTAGTTAGGTAAAAGAAACTTTTACAAAATGATTTTTTTTTATATAACCCAAAATTTTCCTTGAAAAATCGTTTTTTTTCCTTTTCAATTTTTATCGTTTCACATTTGTTTTAGTTTTTTACGAAATTTATCATCATACCTAAAAAGGGGACCCAGATTTATTCGAAAATGGCTATGTCCTGGAACCAATTTGGAATTCCGAATTTTTAGTTAAAAATTTTTTAGATAGTGTGAACAAATACTCATTACACAATAAAAAAATTTGCCAGGAAACAGAATTTTTTAAAAATAGCAAAATGAAATTACTGCAATATAACCGGGTGCCCATAAAATTTTGTACTAAATGTATTTTTAAGAAGATGAAAAATTTCTACCGACATATTGAATTTCAAGATGGCCGACAAGTTTATAATTACATGATAGTTTACCCTTGTTTTTTCTTATGTTACCTACAAAAATATTAAATTACTGATAGGCTGTGAATAAGCTGGTTTCTTGCAAAACGTAAAAAGGTATTTTTTGTTGAAATCGGTCATGTTGTTTTTGAGAGATTCTCGTGTTTAAAGAAATTTCTTATTTTCCAAACCGATTTTGATAAAACCAAAATATTTTTGCCTTCAAAAACGTGACTTTTTATATTTTGGCAAAATTGTCCGCCATCTTAAAATTGAAGATACGTCTGACTAGAGACCCTGTATGTATGACATATCTTTAAATTATGTCATACATACAGGGTCTTTAGATACGACTACGACTGAAACTGTATGTTTGTGAAGCTTTACGTATCCGGTTTCAGAGTAAGGAAATCTCAAATTTTTATAAATATGATGTAAACAAGGTCTTTTTCAAATTCACTAAGGCATTCGTTATTAAAATCGGCAAAGTAGTTAATAATAAAATAATGGATTTTAATAAAACAAATAGTGTTTTTGCGTTTATAAACTTGACTTTCACCGCCTTTTTTAAATTCAAGATGTCGACCACGAATGAAATCTTATGTTTGTGAAGGATCTTTCAAACTTTCCCTGAATATTATGTACCTAAACTAGATCTTATTTATGTCTCATGACGTGTGTCATTGTGTGTAAAACACTTAACTTTTTGTTTGAAAATTACGTTAGTTTTGATAGCTCTGTATTTTGCTCCTTTTATCAAGTTATTCTGCTTATTCGTCGACTTTTTAAATTAAGGCCAACGAAGAGCCATCCGGTATTCTGACTGAAACCGCTGCAAACTGATCTTCAAAGTTTCAAAGCCCAAATAATGGACTTTATATATATCAGACTCTCATTAACGGACTTTAATGCTTACCTCCAAAGTTTTCCCAGAGTTTTCGACAACTCAGCGTTGTGAAGCTGCGGATATTGGTCAGCCAACTTTCTTCTGGCCGCCTGCGCCCAAACCATAAATGCGTTCATCGGTCGCTTGACGTGCAGCCGTTTTTTATCAGACGCAGCTCTGTAACAAAAAAAATACTACTGAGATGTCAATTTCCTTCGGAATTTGAAAAAAACCACCTATACAGTCCAATTTTTTCATGTAAATAGAATGAGGCAGGGAATGTTCTTATCACATTCCTTTCAAATTAAAATATACCAAAGGAGAGACTAAAAATAATATGATTCTGAAATTCCAGGAATAGTCTTAATTTCATGCAGGGCCGTACCCAGTATTATGCTATTATAGAACTTGCCCCCCCCCCCTTTAAGCTTGACTAACAAGAGTAAACCTTCTTTTTAGAACATGATAAGAAAGTGACAAGAACATACCGTTTTTCACATTCTTTAGGGGATCAGAATATGATGATGAATGGTTATAAAGTGGCATAACGAATTGTTTTGTTGTTTTTTTTTTGTTTTTAATAAAATACTTTATTTTTTGCTATTTATTAAAACATTTTTTTTTATATGCGAAAAGGACACTACATGTTGAACGCTGTCAAATGCTTTGCTGTGATCTTTTTTGCTTGTATATTAAAGATTTGAGGCTCTGGTGCCTATATCTAGTTTAACACATGTTTCTCTCAAAATTCAATAAGGCTTTTGCAATTTTCCAGATGTTTTTTTATCAAGTCGGCCTTTTGATTAACCGATCTTGTTTATTGTTTAACCACACAGACGTCACCAATATCTTTGACTGGCTGATTGCCCGATTCTGTTTCTGAGAAGTTCACAATAATTTTTACAATGTTATTTTATGTTAACTAAGTGTCTAAGTATAAAATGCCGATGTTGGTTTTGTGAAAATGAGAACATAAAGGAGAACTATACGGATTTGATTTGATATTTTTGTACAAGGAAGTTAGCACGAGCCTTTCACCCCCCTTAAAGCGACCTTCAGTAAACAAATACGAGTATAATGACATCCTATATTAACATTGGTGTTGCAAAGATAACGATTTAAAAATTAGCAATTGATTATGATTGAAAAAATGTGGAAACTAGGGGAAGACGGGGTAATTCCGCCACCTTAAGGAAAGTAGCAAAATTAATGCGTTTACAATGAATTTTAATTGCAAAATCTGTTTTAATTAGTAAGCTTATTAACATAACTACATTTTTCAATTAAAAAATGTACATTTTTTGCATAAATATGAAAGAAACATTAACTTTTCTACAAAGTTGCAGTTGGCGGAATTCCCCTTTTGTATGGGGCAATACCGCCACATCCGTGGGGTAATGCCGCCATATTAGTTTTTGTTTATACCTGATACTTTCTACTGGTTTACAAAGATTGATAAATAAATAAAAAAAATTGTGTGTGCTTAAGACCACACGGCAGAAGTGTAAACTTCAACAAGGCGAAATTAATAATACGAAATACAAGATTTTTTGCGTTGTATATTGCCAAAGTAATATACAAAGTAATAACATTAACATAATTATAATTGGGTATAAATTACTCTGGTAAATTTTGCCCTGAGTGGCCTTCAACTGCATCATCATATCGCTCTGCTGACTGTTCCTCTCACAGTTAGTCGACTCGAGCCGACTTTACCCGAATGAGCGTTACATAGCCGAGCGTGACGGCTCAGTTCAATTCAGTACCCACAAAAAGTGCTAAACGCGCCTAAAGAAGTTTACACTTCAAAAACACGTCAACATATTTTATAAAAATGTATTGGTCAACACAAAAATAAACTTTTTTCGAACCTTAATCTAAAATTTAAAATACGGTAATCTAACCACCAATTGAGGACAACGTAAAAATTAGAAACAAAACAGCATAATCTACTTATACCGCAGCCGAAATCAAACTAAGGCGGCGAGACGTTGTAACTGGAATGTTTTAGCTTCTGGCAGCACTGCTGCTCTGTTTGTCATAACTGGCAGCTCTCTGGTGTTTCTGGTTGCCGAGATACCGGGGTGGCGTTATTACCCCGCCTAGCGGAATTTCCCCGTCTCCCCCTACTAAACGGATTTTTTTCTGTTCAAATCCTTTCTTTTTAAGCGGGTTTTTTTAAACGGATCACCATTTTTTGGTCAGAGAACATATAATAGATGTTATATGTTCCCTGATTTGGTAAAAGTTGGTTTGCCGGTTTTGGAGATTATTAGTTTTGTTTACTCAAAAGATAAGGTCAATTTCAGATTTGGTAACATTTGAACCTACAAGTTAAAAAATATTAGGTTACAGTACACCGGTCTATTTTTTAATAGTTAATAAATAACAGGCAATACGAATTTCGCAAATACTTTCATTTTGCTTAAAAATCCAACACTCTTCTTTGTGAAATTTCCCGATAGTGATTCCTAACAGAGTGCGCTGGCGCAGACCTCTTTCCAGCGTCAAACTGACTAAACCATCAACATGCAATTTGTGTTGGACCATATTCTATTTATGAAACACAATTTTTAATCCACAGCAAAAAAAAATAAGCGGGATATTTGCTGTTACCTTTTTAATCTCGCTATTTTAAAATGTTTGGGGTGGGGGCCACAGCGTCCATGAAAGCATTTAATTTGCTGCACACACATTTTTTCATGTTTGATATCAAAAAAAATCTTTAGATTTACTTAAGCACAAAATTAATTGTTGCTCTGTTTAACAAGTTAAGGGGTTACCACCTTAAAAACATTTACACCTGTCACTTCAAAACAAAATGGCTGTTATATTTTAAAAAAATCGTTTTTCTTCGATATATTTTTTACTTTTTTTGCGATATTTATTTTTAATACCTCATATTAAAGCTACTGGCTAGCTCTTTAAACCTACTACAAAATAGATTAAGTTGCCCAGCTCACAAAAAGATGGCGCTTAATATGTCAAAAATAAAATAGACGTTCATAACCTGTAGACCAAATTAAACTAAAAAAAAAAGAATTTTTTGGATTTTATCAATAGTAAGCCAAATTTTTTAAAATTTATAAAAAGTTAGTTAATATGGCGGACGAAGTTCAGATAAAAAAGTTATTTTTTCGTTCTTGTTTGACACAACTAGTGTTGTCGTGTAATGTATCAATTTATACTAAATAAGGGTCGCCGATTTTAAGTATTTCATAGTAAATAACATATGTGATTAATATCCAAGAAGAGCACCGTTAAAAATATAAAAACAACAGTATCTTTCTGGTTTGGTAAGATTTTCTTAATTAGTTTTAAATTATAATGTACAAAAAAATATAATTTATTAGTTTTTTAAAGATGGCGGATGAAAAAGTAAATAGAAATCAGTTTCGTTTTTTTTTTCGAAATTTAACAAAAAACTGGACAAAACAAGACATCTCGTTAAACAAAACATAAGCTGCGTTCGGTATTTGCATCGGATTAATCTTTTTGATCGAAATCGTTCGTTAATTCCATCTAGATCTAGGGGAGGTAGATCTGAATCGTTCGGTAATTCTGCTCAGACTAGTCCGACGTAAATCTAATCCAAGATTGTGACGTTATGTTATGTATTTGTTTTCTTTACAAAAATAATTTTATGTAAAAAGATTGAAATCGAATTATTTGATGTTGAAGATAACAAATTATATAAATTTCCGACATCACAGGAAAATTTTGTCAAAATTATAGCTGGGCGTGAGTTGCGATATGTACATAATATTTTTGGTTATATTTAAGGTTATAACCATTTACAAAAATTTGATCGATTTGATCCGGATCGTTCGTTAATTCCAATTTGCTCAGACTAATCTGTAATCACGCCACCAAAAATCCGTCGCGTCTGAGATGCAAATACCGAACGCAGCTATAGATATTTTAAAAATGTCAAAAAGTTGATAGATGTCACGTACCGGATAATAATAGCCATATGTCATTTATTATGAAATATTTAAAATCGGCAACCCTTATTTAGTATGATAATAAATTATTATAATACATGGCAACACTAGTTGTGTCAAACAGTACGAAAAAATAACTTTTTTATCTGAACTTCGGCCGCCATCCTAAAATGTTAAATGTCAAATTATAACTTTTTAAATTTTTTACGAAATCTGGCTTACCATTTCTAAAAATAAAAATAAAAATTCAAAAAGATTATTTTGGGCTACAGGTTATGAAGGTCGCTTTTATTTTTGACATATAAAGCGCCATCTTTTTGTCGGCTGCCAGTTTGTTTTAAAGTGACAAGTGTAATTTTTTAAACATTTTTAAATTGAGTAGGTCCCAGTTAAAGTAAAACAGGGAATTCATTTTTTTCTCAACTTTGGGAGCCGCCATTTCGGATTATGAACCCGTTAAATCGGGGATCCTTGAATGAAAATTTAGCTTTTGGTGTTAGGTACTACTATGCCAAATATAAAAAATATACCCTTTTTGCTGCTTTATTTTACCAATTTAAATATATTTTTTCTGCTTGTCCCGTATTTTTGTTTTTTTTTTACCTAAAACAGGTCTGGCAACCCTAGATGGCGCGCGGCGCGGCGCCCGCATGAAACTCGTACAAAACTAAGTACTCTAAATCTGGCGAAAATCTCAACAAACCATCAGGCCATCTAAAAGCGTTTTAACTTCAAGACTAATTAAGGTACACTTGTTAATTAGGCCTAACATTTTAACACTGACGAAGACGGTGTGTTTCATCTTGCGGTAAAACGTTTTTAAAATAAAAGAACACAAAAAAAAACAAAGTGGTTTGCTCCAACTTTTCTCAAAAGATGTGACAAAATTGATCCGATATTTTATGATTGTGATGTGTGGCAAAACATGCTAGGCCGTTGTGTACTTTAGAATCAATATTTTTGTTTTATTTATTAAAATACTAACCAAGTTTAAATTAATTATTTAAAAAATAAAAATTTGTAATAAAAAATATCGCACTGCAAAACAAAAATGACCTAACTCAAAAAATTGGTTAATCAAGTTTTTCTGAAAATCTGACTTGAATGAGAGCTAACTATCGATTGGTAATGAAATGAAAACAAAAGCTTGAGTATGTGGCCGAAAAGTGCTTTACTAAGTCACTCTAGTCACTAAGGCCTATCTTTTTTTCTTTATAAATCTCCCACCTATTTTCAATGTAGACAAAAAATAGTTTATAATTTTCTTAGAAAAAACATTTCCCAAAAAAATTGTTCAATCATCCTTCAAACCAGATTTATATATAAAAATAAACAAAATCTACAAAAAACCTATCATCAGTTATTTGCGTTTCCTGAAAAGTCGTATTTTTTGAGTTAGGTCTTTGTTCTTTTGGGGGTGCGATTTATTTTTAGGAACTAAATTTATGATTTACAAAATTTATAAAGAATTACAGTGACCTAGTCGACTACTACATTTTGCGCCCATTTTTTGCTAAAACAACATAAACAACTACTACTTTTAGGTATAACAAGGTATTCCGTTTTGCCCTCATGAAGAACCCCCGTTTTTCCCCAAACCACCAGTTCAATTCAAACAAAAGTCATACACAGTAAAAGGCTAATTCTACGGGCAACGCGTTTAATTATGAATAATACAGAAACCCACAAATTGTTCAATGTAAACAAAATTTTAAAAAGTCTGTAAAAAATGTACTTACTGTCTCAAAATGCGCAAGCTATATTTACAATAAACACCTCACAACATCATATGTTGATCAAAAACCAACTTAAGCTCACCTGACCGGCACCAATCATATTGCAGAGAGTTGAACCAGTCATGGGGATAAAATATCTGACTTAGGACTTTTTGTACAAATAAAATAATTTTTGTAATTTTAAAATCCAGTGTGCATTTTATATAAGGAGCTTTTTCGAAATAGTAGCAAGGATTTATAGACAGTGGCGGATCCAGGATTTCCGGGGGGAAGGGGCCAAAATGGTTATAGGCAACGACGAGACCCCGCGCCGGGGATAGTGCGTAATTTAGTATCCAACAATTTAACTCATATAAAAGAAAACTATTAACAACAGAGTTAAAAAATTAAGTACTTCCATCTTCACAGAAATGAGAAAAGCGAGAAAAATAAACAAATCTTGACGGAAGAAGTGCAAACAGATTTTAAAAACGTGCAAAGGGTGTTAGACAACTTTGGCTTTAATCTCGTTTTGTTTTTGTCTCAAAAATAGGTGGTAATAATTAGTAAAGCAACCAATTAGAATATGGTTCAGATCCGTTAGTTTTTAAATTGAAATTAGATATAGTCTACAGTACACCGGTCTATTTTTTAAGTATTGAGTAACAGGCTGATTTTTCGTAAATTGGTTTATGGGCTTATTTGGTTTATAAGGGGAAAAAACCTATATTTTAAAGTAATAAAAATAGTAAATATATTTTTTTTTATCGTACTGCGAAATTTTAAATATAATGTATATAATAAATAATGTACAATTTCAACGGTCAGGAATAATATTTTCAAAATAAGTTTTATGCCTGGGAGCGGGGTAAGGGTCCGTCTGCCTCCCTTAGATCCGTCACTGATTAGGGCACCCTCAACCCAGTGATCTCTATGTATACTGGGCCTATCCAGTACATACAGGCAAAGTAAGGATATTGAACAAAAATGATTCCCTTCATGAACAAATTCGGATTTTCAACAAGGATATGGTTAAATTTGAAGGCAAGAGGCAGTGGCGTATATAGAAAAAAGTTTCGGGGTGGGCCCGAGACAGTTTTGGGGGGGCCCCGAGACCTCATGAGGATGTATTTTATGCTATTTTATGTTTGTATTCATGAAATATGTGGAAAATATCCAAAAAAATCTTAGCTTCGGGGGGGGGGGCAGGCCCCCCCGTATATACGCCACTGGCAAGAGGGGATGATTTTATGAATTACTTAGTCCTTATAACGGTAATAATGCAATTGTGCAGGTCTAAGTGAATATTATGCAGTTAGTTCAGATTGCTCATGTAATAAATTCTAAATCAAATAACTCGAAAATTAGTTGTTTGATATAAAAAATAGAATCAGCTCTGAATAAAGAATTGAAAGACCTTTCCAACGAGGTATCACTCGACCCACTTTTGTTATTCAAAATCAATGGCATTTCTTAGTATTTCCTAAGCACTTCCCGGTATTTCCTAGTATATTTCCCAGTACTTCCCAAGTATTTCCTGGTATTTCCCCTACAGAAAGCCATTCCGCAAAATCGCGAAAAAGTGCCCCCCCTCTCAACAGAATCGACTTGTCTCGGCATTTTTTAAAATTTTCAGCAGTTGTCGAGAAATCCCGGATGGAACGTTTTAAATAGGACGCCCTGTATCCGTAATGTATGGTGGCAGTTACCATTCCAGTTACTTTGTATATAATTCTATGCCGATGGGCGCACTCAGGGGGATGGCCCTGGGTGATATTTTCCACATCTTTCATGAATCAAAAGTCAAAATAGAAACATCATTAAGCTTCCGGCCTCCCAAGACGCCTCGGGCTCCCCAAGACATATTTCTGGGTGCGCCACTGTATGGTTCAACCTCAGACCTAAGGCTAGGTAACTACCCCACTGACTTTAAATATAGATTAATTTGTTTACTCAGTCAGATTTGCTTAAAGATGGTTGATCAGAGCCGAAAGTTATCAAAATTTGCTTAAAAACCCACACAGACCGGAACTAACGAAACTCAAAGGTAACGCCGAACTTGGCAGTTTTGACACTTTACTTTGCCTCGCAACCGACCCAATTAGTGTGCCCTATATTATGTGAAAGACAAATATCTTAAAAGACGTCTGTTTTCATTTCACAACTTTTAGAGTGTTCCTTATCATTAGGTTTCTTGTCATCCAAAATTTTTATTTGCTAAAAAAATTTTAAAAATATGTTTTGATTTTTCGTTAATATTGGAACAATTAGAGCACCGTCACCAATATAGAAAAATATTTTGTGGAGACAAGTTGATTTTATTTGCAAAAAGGACACTCATTGGTTTTGTATGGCACCCCTTTGAAAATAGTGGAAGTTACTCCAAATATTCAAATAGGGAACATACCCTAGTAACACAGGTACGTTTTAACAATGTTTTTAAAACGTCCATTTCAGACCTAGGACATGTATTAAAAACATACTTCTAGGTTCGCTAGAGGTCCCTGGAAGGTCTCTGGAACGTTTTTGAAAACGTTTTAATAACGTTTTTCGGACGTTTGTCAAATTTATTTTTATACCTTCTACAAAATTTGGGGACGTTTAATAAGCGTTTCAGTGACGTTCGGAAATGTTCCAAAGCGTTTCGAGAAGGTACAAAAAACGTTTTAGAGACGTTTAAAAAACGTTTTAGGGGGACGTTTAGAAAACGTTTCACGAGACGCTCAAAAAACGTTTTGAAAATGTTTCATGGACGTTTTAAAATTGTTTTAGAGCCCCTACGCAAAGTCTAGGCTTCGGGCCCCTTGGCATGGGGCCTTACATATTAGGCCCTTACCTATTGGTTCATATTTCATATTGGGCCCTCTTAAAACTTGTCTCCACTTCAATCTGTAGTCTAGTAGAAAAGTTTGAAATTTATCTTTTTCTGATCAGCCTATGTAGATAATGATTATGATGCTGGTAAGAGAAATGTAAGGGACCTTAAAAGTACATTTTAAACACGTACTTTTCGGGTCGTTTTACAAACGTACTTTTCAGGACGTTTTAAAAACGTACTTTTTAAGTACGCCAAAGTTAGGACTCTAAGAGATTTAAAAAGTACATTTTAAAAACGTCCTGTCTAGCTCGTTTTTAATTACGAAAAAGTTAGAAGGGACCTAAAAAGTATATTTTAAAAACGTCCTGACCAGCACTTATTTTAAAACGTCCTTTTTGGAATGTTTTAGAAACGTTTTTTTCAGGTACGCAAAAGTTAGGTCCCTTAAGGGACCTAAAAACTATATTTTAAAAACGTGCAGATTTGTAAAAATTAATAATAATAATGCGGTTGTGTAGGTCTAAGTGAACTTATGCGGTTAGTTTAGATTACTTATTTTATAAATTCTAAATCAAATAACTCGAAAACTAGTCGTTCGATATGAAAAATAAAATTATTTCTAAATAAAGAATTAAAGACCTTTTCAATGAGGTGTCACTCGACCCACTTTCCCTATTCAACATCAAGGGGTGAGATGCGCCCCCGCTAGGAGTTGAGAGATAGGTAGAAATGTCGCAAACAAGTGCCCCCCTCGCAAACAAAATGGACGTATCTGGGCATTTTTGAAAAATTTTGAGCAGTTCTTGAAAAATCTCGGGTGGAACGTTTTAAATGGGGTAGCTAAGCTGTACAAGAGTAAAACTTTTTTAAATTAAACATTTTATCATAACTGTTTTAACTTTCTGCAATATGACTGGTGCTGGTCGGCTGAGCTTAAGTTCGTTTTTACTCGACATTGTGATGTTGCGCGGTGTATATCGTAAAAATATCCCGCCAATTTTTTTAATGTTAATGAATATTTTCAAGACTTAATTAATTAATTTAACTTATAAATTGATCAATCAATGGGTTTATCTAGAATGCATAATCAAATCCGTTGCCTGTAAAATTAACCTTTTAACATATGAACGAATTGTAAAACTGCTTCCTGAGACTTTTTTAAGAATGACATTAAAATATATTCTGGAACGACTGCACGTTAAAAATAAAATCAATAATCCCATATTAGCAGCAATGAGATGGAATACCATTTAAATAATAATGAAAAAGTCTTATCTGCTGACACATATTAATGATTTAATAATAAAAATTAATAAACATCTGTGTTAAACCACTTTTATTTACATTTTCGGAAAATTAGAATAAAAACGCCATTTTGAAGAATCAAGTATGATTCTGTTCGACATCTTAAATTCTAAGATGGCGGCAAATTTCGATTATAATCTTTAAAGAGCATTCAATTCTTATTACCACGATTTTTTTATTTCATTAAAATCGCTTTAGTATTAATGAATTTATAAGGAAATGAACGCAGATATGATTGGCAAGGCAATCGTATAATGTGGAAAACAATGGTTGACACAAAAATATTTTTTTAGAACCACTAAACCGATTTAAAAAAATAATTAAAACATGTTCGCAACACAAGAATAAACGAGCATCTTTGAAGGGCACAATTTAATTTCGTCCGCCGTCTTGGAAATTGAGACGGCGGACAAAAAATATATTTAGTCAAAACTATGTGTAATTCTCTGCCAAGTGCATTTTATCCCATTAAAATCGATGGTATAGTTCAAAAGTTATAATGAAAAAAAAAATTGTCCGGTTTTTTGTGGCCTACCCGGTATGGCAACTGTATACCTAGCTGTATAGGATTAGGGATTAGAACTGATGGTAGACACTATACTAAATATACTGGATGTTATTGTTTTAACTTACTTGGATGCAATGGGAACCAATGTCCAATCATACCCCTGCAATACTTTGGTAACAGCCTCGTTGATTTCAGTCTTATCCAATTGTTGTCCCGAATTTCCCCCGTGCATCGCTTTCGTCAATCCGGACGCCACTGTTAACAATTGCGCACTACTTAAGTTCACCCCAGAAGGGCTTAAATTAGCACTGGATGACGTTAAGTTCAACCCAGACGAGGGTGTATTTACTCCTAAGGGTGTAGATGATGATACCTTTAAAGTTTGAGGGATTTTAGAGATCGTGGTTGAGTCTACCGATTTATTTTGAGGTGCGGAGGTGGTGCGTGAAAGCATTTTTGTTTATAAACACTTTAGGAATTTCTTTTTCGCCGAATTTCGTTAAAATTCGCTAGAATTTAAGCATAAAAAGGATTGTTTATTATTTTATCAAAGCTCACTAGATTTTTATGAATGAAATGCCGAACCACAGAATCACCTGGGTATAAACAATTGCCGTCTTTGTGACTTGACAACCTCGAGATTCTACGCTCACTACGATTCAAGACAGAATGAAAGGCGGCTTTGAAATCTGACTTAAGTGCACTTCTTATGTTAATTTTAGCTCGAGTTTGCTTTGCCTCCTTCTCTTTCTTGTCACACCATTGCGTATTTTTATCTTTGTCTAACATGTTGCCTTCAAAATATTTATGTAAAGGTGTATTTTCTTAAGTCAAGGCATCAGTGAAAAGTTGATTTTGAACCAATAAGAAACCAGAAAGGTGCGCTAAGGCCGCCTTTAGTTTTTCATTGGTTAAGTTGCTTTTTAATTTCTGAAATTAATTGAAGGTTTCAGCACGTTTTTTCCTTTGACACGTATGACAGGTCTGCAAGGATATCTTGATTTTTGTGTGATTGTATAATGTTGACGTCCGTCCATGTATGGTATTAATATTTAAATTAATTTTATCTGTTCTGTACATTTCTTACGATATTTTTTTATTATATTTAAAATTCGCAAGAGATATTTGTGTAAAAGTTTATTCTTTACGAAAATCTTTGTTTTGATCCAGCACATCAAGATACAGAGAGTTTAATTGACAAGGCCGTACCTGGGGTGGAATCAAGGGGGATTAATCCCCCGTGTCCGCGGAAATAGTCGATAAAGTGTGTTAAAAGAGATTTCTCAGCACCACAATTAGCAAAAAAATTGGACAATACCCAAATTATTTTTGAATTTTTTTCCTGAGTACGGCCCTAGTCATTGAATAAGATGCTTATAATAAAGGAGGTAATTCCTAGGTCAATTTTAAGGAAAAAACATTTAAACACATTTCCTATAAATATCTTGAGATACCGGGTGTTCCCTAAAGATTTTTAAAAAATCACCTTTTTATTAATATAAGTATGTGCATACTGCATTAGATAGATATTATTGTGAATTAATTTTTTTTTTTTAGTCAGTTTAGAACGTTTTTCTACGTCGTCCGACGCCTATTCTCCAACTCCTTGGATCCTGACAATCATCTTCCGCCAGATCTTTGTGATTCATTGATCTTTGGATTGACTGTTGCCATTCTAGTTTAGGACGCCCTCTTTTTCTGCGCCCTATTGGTTGCCATTCTAGGACCTGCTTTGGTAATCTTTCGTCGTTCATCCGTTGTACATGGCCGTACCATATCAGTTGCCTTTTAGCGATGTCATCCGTTATGCTTCCCTCGATTTCCATTTTTCTTTTATGATCTCATTTCTTATGTGATCTGTTCTAGATATTCTCATTGATCTTCTTGTTGCATCCATTTCGACACTTTCCATTTTTGTTTTGTATTTTTCTGTTACGCGACAAGTCTCTATTCCATACAACAGCGTGCTTTTCACCATTGTTTCATATATGTTAAATTTTACATTATTTTTTATCTCTCTGCTCCATAAAATACTGTTAAGACATCCAATACCTAACCTTTTTGGCTTTTACTATTCTTTTTTCCAGTTCTTTACAGTCTGTTCCTGTCTTATCAAATGTGACACCCAAGTATACATACTCATTGCATGAAGATATTACTTGTCCATTGTCTAGTTCTAACTGACTGGAATCGTTTCCAATACGTACTGTGTCTTGTCCACGTTCACTGTTAATCCCCATTTTTGGTATTGTTCCATTAACTTTCTCATCATATACAGCATGTCTTCTTTATCATTAGGTACAATTACTTGGTCGTCAGCAAACTGTAGTGTGTATATGGTCATGGGCGCACCCAGGGGGGGGGGCCGGGGCCCGGGCCCCCCAAGCCTTAGATTTTTTACATATTTTCTACATATTTCATGATAAAACAGACAAAATAGCTTCAAATTTGACCTAATGAGGACTCGGGCCCCTCCCAAGCAGCGGCAGTTCGTCGCGTCCCGCGAAAAACAAAAAGACCTTTTTTTTTTGGTCGCAAGATTTTTGAGGGGCGTCCTTTTGAGCTGTTGGACCGCTCCAACACACGATGACCTTTTTTTTTTTTGTTTTTTTTTGGTTGCACGATTTGTGCGAGGCGCCCGTTTTAGCTGTCGGCCCCCGAGAGGTCTCGCCCCCCCCCCCCAAGACACATTCCTGGGTGCGCCACTGATATGGTAAATTGGTCGTTAAGTTGCATTCCCATGCCATGCACTTTAGGTTTCCAGTTTTTTAGAACTATTGCGATATATATTTTAAAAAGAGTTATACAACAGCCCTGTCTTAAGCCTTTTCTTACCAACCAGGAATTCGTTTGAAAGTCGATTTCCAATTTTAGTTTTAGATTTTGACCCTTTGTATAGTTATTTTATCGCTTTTATGTATGATTAATATTAGTCTGCTCTAACACTGTCCATAGTTTTTCTACTGGAACGGTATCATATACTTTTTGTAGGTCCACAAAGATAACATGAGTCTCTATATTTCTAGCACTCCTTTTCTCAATTACCTACTTGTTTAAGACAAAAAACATTATCACTCCAAGATCTGCCTGCACGAAACCCACTTTGCTCTTCTTCTTCTTGTTCATGAAAATCATTCTCTATTAGATCTCTAAGAATCCTACCGTACAATCTACTTAGAGTACTGGTTACTGAAATTCCTCTGTAATTGTTGCAATTCAGCTTGTTTACCTTTTTTATGTATTGAGGATATGAATGCAATTTTCCAATGATCAGGTACTGGATGTCCGTATATTCATCCAGGTCCGCTATCTTTTCCGGATTAAAGCTTTTTAATACTATTCTTTATCTTTTCTTTTTCGATGATTACTTCCTCTCCATGTACGTCTCTGTCTCTTCTCGGAGAGGCTGCCAGATATTCGGGTCTCGTCTCCTGCAGTCCCTTGTAGTGTTCTGTCCATTGTTCGGGTTTGATGATCTGGATGTTTACTTTTTCTTTTGTTGGGTCTTTTACTGTAGAAATGAATTTCCATACTTCAGAACTCTGCCTACTTCCTACGTGTGTATTTATATCGTGGCATTTGCGCTCGAACATTTAATTTTTTTCTGTGCGTATCAAATTTCTTAGCTGTCTTCTGGTTTCCCTGTAGGTTTCTAGGTCTCTTTCCTCTTTAGTACTGAGCCATTTCAAGTATGTGCGTTTTTTCTCTTTGACCATTTCCTGTATTTTCTCCGTCCACCACATCTTCCTGTTATTTCTATTATCTTGGTATCCAACAGCTTCTCTGCTTGCTTCCTTCAAGCTTTTTATTATGTTTGTATACCTATATCTCTTCAAATGAGTGTTCTGTGTTTATTAATTTTTTATCTAATCGGTTCTGTTACAATCTTTGAGTTCTTTCGATTTCTAGACTTCTAAAGTTGTATTTTTGATTGTCTTCGATGCATTCGATTGTGAGTTAATAAAAAGACATTTCTACCAGTTACATTCATGCCGGAATTGCCCTCGGTATCTTTGAAGAAAAAAATGGTACGCCACTATTAATTTTTTTAATAAAATTTATTTTTGAAATTCCTATTGTTTTACGAGCAAATACAGACTTACTTAAGTGAAATAAGGTCTAGTCGAGCAGAAATATCGCTAGCAGTATATTGACATTTACGCTTGCGCAGTTGCGCCTTCTAATACGGCCGACTTTAATTGTGCTAGACTTTATTATTGCACAAATAAATTCATGCAGTATTTATGTAACTTGGCCTTATTTTGACTGTTTGTTGAAATTTGTCAGCTCAGCTGTCACTTTTTTAACTAACCATTTTGCAATCTATAATTATTTTCTTTTGTTTCACTACAGATTTTTTTGATTTTTTGCATCGTTTTTTTTGTGTTTATCATTTTTAATACAAAAAAATTAGATTAGCATCTTATTTAATCTCCTGTATTTTGTAGTTTTAACTCATATACGTATTTATGTTCATTGATATTGCTATTTCAAATATGTTTGCATCATGCATCGTAGGGTACCGCGGGTATTGCAATAATACGTACTATATGGCAATAATATCCATGTGTTTGAAAGCAACCAGTCAGGGCATTTTTTCTTAAGGACCGCGAGGACTTATGTTTGCATCATGCATTGGCAATTACCATGGGTATTCGAATATTATGTATATGTTTTACTGAGTTTAAAATATTTTAAAATGACTTACTTAATAAAAAAATTCATGAAAAATAAAGAGGTAATAAAAAGTTATAAAAATGTATATATTTTAAATAATTTATTTAGTGTAATACGTTATAAGTATTAAAGGAAATTTTACGCTGATTCCAAAAACCGAATAAAAACGGGATCATTCCTTAAGATAAGAAACATAATGTAATATCTCAAAAACTAAAAGTGACAGGTACAATTTTTTGACAATTCGGATTCCTTATAAAACAAATTATAAAATTTTTGGGACACCCTGTACCTACGGGAGAAGTGCGTTGATGAATGCATAACCCAGTATCTCTCTCAAAATCTACATATCTTTTAAAATTTATGGCAATTTTAAAATTATTATCTGTCACCATTAGATTACATCTTTAGAACGATCCTCCTGACTAATTAGAACGCAGTGCAGTTAAAAGCAAAATACTGTCGTGTTAATTTGGCAAGCATTAGTTAAAAGTAGAATATTTTTTATGCAAAATGATTTACATTTTGGCATTTGCAATTAGTATCGTATGTAAAATATTAAGCCAAAGTCCAACAGTTTGTGATTTGGCAAACTTGGTTCGTGATTTGCCATACAACATGAGATGGGAATCTGAAGTTCGGTTCGGTTTGCGCACCGAACTTATGGTATACCAAGTCCTACAGGGGCGTACGCAGCGAAGGGCATTTGCAACAAAACTATTAAGTTTGCACTATAAACTTATTCCTATCTACATACCTAATATCAGTGGCACACCCAGGAATATGGCTTGGGGGGCAAGGCCTCTTGGGGGGGGGGGGATCGAAGCTTCATGATGTCGAATTTCAATCCATTTTTTGTATTTTTTAAATGAAGCACGTGTAAAATATCTAAAAAAATTTAAGGCCCTGGGTGCGCCCATGCTAATATTAGAAAATAGAAACACTTACACTTATTCCTCATGATATATACTGTGAAGGATATACCTAGTTTTTTCGTGAATTGGTTTTACGAAGAAAGTATGGTCAAAATATTCCTCTCCTTTGTGAGACACGATGGTCTTAAAAATACAAAAGTATTGCTGTATTTAAAGACATGTGTATTAGCTCACACATATACTATACTATAGTAGTGTGAGCTATGGTGATCCTAATTTTTTCGAAATTTTTTTTTATTTTTATATATCTTTGCGTTTCAGATGATTTTGAAACTTTTTTGTTGCGCCGTCTGTCTGTCTGTCTGTATGTCTGTCTGTCTGTCTGTAACGACCAACGCGCATAACTCAAAAACCGCTTGGCCGATTTTAATGAAATTTGGTACCTAGGCTGGGTTTTGGGTCGAGATGGTCCCATTTAAAAATGAACAAAATCCACCCAACACAAACCAAATAAAAGGGTGGGGGTAGATTTCAAAAATTAGAGTTTATGGGGAAATATGGCGTGTGTGATATCAAACGAAAGGTAATTGAGTCTGGAGTTAAACAAAATACATTTTAATTTATTTTAAAAAAAGGGTGGGGGTATATTTCAAAAATTGGAGTTTAAGTGAAAATATGGCGTGTGTGATATTAAACGAAAGGTAATTGAGTCTGAAATTAAAAAAAAATACATTTTAGTTTTTAAAAAAAGGGTGTGGGTAGATTTGAAAAATTAGAGTTTAAGTCAAAACATGGCTTGTGTGGTATCAAACGAAAGGTAATTGCGTCTGGAGTTCAATAAAATATACTTCAGTTTTTAGTTATATTAGCTTTCAAGTAGATACACTAAGACTATAGTACCCAGTGTGAGCTTATGTGCCCATAGATTGGCAGAGTATTGTTGAAGGTCTTCAAAAACTATCAGAAGACGGCAATTCCGCAACTAGAAAGGTGGCATTCTTATTTCTCTGTGCCTGATGGCAAAGTATTCTGCGCTTTTGGAATCTGTGGCCAATATCCTGCAACCCAAAAGTTTAGATTTTTTCAATGTGGAAATCACATTAAAAGAGTATTAGATCTAAGTAAACATCATCGTGAATCTGCAGAAAAAGTCATGAATGCTATCTTAGCTGAAGCCAGCACTGGTACCGAAATCCTTGGAATAGAGTTACTGGTTCCAATGATAGTTGGGCGGCAGCAGAATCGTATGCACGTTCCAGCAAATAACCCACCAGAGTACTGGAAAATCACTTGTTAATACCTTATTAATGGCGCTTTTCCGATAAAAATCTACCAGCTTTTAAACTATTGATTGGCACTTCATCCGTTTGTAAGCTTAAGATGCACATTAAATAATTTTCAGAATTTTATAATTTAAATAGGCTTGATGATGAGGCTGAATTTTGGTACAACTTGTGTAGAGACAAAAAAAATACTCTGCCAATATATAGGCCCCTAAGCTCACACTAGGTACTATAGTTATAGTATACGTGTGAGCTAATATAACTAAAAACTGAAATATATTTTATTCAACTCCAGACTAAATTACCTTTTGTTTCATACCACACAAGCCATGTTTTGACTTAAACTCAAATTTTTAAAATCTACCCCCTTAACAAAACCAAAAACAAAAACTAAAATGTATTTTGTTAACTTCGGACTCAATTACCTTTCGTTTGATATCACATACGCCATATTTTCACCTAAACTCTAATTTTTGAAATATACCCCAACCCTTTTTTTAAAATAAATTAAAATGTATTTTATTTAACTCCAGTCTCAATTACCTTTCGTTTGATATCACACACGCCATATTTTCACATAAACTCTAATTTTTGAAATCTACCCCCACCCTTTTATTTGGTTTGTGTTCGGTGGATTTTGTTCATTTTTAAACGGGACCATCTCGACGCAAGACCCAGCCTAGGTACCAAATTTCATTAAAATCGGCCAAGCGGTTTTTGAGTTATGCGCGTTGGTCGTTACAGACAGATAGACAGACAGACAGACAGACATACAGACAGACAGACAGACAGACAGACGGCGCAACAAAAAAGTTTCAAAATCATCTGAAACGCAATGATATATAAAAATTTTTGAAATCAGAGCAACTTTTTGTTTCTCGAAAAAATTAGGATCACCATAGCTCACACTACTATAGTATAGTATATGTGTGAGCTAATAATAAGAGTTCAAAAGTTTGGCAGTAGCAGAAGTTGTAAAACAAGTGGAATTTTCTTATCGATCAACAAAAACTGCTCTACATATTTTGCCAGCATTGGCATGTAGTATTAGTATATTAGTTTCAGAAAAAAATAAACAAGTAGAAGAAGAGATTTTAAGCAGATTTACTGAACATACCAGACGTTTCGTTTTACCATAAAGTAAGTACCTACTTACTTTGTGGTTTTACTGTAAGAAGTTAAGATTTAAAATGATGTATGTTCGTTTTTTCGTTTGTATTGGTCTTTTCCATAAATACTTATTTTAACCCCCCCCTCCCCCGTTAGCTTGCTTTATGCGTAAGCCCATACACATCCACAGTGTACCGGTCTATTTATTAAGTTATTAAGTATGCGCAACTAAGCTGAATTTACGTAAATAGTTTATTTTGCTGAGACGCCCAACTTTTTCTTCTCCAAATATTCTTGAAAGTTATTCCCAACAGAGTGCGCAGGTGCTAAATTTTAATTTAGTGGCTATAAAAAATTTATAGAATAGTAACAATTATTTTAAGCTTATATATATTTCTAAAAATTGTATTATATCAGACATAAAAAACCATTTCGTCGTTGATCTTACAAACAAACAGTTTGGAGATGAGATAAGACCTACCTTATTTGTGTCGTCTAACTCATAAAAATCCTTTAAATAGCACAAAAATCATTAGATCCAAGAACATTTTTAGTGATATAAATCCAATATAAACTTTCCATAAAACTTGAAATTGCTCTCTTGTAAAATTACAATAAATGAGTTACGTCAGTTTGTAAGATCAACGACGATTTGTCCTAGAAATTAGATGTTTTGAGGGCCGTGTCCTCCACAGTAAATAGTGACCGGCATATTTCTTTCTTTGCCTTAAAATATGTGTCTAGATGTAAATCTTAGTATTCTTCCAAGCTCAAAATTATCCCCTCCCAAAGGAAATAAACATAATATGATCAACGGCGAACTCTCTAGGTCCCTGAAAATTTTAAACTGCCGCGCTTATACTTGAAACTGTATACATTCCTGGAAATTACATTTTTCTAAAACTTTGCCGAAAAGTACATACCAACCTAGCTACCAAAATTTTCTTCATTCTTTCTTGCGACGCGAGTTTTTTCACAAAGTACCGAATTTTTCAAATATTTTCGCTCAATTTTTGTCAATTTCACAGCCTTTTTAATTTTGCAGAGAATGTCTTCTGTGGCTCCAACTTTTCCAAAAATTATTATTTTGAATTGTTTTGTCGCCAAATCAAACCAATTATTACATTTATTTAAAATTGCAAGTGCGGCATCTTTTTTCTTTGTTTTTACCAAAAATGTTCTTCTGCGGCGTCATTTCTTTTCAAAAAGTACTTCATTTTTATAAAATTTTTGCCTGATTTGACATTTTTTATTCGTTTTTTCCACATTGTTTTTTTTGTTTTCGCTTGCAGTGTTATTTTTTATTAAAGTTCTTTTAGATTAATTTTTTTTGTCATCTTGATGTGTGTTCGGCTATCTTCCTGCTGTAGGAGTTGTAAATATACATATTATAAGTCTGGGGCTGAAGGAACGAGCCCCTCCAAAATATTCCGGCTAGTTGCGCCCCTGACTCTCAAATGATCAAATACTTTATTCTAACTCTCAAAAGAACTCTCTCTTTCTTTCGCTCTCTCTTGCACCGTTAAAAAACAAAAGCTAATAAACCATTTTTTTTTTAATTTCTTAAAAAAACATTTTTTGATTTTCAATTGTGATAAAAAACATAATAAATAGCAACATGTCACAATGCAATCGGCTAATGATCGCGTGTGATAACATCTGCCGGAATATATGAGCTGTGAAGTAGCGTCGCGATGCGTAACGACGGCGTCTACCTAGATCACCGACGACACAAAATCTTAATGACTACACAAATAGCATTCACCACATATTTTTCGTTAGTTTCCACCTTTACAGTCCATCAATTTGTATGAGAAAACGCGCACTTGCAGCTGAACCTGATACACCGAAGCGCGCTGTCATTGCGCATGTCACTGCACTAATAAGCGTGATCGTGACGTCACGTGTTGAAGAAAATTTAATTTTTTTATCTTTCTAGCCCGCGCAGCAATGGCTAAAGAAGGTATCTTACCAATATCAACGTGGTGTCTGTGTGTGTGTGTGTGTGTGTGTGTGTGTGTGTATGTCCGTAACACTATTATAGCTCCTAAACCGCTAAATCGATTTTCATTAATTTTTTAGTTAAAATAGTGTTCGACACTTTAACGAGCTTTTGGTCGAAATCCATATATTAACAAAAATGCTAACTTTTTAACGGAACATTGCATCAATATGCGCTTTTCGGAGTATAGTAGATAACATTTTTTCTCATCTCAACAATTTGTGTTATAAGCAAAATCTTTGTAAAAGCTTTCGTTTCTGTGATATTTACAAAATACTGTTTTCAAGGGTGATACATCATGGAGTTCAGTGTGCTAATAGGCTAGCTAGGAAGGTATCAGATCCGTCATGGATCCATTTATTTTACTTAACACTTTGAGCTCCATGTGTACCATTTTTGGTACATAAAAAGTTATTAAAATGGACCGTGTGATCATTTCAGGTACAAGGATTATTGATCGATTTTTAAGGTTGTGACAACGCGGGACTCACAGAGTGCATTAATTCTTTGAATGTGGTCTGGTTAAATGTTTTTGTGACTGGTCCGAGGTTTTGAGGAGAGAGGCACCACGAGGGCGAATAGCAATCTGTGAACGTGCGGTCCAAGTCGAAAAAACTATCGTTTCTATGGGTGGGAGTCATAGTGTTAAAGCTTATACAACATATAATTTGCCAGAATTTTGAGTCAGTAAAAAAAATTAGGGGTGTTGCGCCCAAGTGTTTACCCACAAGTCATTATAAAACATATCTACTACTACTGTGTTTGGGGTTTTTAATTCAATTTTTTTTTTAAAGAAAATTATCCATACCCACCCGAATTCCGCCATGAAATGACTCTAAACTTATCAAAAAATTCTGCTGAAATAATTAAAATTATTGTAAAGGGCACAGAACACCAAGGTAGGGGCGTAAATTAAAACATTCATGCCCCACACACAAAAACAATGCGAATAATACGACTAACTGATGGCCTGTGCGAGGCACAAAATTTCTTTGAGTTTTCCTATTTAAACAACGAGCCCAACATTGGCCCTGTCGCTCATATAGGCTGCAGATAAAATCTATCTCTATTCAAAGGAGCCAAAAAAATAGTGGCAGAAAAGTGTTTGACGCTGCTTTGGGTTTCAGTGGCTCATTCATCGCGTCGCCGTCACATCGTGTCGGAGTGTGATTCTGTGCATTGCACAGGGCTACCTAATTTCATATAATATATAAATGAAAAAGAAATGCATAAAATAAAATAAAAACTGATAAAGAGGTTTTAAAAATAAAAAACGTGTTTTTGCAGAAAAATACGGTAGTGCCATGGCTCTGTGGCACCACCTCATAAGCCGCCACTGGGCGGAATGGAATACCGGGGTACAATGGCATACCCGACGTAAAAGCGACCATACTGGTTGCAACCGAGTGAAAATGGTGAAAACGCCCAGCAACTGACCTCTATTTTGTCGTGAGAAAAGTCAAGTTAAAACAGAAGCGGTCTTATACCCTGTTTCCACCAATGCATGCCCACCCCGATTTAAAAAACGCATCACGTGATGACCCATGGATTTGCACCGGTTTTAAATGGAGTGTCACCTGATGCGTTTTTTGAATCGGGGAGTTCATGCATTGGTGGAAACAGGGTATTAGTCTTGCGTCTTGCGCAGACCAGCCTTTATCGCGCCCCTGCACAATACCCTACTGTTAGGTTTAGGTGCCTGCCTCTATTGCTCGTTTTGCATTTTTCCTCTATTTAAAACAGACCTTATCCACTAAATGACGCTAATAAAAACAAATATAAAAGTCGAGAACGAAAATCAAAAAAGCAATAAAAAACATTTGACGCACGTTTTAATATAAACTAAAAGACGAACCAATGAATGAGCTATAAAAATCTAAAAGACAAAATTTAAAGAGTGTTGATGAAGCTCAGGATTCTACCAGACATAAACAAAAACAGATTTTTTTGTCAGAAAACCAGAGTTGTACACTAAAATCGTTAAAAAAAATAAAAAAACGGTATCCTCAAAACTTTCCTCCAATAAATATCCAAAATACATCATATAATCAGGAAATGAATGGGGCGGGTCATTTTGAGGGACTTTAGCCCCGGGCTTGATACCTACTAGATAATGCGAAAAATAGAGTTGTTTAGGAATATGCATAAATTTCTTACGGGAGAGGAAGGAGGGGGGGAGGTTATGTGAGGTAGATGCACACCTCAAGATGAAAAAAAATTGAAATTTAAAAAAAAAACAAGAAGAAAACTAAAAAAGATTACGCCAAATAAGAGAAAGTTGGGCCGCAGAAAATGAATTGTAGAAAAAACAACAAATTGGCGTCGACGGCAAAATTTTTAAAAAAATTGAGTATATTTTACTTAAAAAATGGCGCTGCAGAAAAAAATTTCTGTAATATTAACAAAATTAGAAACTGTTAGAAAAATAGAAAAGTACTTTTTAGCAACAATCGCTACGCAGGAAAAAAATTTAGAAACAAAGAAAAAATGGCGCCACAGAAAAATTAAGTACTTTAGGTAAATTTAGTGGGAATAAGGACACTGTTGTTCTGGTAAATATACGTTTTAATCCATCGGTAACGTTTCGACAATGGTTTTTGTCTTCATCAGACCTTCAGACTAGATCGTACATTGGAACAACAAAAAACAAGAGTTCAAGCACATCAGGAAAACAAACGGCACAAAATTAAAAACGAAACCCAACATTAATCTGCTAATTATTTATATTTTCTTTTGTTTTGTTTATCAGACAGGTTATATTATCGGCGGCAAAATTAGTCTAGGGACTAATTATATTATCGGCGGCAAAATTAGTCCCTAGACTAATACCTTGTATCATATAGAAATATATTCTTTATGTATGTATTATCATTGATCATACAGTTCTTTATTATAATCAATGGTATTATGGATGCAACATTTAGGGACCATTCTTAAATTCCATAACGCTGTGGGGGAGGGGAGTGTAAGCCATTACATTGAATGTTTTTAACCTGTTTTTTCTTAAAAATGCGTTACGAGGACGGGAAGAAAAGTTTAAGGTTTTTAATAATTTCGTAAAATTTTGAAATTTAAAAATATTTGAAATTTAAAAACATTTTAATATTTCAAAAAAATTTAAATTTTTCAAAATACTTTGATAAGTTTTTTACGCACTTCGTTAGTATTAGGAATCTCGACTGCCTGGACTTTACGAATTATATTAGGAAACTGATTTCCCCTTCCAATGCAATTTTCCAAGTACGCCACTGAAGAAAAAAGAAAATGCTCATCGACCGACAGGAAGTGCGTTCGAGATAAGTGACCAAACAATTTTTTTTAAAGCTGCATGTAAACTGCCGCTGCAGCATACTGATGCAGTCGCATATTTCGAGACGTATCGTTTGCTATGCAGCTTTTAATTATCTTCATTTAAGATTTGGACACCATAAAGAACAATTTTTATACGGCGAGTAATATAATATTGTAAAGCTGCGTTTCGTGAAAACCGAGCGTATATTTTACTAAGTTCCCTGGTTGCATTTACAATAATCCTAACCTCGTTTTGAGCGTAAGCGTTTTGGTGTACATAGCTTTGATTACAACCGCTTTATTAATCAGAGAAAATAAAAATATCGGTACACATTTCAAAGTATTGAAAGTCATCATATTTATCCAATGGCATAAAGGGTAAATTCATAACATTAAAATAATAATTTTCATTACCTTAACTTTTTATCCAGTCCTTATTGACAAAAGTTTGTATTATAAAGCAAAACGTTTCAAAGAAAATTTATTATTCAACATTGTTCAAAATAATCATAATTACAAGCAGAAGCCACCAATTCGTAATATTAAAATTATAATTTTTTACTTGCACTATTACTTTTTACTTTTACCATGCCTTTTTACACTTTTCTGTTGTTTATTTACCAGTACTTTTACTTAATTATAGTTTTATGTACTTTTAATAATATTTTACTTTTAACTGTCCTAAGCTCTGACTGACTTGAGTTTAAGTGAAGTCAAATGAAGTTAAGAATCAATAACCTAACGAAACTAAGAATCATCTTAAATGTCTTACAGATCAACCTTTAACTGGATAAAATTAGTATTTAAGTTGCCTATTTAGATTTTTTAATTAAAACCTAGCTGACTACTACAATTTGTTGCTTCTCTTTAAGTTTCCTGTTTGCCATGCCCCAGTTCTATCCCTTACTCCACTCTCTGCGCTTCATTTCGATGTAGAGGTGGCTCATTACAAAGTACAGTACAGTAGGTTCTATAGGGTAGGAAGGAATAAAGAGGGTACTTACGCTCCCCAGAACCCCAAAAAATATATAAAGTATAAGAACGGCTAGCTACTACAGGTACGTTAAAGGTTAAAAAAAGTATATAATTGTTGACTTGCTTTATCAGAAAAGTACTCAAGAAAGAAATCGCCTGTGGAAAAAAGTGCACACGGAAGAAAGTGCACAGAGGAAAAACTTAACTTAAACAATAATAACTCCGGCAAATAAAAAAAAAACGTAGTCTCTACATTTTAATGCACCAAATCCAAATACGGTGTTTGTTTTGCCCGTAAACCCCCAAATTTTCGAATAAATTGCAAAAAACTTGTATTGTATTGCAATAATATAACACGGTGATGTTGCCGAAATGGTACATTTTCAAAGCCATCAAATAAATTTATTTCGGAGAACTTTTTTACAAAGCAACGTTGACATCATTCAAAAATGTTCTATATTTTTTTCAGCAACTTTCACATTTTTTTGTGTTTGCGCGAAAAATTGCAACGTTTTTATATTATAAGGACCCCGGATAAGTAGGTTTGATCAAATATACACATCACTTTTTTATTTTAGTGTGCCGGTGTAAATATTACGACCTTAGGGTAAGAAAAAATATCTTACTCTGGGCCTACCACCAACCAATAATACTTGTCCAATGGCTCATTTATGCTCCTAGGATAACTATGAATCTACGCATGAATCATAAGAGATTTTAAACAAAATTTATTTTTAGTTACGAAAATTTCGAAAAATATTAAAATTTTATTTTACAAATAATCAGTGGCGGATCCACGGGGGCAGAGGGGCCCTGACCCCCTCCCCCTCCCAGACATATAACTTACTTTTTAGTTTAGTAGTATCACTTATTTAAAATTTGTCACAAATTCTACTTAATTTTAAAAATAATTTCGCCTGCAGCGCCATAAATCTCCATCAGATACCAAATTTCATACCTGAGTGTATGTTGGATGGATCTATTAAAAACTGCTTATAAAAAATATTTTGATGTTTGCTGCCACTTTGGCCCCTCCCCCCCCGGAAATCCTGGATCCTCCACTGCAAATAATAACAGTTTTAGAAATTTTGATAATATTTAAAGTTTTTATGAATTTCAATAAAAAAATTTCAATAATTTAAAAAAAATCAAAATCTACATATATACAGGGTGTCCTATAACTTAGGAGCCATGTGATAGAGGAGGTAACTTCTGATAAAAAAACATGGGGATCGATCAACACTTATCTGTTTTTAAGATATATGATTATTAAAGTTAGAGAGGTGGAGCAAAAAGGTTTTACAAAAAAGAATTGTCACAGTCAAATGAATACTTAGCTATAATAATTGTGATCCAAAAATGTATTATTTCCTTTTTTGATAAAATTACAAGTTAAGGATATACAGGCTGTCAAAATAACCTCCACAAATGTCTTTAAAAAAAATCTTTAAAATTTTTTTATTTTAGCTTACATATTTTTAAAAAATATATCAATGATATTTCATTAATATGTCTCCCTGGAGACTTATTTATATTAACAAAAGATACCAAGAAAAACATTGCGTTTTTATATAAAATAGTTTTTCCTGAAAAACATTGACCACGTAATTTTTTAAAAATATATTCTTATCTCCACTTGTTGCTCTTCTAATACATAACTTTGAATAAAGCTATTATCAAAAAACTGTAAAAATCGCCAACTTTGATGCTCTGTATCTCGAGAAAGTTGCCCTATGGCCCCTAAAGTTACACACCTTGTATACTACCTTATTTTTGTGAGCAAAATTAAGATGATCAAGTAACCTGTAATAGTAGGTACCATTCTAAATCTAAAAGCTTACATTTATTTTATTATTTTTCCATACGTCTAAAATTTTCTTTGTTTGATTTCCCTATGCGCTGTTTTACTATGTGCGGTTTTGTCTATCTGCACTTTTTTAGTTTGCGCTTTACTACGCGTGCTTTTTTTTCTGTGTAGCGGTTTTTCCTCTGCGAGTATTTCGTTTACTCTGTTTAGTTTTACATTATATTTGCGATTTTACATGATTTTTTTGAATTCAGAGAAAACTAGTGCTTGCTTTTTTAAATATATCGCCAAAAAACTTAAATTTTTTAATAATAAAATATAATTTTTACCTTCCTAGCACGCGCAGCAATGGCTAAAGAAGGTATTGTTTGATACAAAAATATTTTTTTTATGATAACGCCGAAAAATGTGTTATTTGGGTGAATCTTAGCAATATTGTCATGACGTCTGTCCGTGTGTGTGTGTATGTTTGGGTGTATGTCTGTCCGGTCCACGATAGCTCCTAAACCGCTGAACCGATTTTAAATTACTTTAAGGAGCTGATTATATTTTCGTTAAAATCCAATAATGCTAATAACAGTTTTTTGACAGTTTAAAAATTTAAAATATGCTAACTTTTTAACGGAGCATCGCATCAATATGTGGTTCTCGGAATATAGTAGAACACGTTTTTTTCAATAATTTATGCAATTACAGTAGAACCAAAATTATCCATGCGCGAATTATCCAGGCTGCGGATTATCCGTGCTATGATTTTCTACCATCGAAATTGTGTTTTTGAAGTTCTATCGAACTAGCGTTGCCGGAAATCACTCGACCAAAACCTTATGTAGAATTATATTTTTTGTTCTGTTATCTTTTTATGCAATACATACATATAAACTTAGTTTGAACTTATGGGATCTTTTTTTTCTGTCATATTTTGAGTATATATATACATAATATGTATGTAACATGAAATAAATGAATGTTCTTATCCGTGCCTCGTCCGGTCCTGTGAAGCACGGATAATCGCGGTTCTACTGTGTTAAAAACTTCGTAGGAGCTTCAGTTTCTCAGATATTTACATCAATGCTGATAGAATGGAAAGGAAGGTATTAATCATTCATGGAACCATTTCAATATATCGAAAAAAAACTTCAATTCTCCAATAGAAACTGATCTTTTAAGGATAGGGACCTGCATATATTAATTTGTTGGCCTTCATATAACGACAAAATTTTTTTATTGTGCTCTTTGCTACCAAGCCGCGTGCAATACTATCTTAATTACAGAGCAATTAAATCGAAAGAGCTGACTCCTGAGGTCAAGACAAATTACTTATTTCTGCATATCTCTCGGGATTTTTCGTTTAAAAATTAAATATCTAGAACCTCGACAGGAAATTGTGTGATATCGGCTCTGACGGAGCTTAGTTGGTAGGGGAGACCGGGGATGCGATCTGCCCCCGCTAGTTAAAAGGCTGCAAAAATCAGGGCCGTACCTAGGGGGATCAACGTGGATCAAGCCCCCCCTGAAATTTTTCGGATTGAGAAATAATAAAATACTTAGCAGTTATACGTAGTAGAGATATAGGCAAATCGCATTTTTTTAGGCAGAATTGACTTTTAGATTTTTGCTTATAACAGCTGAAAACATGATCAAACTAAAATTTGGTTAAGGATTCCGTTATCTAAAAAATCTATTTTCTTAAGCGTATTTTATAGATAAATGCATGTAAAGTGAGTAATGTCATGTCCCCCATATTTGTCTTTCAATTTCTGAAAAACCCCATATTGTTTGATAATGATAACACCAATAATTTTATTAATAAATAATTGTGTTTTAAATAATATTACTTGACTTGACTTCGACATTAATCCAAGATTTGTGCAACGGCTGAAAAGTAGTTAAAGTTATTTTGTCGTGTTTTTGAACTTTCAATGATAATTTTTGCTTGAGAAATATAAATTTTACTGAAAAAGTATTCTTGATTGACTTATTTTTTAGCCATTCATAGGTAGGTAGGCTATAATTGGGATCGTCAAAAAAACTTTTTTTTATTTTAACTCGAAAGAAGTTTGAGTCAAAAAGACCCAACCACCAAAATTTTTGATGGCGTATGTTTGTCTGGGACACGACAACTCAAAAATCAATAAATACATTTTAGCTATTTAACGGCCAACATTGCCATTTTGAGAACCCTCATTAAAAACCAATTGTTTCAGAAGAATATATTCATAGTTTTTTAAAAATAAAACCAAAATTTTTAGTAATTAGGCAATTTGTTTGTCAGTTTAATAAAAAAAATTATTTAGTTTTATATTTATCCTTTATATAAAAAAAATCAAAATTCAAAAACTTTTTACCCTTTTTACAACTTTTTTACCTTCCCAGCACGCATTGCAGTAGCGCGAGAAGGTATTATTTTCGACGAATTTTTTTTTGAGATAACGCCGAAAATATGTTATTTGGGTGTATTTTTTTGTCAAAATCCATTAAGAAAAATGTTAACTTTTTAATGGAGCGTCTTATCAATACATATGCGGTTTTTGGAATATAGTAGAATTTTGCTTATTAATTTGTGTTACAACCAAAAACTTCATAAGAGCTTTAGTTTCTGAGATATTTACAAACAACTGTTTTCAAGGCTGATATATCATGGCTTAACTTAAAGTATGCTAATAGGCTAGGAAGGTATCAGATCCGTCATGGATCCATTTATTTATAATTAAAATTCAAATTAGGTAGCTGTTCAGTCACCTACCTGGTAAATAGTTGTGCACTTAAACTTATTCTTTAGCTTTTGAGAAAATCGTCTTTAGTAATTAGGCATGTGCCAAAATGAGGGCGTCATTTTTTTCTAATTAATTAAAGTATTCCTTAGAGTAATAAAATCTTTATTATTCTAAGTAGTATTCACATATTGATTGAAAACTTCATGTTCCACAAAAATAAAGCTCCTCTAACACCCAAGACAACTAGGTCATATGAATGGCTGTACGTCCCTGCTGGCGCCATTTTTTTTAATTAACAAAATTAGCGCAGATTAGAAACACAAATTTCCTACTAAAATGTTTAAAAAATTATATGAACCGAACCGAACAACCATTTTTGTAATAACTAAAAATAATGTTAGAAATTTGTTTTTCGAGATATTAAAAAGAAGCGCAAAATTTGCAAGTCCTCTAACTTAACAATTGTATTATATTATACAGGGTGTCTCTAAAAGGTCTGTACAAAATCTTAGCAGATATTCATGAGGTCAAAATAAGTCGATTTAAAGCAACTTACCTTAGTCCGAAATTGCTCTGTTTCAGAGATACAGGGTGTTTTTTATTTTAATTGAACCACGTGAAACTATTTTCCCAGAAATTGACTGATACGTACCGAAAATGAATAAACGATAAAAAAAAAAATTAATAACTGATTTACTGACTAAATTTAATCCTTAAAGGTAGCAGCAAAATCTTTTGATCCAAAATAATTTCAATATTCCGTTGCGGCATCGAACATTAAAAACGGAAATATCTCGAAAACGGCTAACCCTAGCAGATTTTATAAAAAGTACCTCTTTTGCTTAAAAAAGTTCAAGGTATTATTTTATCAACAAAAAAAAGTTGAAAAATACACTGAGAAAAAAGTTATGGTCATTTTAAACCATAAGATGAGCATTGTGAAGCGCCCTCTAACGTAAAAGTGAAGTCTAAGTGAAAAAGTGTCCACATTTAGGTTTCGCATCCCAAAAAACCCCCGAGTACCAATTTTTAAACTAATGCGTTGAGAAATGTTCATAAATTTTAATAAAATCGATTTTTAATTTTAAAATTCACCACTGTATCTCTGAAACGAAGCAATTTTGGACTAAGGTAATTTGCATTAAATCGACTTATTTTGACCTCAGGAATATGTGCTAAGATTTTGTACAGACCTTTTAGAGACAACCTGTATTTTTGGATCCTTTGGTAACATAATTTTGTTCTACAGGCATCTCTAGTCGAGCCAGATTTTTTGCATCCGTTTTGCAAAACTAGCGTACCATTGTCCATTGTATCCTCAGGTCTGGGGTAACTATTGACGCGATACGGAGAAACGTTAGACATTTGTTTAGCTAAATGAAATTTATATATAAATGAATATATTTAACTGCTTTTTAAAGACTATTTCAGTAAAATATTTCTTAGTTTTCTTCTTGTAATGTCTGGCTACCTGAAACACAAAAATCTTTAATGGGTTTAAACTGGACACATATTCCATTGCATCCCCCATTAACATCGTGTCTCATGTTTTTTTGTTTAGATTCTAAAACAAAAAAATATTCTCGGGAGTAAGAGGAAAGGTAAGGAAGCGAAGTTGGGAAATGACGGCAAATGAATGAAATAAGAGAAATAATAAATACGGAAAAGAACGGAGGGAAAGGAACCGAAATTAGAGCAAGGGTGGTGGAAGAGGGACGAAAATATTTCACAGAAGGTCCCTAGATATCTGCTTTTTATAAAACGTCCTAGGAATGTCGTAAAAATGTCATAATATACTTTTTTACTTTCCTAGCTATTGCTGCGCTGGCTAGGAAATTATTATCGACAAAAAGCGTTTTTTGAGATAGCGCCGAAAACGTGTTTTTTGGGTGCATTTTGACATATCTTAGCAATATCGTCGTGATGTCTGTCTGTGTGTATGTATGTCTGTCCGTAACATGATAGCTCCGAAGCCGTCTACCGATTTTTATAAAATTTTCATGTAAAATAGTGTTCGACGCTCTAACGTTTTTGTGAAAATTTTTTTATACAAATGACAGTTTTATGAAAATTTTTAAAAATGCGTAACTTTTTAACTGAGCATCGCATCAATATGCGGTTTTCGGAATCAAGTAGACTGCAATTTGCTCAATAATTTGCGTTATAACCAAAAACTTCATAGGATCTTTAGTTTCTGAGATATTGACACAAAGTATTTTCAAGGCTGATATACAGGGTGTCTCTAAAACGTCTGTACAAAATCTTAGCACATATTCCTGAGGTCAAAACAAGTCGATTTAAAGCAACTTACCTTAGTCCGAAATTGCCCCGTTTCAGAGATACAGGGTGGTGAATTTAAACATTAATTAAAAAATTTCATGAGCGACATTGCCGAAAAGCAACAAACTTGAATCAAGCTTTGAGAACAATAGTCAGTGGAAAACTGGCCGTTGCTATGACATTTTGCCAGTGTAAAACACTCTAGTGAAATAGTCATTCAAAATAATTTCAGTATTCCGCTGCGTCATCGAACACTAAAAACGGAAATATCTCGAAAACGACTTACTTTAGCGCATGTTAACAAGAGTACCTTTTTGGCGTAAACTGATTTAGGAAAATATTTTCTTAACAAAAATAGTTAAAAGTTACACTGAGAAAAAAGTTCTAGTCATTTTAAACTACCAAAAGAGCATTGTGAAGCGCCCTCTAGCGGCCACAGTGAAAAGGTATCCATATTTAGGTTTCGCATCCCAAAAAACCCCCGAGTTTGTTTGTTGTTGTTCATAAATTTTAAGACAATCGATTTTTAATTTTTAAATTTACCACCCTGTAAATCGACTTATTTTGACCTCAGGAATATGTGCAAAGATTTTGTACAGACCTTTTAGACCCTGTATTATGGCTTCACTTGAAGTGTGCTAATAGACTAGCTAGGAGGGTATCAGATTCGTCATGGATCCATTTATTTACAACATTTTCGTCTGATTTTTTATGACGTACTCTCCATCCACTTACTAAATACTTAATAATTTTTATGTTCTTCACTTAATTTAAAGTCAACATCGTAAAGATCGAAAACCACCCTCGTAGTTCAAAAGTTCGAGACAAATTCTAAACAAATCATATTTTACGCCCTAATAAAATTCAGTTTTATTACTTACCTATAACTAGGACCAAGCAATAAGTGTTCACAATACATTGTGTTTTAACTTAAAGGTAACAGAGGTGTTTTTGAGTATTTTTCGTGTTAATTTGGAAAAACGCGTCGATTTTGTTTCCGACGGGGACACTTTTTTACCCAACTGCGACACCGTGAAAGGAAGGGTAATGTTTTTAGCTTGGGATATGTAGGTATGTAAGTATCTATGTAAATATGTATGTTTGTGTCGCGCTAGAGGCTAAACGGCTGAACCGATTTTGACGAAAAAGGTGTCGTTGAATTGCTACTGATCCCGAAGGTGCTATATGCTATATTTTTTAAACAGGAGTCAATATGGCGGTCGTCAGACGCCATTTTGTCACATGATGTCGGCTTTAAGGCATACAAATTACCTAAATTTCAGGCGATTTTATTGAAATGCCTTTCATAACCCATTGCAAATGTCCTCTAATTTGCTGCAATAACTTTGTAGTCCTTCCTGCTCCCAACAATCTCCCATCCTATCATTCCCCCCACTCTCTTAAAAAATAATATTCGCATAATTTTATCAAATATAGGGCGATTTCAAAAATTCTTTCTCCAAAGACTTTGATACTTTTTTCCAATACCTTTTATTAGTTTCCCCCTCCCTTTTCCCCCCTCCTTAATAGTAAAACTTGTATCTATAACTTTGACAAATATAGAGCGATTTCACAAATTCTTTCTGCAAACGCTTTAAGATTTTTTTCAACACCATTTTACTGGTTTTCTTCTCCCTCTCTCCTCGTTCACTCCATGGAAGGTAACACTGTTCTCGTCCGTAGGAAATCTACATCTACACGTACTTTCCGGGTAACGCTAAATGATTGGTAAATGCCTAGTGCTTTCTATAGAGCGATTTCACAAATTCTTTCTGCAAACGCTTTAAGATTTTTTTCAACACCATTTTACTAGTTTTTCTCTCCCTCTCTCCTCCTTCACTCCATGGAAGGCAACACTGTTCTCGTCCGTAGGAAATCTACATCTACACGTACTTTCCGGGTAACGCTAAATGATTGGTAAATGCTTAGTGCTTTCTATAAGGCTGAATAAGAATTAAACCTAAAAGTTGGAAATAAAAATTTTTTTAAATTAAAAGACAACATTCCCCTGATTCATAAAAATACAAAACTGTATAATTTCGTAAGTGCGCTTAGGGTATGAAAACTAAAATTTGAAGCATGTCATACATTATAGGTATTATACCTATCAATTTTGTACCCAACTGCGACTAGTAGTTAGAAGTAAATTTAGCAGTTGGGTGTTTTTTATTAAAAAAAATTTTTATGTCTTCAATTTTTTTTTAAAACGCATCCCCTTTGAGTAGTAAATTTTATACTAATATCTTGAATAGTGAAAATGTATCAAGTGATACTTGTTTTGAATGTCTCTTGAAACCATTCAAAAATTTCGGATGTGCATCGATTCGCTTTTAAGATATTTGTCTCCAAATTTACCATCAAACACTTCTGTACTATGTGAAATAAATAAAGACTTATACAGTCTGTATTACTAGTTTTTGCTCAAACTCAATTAATTATTGCTTCATTAAATGGAGTTTTGACAAAACCGAAAAATATCCGACAGGTTTTGAGTAGACCACTTATAAAATAGCCAAAACACTTGTAATAAAAACCACTGAAATTCGATATTTTTAGATATTTTAATTAAAAAAGTCTCCACACTTTTTCGAAAAAGGCGTCTGCATCACAGACTCTTGTATACTTTTGTGCAGACAAAAGGCCTGAGTTGCGTCTGATGTCTATAAAAGCTACGAAACTTGGATTTGGCGAAAATGTGCGTATCTAATATTTTAGGGAACTACCCTCGCTGAATCCGAATATGGAGTCAAACTGCGCATTTGGCTTAAACATGTACTAAGATAAATTCAGATATAGCGAGAACTACTTATACCAGAAGAGTGAAATATCGTCGTCCAGATGCTAAAACCTCGTGTCTCAAAATTTACTTATTTTGAGATACGAGTTTCATCAAGAATATGAATGCATATTCCATCGATTTCAATACCTAGTAACTTGATTAGATAATAAAGAACATGCAAAATTGTGTTTTTTTTTGAGATACGAGGTCTTAACATCTGAGCTACGATATAACGTGTTTAAAAGGCCTTTAAGGTACCTTTGGATCGAGGTCTTACACAAAAACATTTTTTTTGTGAGGTTGTGTTATTAGCCATGACTTTTGGCTTATTATTCAATATCCTTGTCTTTGTGTCTTTATTTTAAAACATCTTATGAAGCTTGTAATGGTAGGTCGAATTACAAGAAAAAATAGGTAGCAACATATATTTTCGTACTGGCAACTATACAGAGTGTTCCAGGTGTCCAGCATTCGAGGGGTCATCAGCTTTCAACAGTACTGTACAAATTTCACAACAGTACCCGACAGTACCACGACAGGATCCAACAGTACTCGACAGTACACGACAGTACTCAACAGTACTCGACAGTACACGACAGTACTCGACAGTACACGACAGTACCCAACAGTACGCGACAGTACACGACAGGACCCAACAGTACTCGACAGTACACGACAGTACTCAACAGTACTCGACAGTACACGACAGTACACGACAGGACCCAACAGTACACGACAGTTTTTGTGTTTTTTTTTTTTTTTTTTTGGAGACGGCGCGGTTCAAATTTCTACGGCGCGGTTCGGTTCATTCATTCATTCATATATGAAACAAACGCGCGAAGGCCTAGGATGACCTTTTTTTGGTCGCAAGATTTGTGAGCGCGGCGCGGCGCGGTTCCCCAAAGATGATGACCTGTTTTTTTTTTTTTTTTTTTTTTGCTTGCATGTTTTTTGAGGGCGAGGCACGACGACAGTACTCAACAGGACCCAACAGTACACCGCCAGGACCCAACAGTACTCGACAGTACACGACAGTACTCAACAGTACACCGACAGGACCCAACAGTACTCGACAATACACGACAGTACCCAACAGTACTCGACAGTACACGACAGTACCCAACAGGACCCAACAGTACACGTCAGGACCCAAGTCCTGTTGGACGCTGTACAAAATTTTAGGGTGCCGATGACCCCTCGCCAGCATTGCTATCTTTGTTATTATTTAAGGTAGAAAAAAGCTTAAATTGGCAAACTATTAGAATTTTTAACACTCTTTAAAGATTGTCAGATCAAACAAACAATCAAAAAAACAACATTGCGTTTTCCAGTTTTTTCAAAAAACATGTATTTTTTTTAAATAGAATGGAATTTTTCCACAGAAAAAAAGAATCAACAAATACCATAAAAATGTCCGAAAAATTGATAAAAATTAGGTCCTCTTCGGAAAACAATACATCAAAAAAGAAAGTTTTTAAATAAAAAATACCGCGAAAACTTTTAGAAAAAGTAAGCACTTTCCTGAATAAATGGCGCCAGAGAAGATGAAAATATGATCTAGAATTTATCATTACACAGTAGACTCGCGCTAGTGTGAACACGAAAAAAATCTGAACGTTCATGCCATGGAGACCGTTCACACTACGGAAGGTCTATCCTGAAACCGAAATATTATTGGTAAGATATAATAAATCCATACCTATCTTACTTTTTAATGTAACTATTCTTATAATCTAGAGCAAATCTTTAAGTTTCTGCTGAAAATGACAATTTAAAGTATCGACTACAATTATGAATTTCTATGAAATTTCAAAATTTACCAGTGGCGTATATAGGAAAAAGTTTCGGGGGGGAGGGGGCCCGAGACAGTTTCGGGGGGGGGCGAGACCTGATAAGGCCGTATTTTATGCTATTTTATGTTTGTGTTCATGAAATATGTGGAAAATATCTAAAAAAATCTTAGCTTGGCCCCCCGCCCCCCCATGTATATACGTCACTGAAATTTACATATCATTAGGTAAAATACGATGTTATTTTAGTCCGAACTTATCTAGCTGACCAATGCAACTTATCTGCTCGGGCTCAATATTTCTTGGGCTCTAACATCTATGTTGTTTGTTTCTGACTATAATGTAACCACTTTAAGTGAAGGAGAGTTTACACATGCATGGATTTGCTGGCGCCAATAAAAACTGGCGCGCCTGTAAGTTAAATTTGCAAGTGTAAACACTGACTTGCACACAAGTTATTTTTTTGCATGCATGTATCAAAAAAGTCTGCAGCTGACTGAATTTGCTGGCGCCAGTGGTGACGCATGCGCGCAGAAAAGGAAAATTTTCATGTGTAAACAAGTGCTTGCACGTCGGCTTGCCAGTTTTAAGTTCATTATTTTACATTATTTTTTATTTTCATTGTGTTTGAGCTTAAAAATTTAGTTTATTTTTGTTTTTATAGCTTAATATGGCTAAAAAAAGTGGTCAGCAGAACTGACCATACAGTTTCTTGAAGGCTATGAATGTTTTCCTTGTTTATGGGATGTACACAGTAGTTCGTATAAAAACAAAGATAGTTGAGATAATGCTTCCCAAAAAATTAGTAAAATAATGACTATTGAAGGCTTTGAAGTTGCAGAAGTAAAAGCAAAAATATGATCCATAAGAAACACATATGCTTTGGAATTGACAAAAATTAAAAAAAGCCCACGTTCCGGAGCCGGTGCAAATGAAGTATACACCCCAAAAGTACCATGGTTTAAAGTAGCAGACCGAATTTTAAAGAATGTTGTTTAAATAAAAGAAACTCTAGAAGAATATCAAAATGTTGCTTTGTCATTCAAAGATGGTTTTTATAGCTCGCAGGATCTTCTGCTGCAAGTTCTCCTAAAAGTTTTTCGGAAGCACCCAAAGTAGATCGACTAGCAATCCATGCTTTAACCCATGCAGATACGGCCTTTTCGTTGTTCCTTTTCCTGAATCTCTTTTATATTTTTTTTCAATAAAAGTTTAGCGACTATTTTGCAGGCTTCCAAAAATTCAGCCGACATATCGCGTATCGTGTACACTTTAAAAATGAAACTGGCGTGCCAGTCTTTTTAATTTTCGCACAATAGTGTAAACCTTTACTGGCGTGCAAATAGAACTGGCGCGAACACTGGCGCCACTAAATTCATGCATGTGTAAACCCAATATGATTCCAAAACATACTTTACTGCAACTTTTTTAGGTGTTTTCATTTCGTTCTCAGATTCGCCTTCCGAACTTCCGTCTGGAAGCAAGAACTAAACACTTCTTGGTGTTTACCATTTTACAAACAAAACATGAAATAGTACTAATATTTACCACAAACAACAAATTAAAACTAAGTAATTCTCGGTAATTCCCCTAAATTTTACGATTTGATTAACACCTCTTTTCCGTTTTTATATACGATCGAGACTTGTTACTCTTTATACTAGTATAATACATTGATCTTCGCTGTTCACACTACTGGGGGTTCACACAAGCGTGTCACACCAGCGCGAGTCATTCAATTTAGTTTATATCCCTTTTAATTTTTGTTGTGAAGAAGCGCATTTTACCTTTTTGTCCAGGGCAGCCACACAGCGAGCTCCAGCCCGGCCCTGCCGAGTGTACCTAAGTTTGGCCTTCCAGAAAGTATTCAAGAGGCATTAGTTTGTGTCGCCTGTCCGACACGAGATTTCCACGAAAGTGGGCTAGATTTTTATCTGGAATACACCATCCTAATATAAGATGTCAAAATTTAAATATTTGAAACAGTCCTGCTGTTTGTGTGATGTCAATAATCCGTAAAATGGCTAATTCTTACCAAACGTCTCTATTGATTTGCAGACATACGTTTGCAGACACTAAGAATTTTTAAAGCGACATTATACAGCAAGCGTCTAGAAACTATGTAACTAAACTTCATTTTCAGCTGAAGAAAACTCATAAGTATAGGTCTGCAAATGCTTCATTTTACTGATCTACAGAGCATAACTCATTGGCGTACGCATGGGCGCCCCCCCCAAGCCTTAGATTTTCTTACATATTTTCCACAAATTTCGTGAAAAAACACGAAAAATAGCTCAAAATTCGACATTATGAGTCTTCGGCCCCCCCTTCTAGACGCCTCTGCCCCCCCCCCCCCCTTTTAGATTCCTGGGTGCGCCAATGGGCGTAAGCGAAGGGGGCATGCTGAAACCCCCCTCCCCCTCAGAGCCACTGAATATTAACCCCCAAAACATGAAAAACCTAAAAATCAAGATTAAAATGTATCGACTTGCGCTCAAGCCCCCCCCAGGATTTAACTCTGCGTATCGATCCGCGCTTAAACCCCCCCAGGATTCATTTCTGCGTACGCAACTAGATAACAATGTTTAGTTTTCTTCTTTCTACAAGTACGTACTACTAAATTTGGAGAATAGCGTACAGGGTTTGCCCGTATATTTTTACACCATATCTAAAAGGTTTATTTGAATAGATATCAAAATATGATATATACATAAGTTTCTTCATTTTTTACAAAGTAGATATACTAGATAGATTACTATAGAGAAAGGTGGAATCTGCAAAATAACAAATTTGTGGAAAATTATAGCAAAGGTTTAGTTTTTCGAGAAATCAGTAAATGTTTTATTGAATATTTATTACAAATAAAGTTAAATAAATACTTCTTTTATAGGTTGAATTTGGGCGCAAAATATAAAATAATTTAAGATTAAGTGGTAAAATGCATTTTGGTTTTTTGCTAGTTACTGCCTTTTTCCATATCAGGGCAGAATCTCGATTTTATAAAGCTATAATAAGTTTGTTTTATTTTTTAAGGGATTCGATGTCTTGTGCCGAGAACAGCAAACACATTGCTGTTCTTGGGTCTTGTGTTAGGTTATTTTATTTTAATATTTGATAATAGAAGGGATTTTTTTTCTGAAACTTTTAACTTGTAGTCTAGTACCTATGTAGTAAGCGTGTAAGTGGCAAAACAACCCCAATTTTGGCCTACCCTGCTTTGATTAGCACTGCAAGCCACAGGTTCAGATGTTTTAGAAAATCATTTTTTAGAGTTGCGTTTTATTTTTGTTGTTTTTTTTTTAATTATAAATTATTTGCTGCAAAAACCTAAAATCCAGAAGGGATGAAATTTAAAGAATTTCGGAAAATAGGATGTTATTTTTAACCGATTTGAGTAACTCTTACAAGTTTTATTTGGGAAATTGAACAGGATGTTGGGCACTTTGGCGGGAAATTTAGTATTGATCTTAGAGTAAGAAATATGTTTTCTTACTCTGCCCTTTTAATTAAGGAGGAGAGTTGCGAAGAATGAAACGTTCTTTTGTTCTTTGCAGGTCTTTGCGATACCGCCGGTTCATGGAAGAAGAAAGAAAAAATAAAACACCGATTTAAACAACCCAAATTTAATCTTTGCCCAAAACATAAAAATTATCTTCTACAGCTAGCGTTCGACTAGTCTCGTTTGCAATCACAGAACACTAAAACTAAAGTTAGGCCAACCGAGAATGGATGAGGCAAGAACACCCATAAAAATAATGAACTGGAGATCTATATGAGGGAGAGTAAGAGAGAAGCCACCAAAAAGAATATGGGAATAAGAAGGGTGGAATGGAGGACTCTAGTTAATTAGGCTAAAACCCACCAGGAGTTGTAATGCCACTTGAGGAAGAAGGCAAACATGTAATTTGCATTACTGCCGTAACCTCCTTTCCCCTTACTAATAAAAATGGAATTTACCTAAATATAATCATACCAAGTAAAGTAACATAATATAAACAAACATTAATTTAATATTTCCTCAGCCTATAACAAGCTGAACAAACTTCAAGACGCCTTGCGTTATTTAAGTCACATTTAATATGAAATATTTGATAAAATTGTTTGTTTTATTTACACTTGAACACGTGCGGCATCCGTCTTGAATTTTTTTCTTCAAGAACCACCTGCCCTTTTTATTTAAATTTTCGTATAAACGAATAAAATGTTGCGACAGCGCCGGCGCCAAAAAAAATAACAAAGAGTCAAAGTTTTAATTTGCCTAAAAAAAAATATTTTATGTGGAGAATTTAGTGGCACGGTTCGGTTCGGTTCGGTTCGGTTTTTATAAGAAATTGCGGTTTATCGAGCTATTTTTTTACTAGAACTAAAAAATATAAGCTTTATGTCAAGGAGGTGGGCAAACCCCCCTGCCCCCTCCCTGGATCCGCTACTGGAGCTATTAAATTTCTTCTTCCAGATTGCTTGGGCTCTCCTCCAAATAAAACACATTAATGTTTTTAAGCATCTACGGTTCGCATAAAAAAATATTTTTTTTAATACTCGGGGTCATCCGCGGTGCATCTATTCCACATTTTTAAAAAGTAAAATGCTTAGACAGTATTGTGTAAAAAAATCAAAAAAGTACTTTCGGCTATTTTTTTTCAAATCCTAATTAAATAGCGCACAAAAAAAATAATTATATTTAAAATTCAGCCTTATAAAAATTAGGCCGCAATAAATGTTTAAGATGTTTATATTATATATTTTTATGAATATAAAACGCTTACATATCTTTCTTTCCTCCATAATAGTTAAAACACTTATTTGTAAACTTTTGCTTAAAAAACTCCTTGGTTCTGTTCGGTTATTTACTACTACTATGTCGGTTTAGAACGTTTTTCTACGTTGTCCGACGCCTATTCTCCACCTCCTTCGATCCTGACAGTCATCTTCCGTCAGGTTTTTTTGACTCATTGATCTTTGGATTGACTGTTGCCATTTCAGTATAGGATGCCCTCTTTTTCTGCGCCCTATTGGTTGCCATTCTAGGACCTGCTTTGGTAATCTTTCGTCGCTTATCCGTTGTTCATGGCCGTACCATATCAGTTGCCTTTTAGTGATGTCATGAGTTATGCGTCCCTCGATTCCCATTCTTTCTTTTATGATCTCATTTCTTATATGATCTGTTCTGGATATTCTCATTGATCATCTTATTGCATCCATTTTGACACTTTCCATTTTTGCTTTGTATTTTTCTGTTACGCGAGAAGTCTCTATTCCATACAGCAGCGTGCTTTTGACCATTGTTTCATATATGTTAAATTTTACATTCTTTTTTATTTCTCTGCTCCATAAAATACTGTTAAGACAACGGTTATTTATACTTGATGAAAATCGGTAAGAAACGCAGCTGTACTCAATAGAGGTAAAAAAACAAATTGCCTCGCAAAAATTCAGATACAAAATAAGTTAAAATAGAAACTGTTGAACATTTTTGTGGTTTAGACATTTCTTACCACATTGCCGTTCACAAAATCCAGAAATATTATTTTTTGCTACAAGATGGCCCATTGTGTCCCATAGCTTAAAAATGGTTTGCTGTATCAAGATGCGGTTTTCACCTATCATCTATTGCAGTGTGTGTCGGATCCAGGATTTCCAAGGGGGAGGGGAAAAGTGGCAGCAAAGATCGATATATTTTTTACTAGCAGGTTTTGATAGATCTGATATGTGAAATTTAGTATCTAAAGGAGATTTATGGCGCCGCAGGCGAATTTAAAAAAAGAATTAGTAGAGTTTAAATAAGTGATGCTGCTAAACTAAAAAATAAGTTATATGTCTGGGAGGGACGGGGGCGGGCCCCTCTGGCCCTTTCCCCTGGAACCGCCACTGATTTCTTGCAAATCGAGGCTTGAAGTATAGGGTCAGTTCTTTTTATCTCCCCTAGAAATACCTGAAAACATCTAAAAACATTTTAGTTTTTTAGTTTCTAGTTTTAGCTAAAAATATTTCCAAAACAGCAAATTAAGATATAAATAATAAAAATAATAATAAAAAAACAAGCTGTTGGTTGAAATTGGTTTTTCTTTTGAGTCTACAATTTGGCAGACTGTTTCACGTTGGTATATTAAAGATGAACCCACACACGTTGGAATTTCGTCTGTCATATTTTCGTCCATATAATTTCGCCTTGTCATAGAGAGAGTCGATCCTCGTTTCCTTTGTCGGTTTGTCTGTCTGTCGGTTCCACTGGCCCAGGTGGAAACCGTCTTCAGGGCACGGGTCATGACTCAAAGACGCTCATTAATTAACTACGATTCTTTCCAAAAGTGTAAGGTGTCATCTCCCTTTTTTTTGGGCAGATACGTAGCTATATAGGGTGACCATACGTCCGGATAAAGCCGGACAAGTCCGGCTTTCGGGCAAAATGAAAGGACCAGCCGGCTTTTTCCTTCGTCCGGCTTTTTGGCGATCTAAGAGACCTTATGTTTTTGATCATCCAGGGGCGCAATTAGGCGAGGGGAATCTAGGGGAGGTTCGAGCTCCAAGCTTAAAATGAGTTCCCTCAAATGAATTGGGCACAATTCATCTGGAACGAACTATTTAAGTCACTTAAACATTTACGGCGCGCCGCTTATACTTTTGAAACTAACCAAAACTTTTCCATTTTGATAAAATTTTGCCAGAAATTATTTAACACCATTTTTTGCGAAAGGTACTTTATTTTCCTGCTGTGTAATTTTTTCCGAGAGGTAGTTATGTACCTAATTTTTAAAACTTTTCTCCCCTGGCACATTTTTCCAAAATTTTCCAGTAATTTTTTTGGACTGCAATTTTTTTTTTTTTAAATTTTCCTATGATGCATTTTTTCAATTTTTGTGGGTATTTTATCCTACAAATTGTCTTTTAGCCCAATTTTATCAGAAAAGTGTAAAATTTTTCCGAAATGGCGCAATTTTTTTTAACTTCTTTAGTATTTTTTAGTATTGCTGAAACTCTCTTCTACAGCGCCACTTTTTTGTGCTTTTAGTGCTTAATGTCTTTTATTTTCGTAATTTTTTTTCTAAAATTTTTTTAGCGCAATTTTTCCCGAAAGGTACTTACTTATTTTTATTCGAATTTCTAGTTAGTTTCATAGTTAGATTTTTTTAGATTGTAACTCTTTAGTTACCTTGTGTAATGAGCCATTTTTTCAGGCCCTTCGGTCCCAAGAGCCTTTTTTTTTGATCATCAAATTTTTTTAGTACGGTGTTTTAAAATAGCATTCCATTTTGTCCGGCTTTTTTATCGAAAATCCGGCTTTTTTGTCTGTGACGTCCTCCTTTTACGCGAAACCTATATGGTCACTCTAAGCTATAAGATCTTATATTAAAACTGTCGACTTTTTTCAAACTAAAATTAAAAAAGAAAACTACTTAAACATACAAGGTTCTTTTTTTGGAACAAAACCAACATTTTTGCTGAAAAAAAATAAAAAATTTTGTATTAGCAAAACTTGTTGTAAACAAACTTTAAACTATTTATAAGGAGTTTTATTGGAATGTAAATTTTTTGTCCCTTCGCTAACGCGGTAGTTTTTGACATATAACTTACCCAAAATCTATTAAATGTGTTAAAATACCTGAAATAACATAGCTAATGAGAAACTGAGTAAAAAAACACAGCACAGTAATTTCATTCAGAGAGTCAGAGTCAGAAAAAGCTTTATTGTCAATGAAAAAAAAATCTTACTGACAAAGCATCAATCTTTTAACTAAAACATATTTTAAAATTATAATTAAGTAAAACTAATAAAAATAAGTTCACATTTTTAAAATACTAGATAATTTCTAGCAAAAAATAAGTAGGAAATGGGTAGGACCTGCAATTATAAAAAAAAAAACAAGCAAAGCAAAACAGATAGGTAAAATAAGAAAGTGCAGAAACATATTTAAAGAAAAACAAATTTTAACCGCTTGTGATATATATCTATTTAAACTTTCAAATTGTGTCCATGAAAATGTAAACGAATTAAAAAAATAATAATAATAATAAAAATTTACAGATGTGCATACCTATAGCACAAGAAACACACAAAGCTAGTGCAGCCCAAATTTAATCATAATTTTATTAGAAAATTGGCTTACTTTGCCGGCTTAACTTACTATAACTTGCTTCCAGATAATTCAACATCATTACAAAACAAAAATCATTTTAAAAAAAATGCTACTTAATTTAGCACCGTACACTTTAAGTGAATATAAAAAATCTTTAAAAAGCTAGAAACTGGTTTTAAAATATTTTTAAACATATTTTTTGTCTGTTTGTTTGTTCATCAGTGAGAAAAAAAAAGGTTTGTCATATACCTAGTGTTTTTCAGTCACCTTAATCACCTATAATTCTTTACAATTGCAAATACTATCATTTTGTGGCAAAGCCTGTATTTGTATAATACTTTGGTGAATAAATATATCTATCTATTTACATTCACACATATTAATTAAATCGTTGTTTGATGGAGAATCAAACAACGATCAAATATAAACAGTAACAGTAAGTAAGACATCAAAAAAGATTAAGAGATTAAAACAAAATAAAAGCATTAAAAAAAAAACAAAAACCAAATCAACAATACAAAACATTTAAAAAGTTTAAAAAAATATAAAACAATTCTTGGAAGAATCCTTTTATTTAGTTATTTATATAAAACTCTTCCAAGGTATAAAAACACTTTTCTAAAAGGTATTCCTTAATAGCAGTTCTAAAGCCATTATATCCATTAATTTCTCGGAACTGCAATGGAAGTTTATTAAAAATTTTTCTACTTTCGTAGATAATGGATTTTTGTATCATTGTTGAACAAGGGATTGGAAGACGAACTACTTGTCTTTGCCTAGTGTTGTGATTTTGATGATAGTTATAATCTTGTCTGTGTTTATTTTTAAAGATTAAACAAACTGATTCTAGAATGTACAAGGAAACTAGGGTAAGTATTCTACAATTTTGAAAATGTGGTCTACAAGAATCAGTTTGCTTTAATTGCAACATAGCCCTGATAGCTCTCTTCTGATAACGAAAAACAGACTCAAACAATGTGTTACTACATGAACCCCAGAATGCTATTCCATAGCGTAAATGAGATTCAACTAGGGCAAAGTATACATTTCTCGCCAATTCCACCCCAAGCTCCCTCCGAACCACTCTGATGCGATCTTCCTTCTCAATGAAGTTATATGTGCCTCGAAATTTAGCTTTTCATCAATGAAAACGCCTAGGATTTTTGTGTTTTTTTCCTGTTGTAAAGGATTGTTTGCTAATATTAGTCCTTCCATTGAACATTTAAATCCCATAATTTTGCTCTTATCAATATTAAGCGCAAGTTTATTGGCATCAAACCAACGCTTAATCTGTAGCAATCCTGAAGAAACTACTCCCCTTAGTTCTTCCACACTTTCACAGTGCCAAAGACAAGTTACGTCGTCTGCAAAAACAGCCAGCTCTGCTCCCACATTCATTTCACACAAGTCGTTGACATACAAAAGGAAAAGCAGGGGACCAAGTACTGAGCCCTGTGGAACACCGCAATTTACATTTCTGGATTGGGAGTATTGATTGTTAGCAAAAATTCTTTGAGATCTGCCTTGTAGAAAAGACATAATCCAATCCAAAACTATTTCACTGAAACCATAATGCCGAAGCTTCAGCTGCAGAATGTTGTGACTCACACAATCAAAGTCACAAAAAACTGCAGCCGCAGCCTCGCCATCATTGATCGAAGTGTAAGCACCTTCCAGGAATCTAAAGATCGCATCATTAGTGCCTTTCCCCTCCTGAAAGCCAAATTGGTTAGGGCTAAGAATATTATTTTCCACTAAGAAAGCCATCATTCTTTTTTTTGCAAGTTTTTCCATAATTTTTGATAGTGAGGATAGTAGTGAGATAGGTCTGTAGTTTGCTTCCTTGGTTGTTTCTCCACCTTTGTGGATTGGAATGACCTTCGCCCTTTTTACTTCTGGTGGAAAGATCCCTGAATCCCAAGAGAAATTAATGGCTTTTGTTAAACAGTAAAGAGCCTGTGGCGGAAGAGCAAGAAATATTTTTGCAGAGATCTCATCCTCTCCATATGAATTCTGGTTTTTTATGTCTTTAATACATGTCAACACCTCCTCCGCAACTGTTGGTAAAAAGAAAAAGCTATTTTCAATATTGACATGATTCATGTATACAAGTGGATCATGATCCGTAGGCAGACTTTCAGTTATTCTGTCTGCAATAGTGCAGTAATAGTTATTTAAAGTGTCGCTATCAATTTCAGTTGACAACGAGTTTTTTCCCGTACATTGCCTCAGATCGTTAACAATAGACCAGCTTTCTTTTTGTTTGTTTGTCGATTTGCTAAGCCTCTCAGAGTAATATCTCTCTTTAGCAACTTTAATTGTTCTTTTGTAAATTGACCGGTAGTAGTAATCTAAGAAAGCTTGGTTGTTAAAACAAAATTTTCTAATGTAATGCAAAGAACGGATATTTCTAGAAGAGACCCGCAAACCATTAGTTATCCATTTTTTTTTGTGTTTACGATCTTTTAAATATTTAAGTGGAAAGCAATTCTGAAATACCTTCTTCATTTGAAAATAAAAACCACTCAGTGGAGTTCTAGATTTCAAAATCTCTCTCCAATCTACTTGGCACGATTCCCTATAAAAATACTCATAGTTCTTTGTACTAAAGATTCTACCCTTCCTTTTTTGTTTTTTTTTGTATATTTTTTTGACGGAAATTTTAAATGTTACTGCCTGATGGTCTGATAAAGAGGAGCTTATTACATCACAAGAAGTTTGTGGATCTTCAAAGTTTGTACAAATGTAGTCAATTGTTTTTTGAGAGATTTCAGTTACGCGAGTTGGGCTGTTAACATGCATTGTCAGGTTAAAGCATTTTAGAAGATTAGTTAGTTCAGTGTTATAAATACAAGAAACGTTATTAAAATCTATGTTAAAGTCCCCCGCAAGCAATATTTTACACCTTGTGTCAATAGATGATACAAGAATTTCAAGTCTCTCCAAAAATTGTTTTACATTAGTCAGTATTGGAGATCTATAGACGCAAATTATAAATAGGTTTTGTTTTGTGGAACTTATAACGCAAAACTCAAAAGTCTGTTCTGCAATGAGATGATCAAACTTGTTAATCACAAGAAAATTATTTTCCCTCATATAGACATCCTTCAGAAGGACCAGTGTACCCCCACCCTTAAAGTGTGATCTGAAGGACTTAGCCAGCACTTCATAACCATCCAGGAAAATCGGTTCATCGGCCTTTAGCCAATGTTCTGTTAATAAAACTATTTCTGGGTATTTAACAGAGTCCAAAAGAATAAGCAATTCTTCTTGTTTGTTTCTGATAGATTGTATATTTAATAGAAAAACCGTTATATCATTCCCTGGAGGATCACGAGTGGTCAGGACGGATGTTTCCCAAGTGATTTTATTTCTAAAAAAGAATCTTCTGTAGCCCCTGTCAAGTCTACAAGGTCCAGATTTACCGTTTGATTAGCACTGTATGAATTTGCAGTTTCGTTCGTCAATTGTGATGTTACTACTACAGATGGGGGCGTCTGTCTGAATGAAGTTTCGACAAATTTTAAGTTTATGATTTGACAATGTCCAAACCTTTTAATCGCATCTCTAATAAGTTTTGATAATTTGAAAAGCCCCTTTTCTTTTAGGTAAACATTGGAGGTACCACAAAAATCATCACTGTTAATTTGATCAGACAAGTTCAGAAAATCTACATTGTTAGAAAACATCTTCAAGTTTCTTACTATTGTATATAGTTTCTTATTTAAAATATTAATACAATTGCTTTTTTGGCTAAAACTATTTTTACAAGGAATATCACAAATAATTAAGTTAGTCTTGAAACATTTATTAGCTAAAAGTGTGATATCGACAAGACGTACGTTTAAATCATTTAACTCTGCAATGAGAACCACATAGTCATTACATCCTAACTCCCTAATATGGCAATCACTATCCTTAACTCCTAAAAGGTTTAGCTATTAAACAGATAGAAAATTCATCTCCCATCAGATTGCTAACAGCGTCGTATAAATACTTTCCAAAGTCATCCGTAAGAATAACCAGTCTGTTCTTTTTGGCTTCAGACCTTTTGACTATAGACGTATCACTTTTCTTGTCAGTCTCTTTTTGTTTAGATATATCGTTTATTAGAGATGTTTGTTGGTATCGGCCAGATTGAATTTGTGTTTCAAATAATTCATTCTTAGCCTTTTTAATATCATTAGCATATACCGCATTATCCTTTTCCAGGGAATCAATGCTTACCAACATTTGTATTTTTTCCTCTTTCAACTCAGCTATCTCTCGTTCGAAGTCATTAAATTTTTCATTGTTTATTCTATTCTGTGTTTCGATTTGTTCTAATAATTTGTGGTTTCTGTATTTTAACTCCAAAACCTCAGTATCAAGTTTCTTATTCTTATCCTGAAGCTCTTTTTCTACATCTTCCATATTCACTGTTAATATTTCTGCATGAAGATTAGGATTTGCTTGTTGGTTTTCAAGGCGTTCAGACAGTGATATGATCTCATTTTTAAGCTCTTGAATTATAGTGTTAGCAGAAGCTAACTCTTTGCCACAATTCTTCAATCTACTCTCCTCTAATTCTCCAGTCAGCCTAGAGATTTTGGTTTCTAATCTTTTGATTGACTTGATCATTCCCTGGTTTGTGATTCTACTTTCTTTCAACTCCTTTTCCATGCCTTCGTCCTGCCTTTTTAGTTCTTCTTTTTCTTGTTGGATCTCCAGAATTTCTGTTTTAAGTTTATTATTTCCTTGGAAAGGGATTCAATTTTAGTGACTTGGCCTTGTATTTTTCTTTGTAGTCTTTCCTCACTATCGCAGGCCATCTCTTCAAAACTTTTTGACCCCCGTTTAAGTCTACATATATAATTATCCTTATCATTCACCTCTATTTTAAGCTTTGCACAATCTTTTCCCAATTCATCATATCTGTTCTGAATTTCTTCCGTTAAAATGTCCTTGTTTTCTACTTCTTTAAGTAGGTTATAATAAGAGATCTTAAGGTGTTCAAGTTCTTCCGTGCAGTTTAGAGTTTCTTTTTTGCATTCTTTGCAACAGTATAATAATTTTCTTTGTCCCAATACCAGGCAATCGGTTTCAGTAACGCTTAGTTCAGAACAGATTTTACAAAACGGTTTTTGACAGATATCACAGTAGGAACCAAATATCTCTGTTTCCCTCATTTGGGATCTTCTTTTTAAAAAACATTGTTGATTGCAGGTCGAGCAATCCATGGTTTGGTTTGTAGACGGCTCCGGTACTATCGTCAGCAAAATGCCAGTCAGCAAATTGTGTGTGTCAGCCACACAGAAAAGGAAAGAGCTAGTACATAACCTTACTTTAAATAGTCAATTTTTATAAACAAAAGTAAAAATAGTAGCCGTGGTGGCTCAGTGCGTTCGCGCATTGAACACAAGGGTTCGATCCCCGTCGGTTGCCGAGGTCGGGTGCGGCAGACATTTATAGGATTCCTGGGGAGTGTAAAATGTAACATTGTCCTACCCCTTCATTCACGCCGGTAACCAGGCCGGATGAGGTCGGATATCTCGTGAAGGCGGACTTTGTTACACACTCCTTCAGTCGGCCATTCTAAGGGACAAAAGGACCGGATAAAAAAAATACCCGGTCTGGGGTTCCAAAGGTTCCCGTGCAATTAGGCGTTCCGAAATGGCGGCCTTAGTGTCGGCGAAAGAGTCACGGTTATCAAATGAGAAAAAAAAAAGTAAAAATAGTTATAAAAAATTACCGCCCACAATTTTAGTCTTTTAGGGCTCTCTTTACAGCCTGAGCACCGGGCGACTCACCAACATGTTCATCACTGCAGCATCTTATTGGCTATTTACTAAGGTCACATTTAGGTAATAAAATTGCACTAAGACTTTGTAAAACGTTACTAAAATTTACAACACAATTTGCGGGAAATTTACGGAGATACATAGCAAAATATTTCTTAAAAACTAATTTTCAGTGATTTGGGTTCGGTGTTTCTAGTATTTTTTTCTTTAAAAATGCAAAAATTCACATTATCTGGAAAAATAATTTATTCTTTTACTTAAGTTGTGTCCGAGAACTTAAGTTGTGTCTTAAAAGAAGAATTAAAAAACTTGGTTTAAAATAACACTAGACATGCAAATTTGACAAAAATATCAGGTATTTTAGGTGTTACAGAACGTTACAAAAGAGACAAAAATGAAAAACCACACAATTTATAGTACAAAATAAAATTAAAATGATAGATAATGGTGAAAAATATCAAGGCAGCATATAAATACAACTCTTTTCCAACTAAATTCCAAAAATAATCCAATGTCCTGATATGTAACACAGGATCATTTCTGTAACATCGAAAATTGGCGTTACCGAATGGGACAAATCGTGTTACAGATGGGACAGTTTCTTTAAATTTTAGTATTTTCTGGGCAAGTCAAATTTATGACACAACTTTTTTTTCAGTTTTGTTCAAGATTTTAATGCTTTTGTTTGGGAAAATGTTGATTTTATTACTTAAACCAGGTTATAAGGAAGATAATCACATTACCAAAAGGACAACTTCATTTGCGTCAAATCTATAAATATTTATTTTTCACAAACAAAACGAATTATTAGTCATAATTCAAAAACTTACCGAAGTAGTTCGCAGTTGTCCCCTCTATCACTCACCACCTCTGTTTATATTAAAGCCCCGTCGAATTAATTTTCATTAGGTAGAAATTGGCTGTTACCGTTGTGGGACACATTTCTTTTGAAAAATTGTTTTATTTTTTATTTCATTTTCTATGGATATAATATATCAAAACCTACCTAAATATATGTTTACAAATCTATAAAATACAAATTTTTATAAAAAGTAACTTTCAGTTATTAGGCCCATCAGTTTGTATTTGAAAACTTAACAAACCTCTAGTGATAGTGACATGTTACCAAAAGGACATTTTCATGATTATTTTTTTTTTGTCGGCTTGTACTAAATTATTGGCGACTTTAAGTGGTGTTAACCGTATTCATTAATATAATATATATATATATATATATATATAATATTTTTTTGGCCTGATAGCCAAATTTTGCGCCACAATACAATCATGAGCGGCGCGGCGCCGGAGCCGGCGCCTCGAAAAATTAGGAGAAGGTAAGCCAAAAAATTTAGCTCTTAATAAAATTTACTAATATAAAAAATAAAATTTTAATTCATTTTCAAATATATTCGGAAAAAGTGGGAGGAGGGGTGATGCTGACGCGCCGCCGCTAATCGGAATGTTTACTCATATTTGAGGATTGATTACTTCTAAACTAGTAACCCGAATGTGACAAAACTTAACAATTACGTGATGTAAAAACTAATAAATTCTCTGTTTTTAAATCATCTTTATGTAGCTTTTATATAATTTGAGCAAACTACAAAGTTTTTGTGGGTAAAGGGGGTAATTACCCCCCCCCCCAAATATGTAAAGTATAAGGCCGGCTAGCTAGTATACAGGTAAGCTAAAGGCTGAAAAATCTATATTTATATAGTATATATATTTTTACTAAAGTTTCGAATAAATTGAAAAGACGTGATCAAAGTATTGCAATATTACACGGTGAAGTTGCGAAAATGGTAAATTTTTAAAGCCATTAATTAAATGTAATTCGGAGAGCTTTTTTGTAAAGCAACGTTGACATCATTTAAAAAAAATTCTATATGTTTTTCTATTCTATATGTTTTCTACTTCAGTAGGTTTGATCAAATATATAGATCACTTTTTTATTTTATTTGCCGGTGTAAATATTACATTCGACTACAAAGCATTTTACTCCAGGCATACGACCTACCAATAATACTAGTCTAATGGCCCATTTATGCTCTTAGGTTAAATATGAATCTAGACGTAAATCATAAGAGGTTTTAACAAAAATTTTCAAAAATATTAAAATAGTTTACAAATAATAAAAAATCTTCAAGTTTTAAATATTTTGATAATTTTTATGAATAATTTCAATAAAAAAATTTCAAATATTTTCAAAATTCTAATAAAATTTCAAATATTTTCAATTTTAAAATTTTCATATATACAGGGTGTCCCATAACTTAAGAGCCAAAGTGCAGTCGGTAATAGAGGAGGGCATTTCTAATAAAAAAGTTTATATAACATATACACATACACATCTGTTTTTTAGATATATCATTTTTAAAGTTAGTGGGCAAAGAGTTTTACAAAAAAAAAGAAAATTTGTTGCAGTCGAATGAATACTTAGCTAATTGTGATCCAAAAATGTATTATTTCCATTTTTGATAAAATAACATCCACACATCTATAAAAAATAAAAATCTTTAAAAAAATTAATCTTTGCTTACTTATTTTTTACAAAAATATCAATGATGTTTTATGAATATGTCTCCGTAGAAACATATTTTTGTTAACAAAAAATATCAAGAAAATTATTGCGTTTAATATAACATTATAAAAGTTTGTTCCAAAAAAATAGCTTCTCCTGAAAAAATTTACCGCATATTTTTATCTCGACTTGAGTGTTTTACTCCAGGCATACGACCTACCAATCATACTAGTCTAATGGCCCATTTATGCTCTTAGGTTAAATATGAATCTAGACGTAAATCATAAGAGGTTTTAACAAAAATTTTCAAAAATATTAAAATAGTTTACAAATAATAAAAAATCTTCAAGTTTTAAATATTTTGATAATTTTTATGAATAATTTCAATAAAAAAATTTCAAATATTTTCAAAATTCTAATAAAATTTCAAATATTTTCAATTTTAAAATTTTCATATATACAGGGTGTCCCATAACTTAAGAGCCAAAGTGCAGTCGGTAATAGAGGAGGGTATTTCTAATAAAAAAGTTTATATAACATATACACATACACATCTGTTTTTTAGATATATCATTTTTAAAGTTAGTGGGCAAAGAGTTTTACAAAAAAAAGAAAATTTGTTGCAGTCGAATGAATACTTAGCTAATTGTGATCCAAAAATGTATTATTTCCATTTTTGATAAAATAACATCCACACATCTATAAAAAATAAAAATCTTTAAAAAAATTAATCTTTGCTTACTTATTTTTTACAAAAATATCAATGATGTTTTATGAATATGTCTCCGTAGAAACATATTTTTGTTAACAAAAAATATCAAGAAAATTATTGCGTTTAATATAACATTATAAAAGTTTGTTCCAAAAAAATAGCTTCTCCTGAAAAAATTTACCGCATATTTTTATCTCGACTTGAGTGTTCCGATACACGACTTTTAAAAAAGTTTATTATCAAAAAGATGTAAAAATCGTCAACTTTGATGCTCTATCTCTCGGGAAAGTTGCCCTATGGCCCCTAAAATTACACACCTTGTATACTACCCTATTTTGTGAACATAATTAAGATAATCAATAGGTATCATTTATTTAATTGTGGTTTTACTAGGTGCTCTTTTTTCTTTCCGCGTTTTTTTTTCCGTGGGTTTATAACACGTGCGCTTTTTTTGTGTAGCCTTCTATCCTGTGCGAATATTTCATTTTCGGTTTTTTCCTGTGCGTTTATTTACCGTTTCACCATTACTTCCCCACCAGACTTTTGTTCCAGAACGGCCTTTGCCTGTGCTAGGCCTACAAGATGTCAAACAAGACCAGTGTTGCCAGACCAAAAAAAAAAAAAAAAACAACAGTAACTTGTTATAAAAGTTGCCAGATTTTGCCGAAAATTACCAGTTTTAAAAGAAAATCGTATATTTATACTAGAGACCCTGTATGTAGGTACGACATATTAACAAAAATGTCACAGATAAAGGATCTTTAAATTACAAACAATCAGTAGCGTACATAAGTCAAGATTTTTTTAGATATTTTACACATATTTCATGAAAACAAACATAAAATAGCAGAAAATACGGCTTCATGGGGACTCGCCCCCCCCCCCTAAACTTTTTTTCTATATACGCCACTGCAAACAATAATACCTATAATACAAATTTACTGTAAATATGATTTATTGTATAGACAAAAACAAAGTTAACAAAAAGTATCAAATTCTAAACTGTTTATACATGTTACTATTATGTTTGTTAATAATATCTGCAGTTACCAAAAAATTGTTAAGCCGGCCGTCCATCGAGCGTTTTATCCTTGCGATTTCTTTTTCTCAGGCTTTGATTGTCTGAAATTTTTAAATCAACCAATCAGAGCCCAAGAAATGTTAATCCGCGCGGATAATAAGCTCCATGGACGCCCAGCCTTACTGTTACTTTTTGTTTGCTATACCTAGGTTACAGAGTTTTTCACCTAGGTTACAGTTTTTCATAGTTAAGAAGAAGAAATGTTATAATATAATAAATTTTCATTCAAATTTTAATTTAAATAGGACAGTGTCAAGAAATCACCAGAATTTAGTCTTTCACCAAATCTGGTGAATTTTCAGCAGGCCTGGCAACACTGGACCAGACTGAGTCGTGGCCTGGCAATAGATAATGTATAGTCGCACAGATGGCTCCGCCCTACGTCGGCGTTTTAAACTATGTTTGTCTTAGTTATCGGTCTCACAGACCCTACGTCACCACTCGAGGGTTAATCAAATGGAGATACCATAGCTAAACGCTGGCTGTTGGTGTCAAATTATTTAGCGTGGATCCTGTAAAATTTTTGCCGAAAAAAGAAGGAATTTTCACACATTTACAGCGCTTCTGGGGTGGTGCAACATTTTTTAGAAAGTGTGGCCAAATTTGACAAATTATTTAGACAAAGTGGGGCGGTCTCTTTTATCTAATATGCACTGCTGACATGATTAATAGTTTTAGAGTTTTAGACATCACCCACATATAGGTATGGTCCATTCATTTTATTTTGGGACCACTTTTAAAACTTCCCTAATTCGGATGTCCTCTGATGCTAGGGCCATGGCAGGAACAGCCCGACATGGTTATGGCAACTTTTTACTTTTCCAATATATACCGGGGGGGGGGGGGGCCAAAAAAAACCGCACATTTTTTTTTTCATTATAACTTTTGAACTATACCATCGCCTTTATTGGGAAAAAATGCATTTGACAGGGAGTTAATCAGAGTTTTGAATAAATATATTTTTTGTCCGCCATCTGAAAATGCAAGATGGCGGACGAAATTAAAATGTACTCTTCAAAGATGCTCGTTTATTCTTGTGTTGCAAACATGTTTTTATTATTTTTTTAAATCGATAAAAAAGCCAAAATCGATTCGGTGGTTCCAAAAAAATATTTTTTTTTCGACCATTTTTTTGAATATTATACGATTGCCTTACCATTTATGCCTGCATTTCTTTCCTTATGACTTCATTAATACCGAACCGATTTTGATGAAAAAAAACATCCTGGTGAGAATTGATTGCCTTTTAAAGATTATGATCAAAATTTATAGCCAATTTAAGATGGCGGACAGAATCATACTTGATTTTTCAAAATGGCGTGTTTATTCTTATTTTCTGACAATGTTTTAGTTTTTTTTTCAAATTTATAGAAAAGCACTACTTTTGCCCCGAACAACGAGGTACAAATTTGTAAAATCGCTGTGATGGTTCTCAAAAAATCTATTTCTGTTTCAGCCATTGTTTTACAGATTATACGATTGCATTGCTAATACTGTCTGCATTCATCTTCTTATAAACTCATTATTACTGAACCGATCTTAATGAAAAAAAAACCATGATGAGAATTGATTGCTCTTTAAATATTATAATCGAGATTAGCTGCCATCTTGAAAGTTAATATGCCAGACAGAATCATACTTGACCCTTAAACGAGGCACGTTTATTCTCATTTTTCGAAAATGTTTTAGTTTTTTTTAAATTTATAGAAAAATCCTACTTTTCTCCCGCATAACGAGGTACAGACTAATAAAATCGGTGTAGTGGTTCTCACAAAATCTGATTTTGTTTTAACGATTGTTTTACAAATTATAATTATTCATTGCCAATCCTTTCTTTGTAAATTCATTATTACTGATCCGATTTTAATAGTTGTCATTAAAGAACAACCAATTCTCACCATGAGTTTTTTTATTTTACTAAAATCGGTCTAGTAATAACGAATTTATAAGGAAATTAATGCAAACTGTAAAATGGTGGTTGAAAAAAAAATTGATTTTTTGAGAACCACCACACCGATTTTACTAATTTGTACCTCATTGTGAAGGGGAAAAGTAGTGCTTTTCTATAAATTAAAAAAAAAACTAGAGCATTTTCTGAAAATAAGATAAACACGACAATTTAAAAAATCAAGTATGATTCTGTCCGCCATCTTAAATTTTAAGATGGCGATAAACTTTGATTAAGCAATTAATTCTCATTCGGATGAGTTTTATTTAATTAAAATCGGTTCAGTAGTAATGAATATATGAGGAAATAAATGCAGACATGATTGGCAAGGCAATCGTATAATATGCAAAACACTGGTTGAAACAAAAATATTTGTTTTTAGAACCACTGAACATTTTGCTGATTTGTATCTTGTTCTGCGTAGGAAGAATGTAGCTTTGTTACTAATTCAAAAAAATAATTAAAACATGTTCGCAACACAAGAATAAACGAGCATCTTTGAAGGGTACATTTTATCTCCATCCATCTTGGATTTTGAGATTAAAATCGATTGTGTAGTTCAAAAGTTATAACAAAAAAAAATGTCCGGTTTTTTTGGCCCACCCGGTATACAGGGGAAAAAAGACCGGAACCCCTAAATATCTCAAAAATTATGACATATTTTAAAAAATGTTTCAAATATAAGGTGTAAGGCTTAATTTAATCTATTTAGCTGTCACAATAACTTTGACGTATCTGTCAGTTTTAAAGAATGTTTCAGAGGTAACTTAAAAATTTTTAATGGGTCCCCCTTGTTTTTTGTATTTCCATTTGTAGCCAGGTAAAATGTACGTTCAAATTCATTATGACATTTGACATCTATGTCATTTTATAGAAAAAGTAATAATTTTTATTTTATTCTTTAGTGACCTTAAAAATATGGAGATCAGTACCCTGTAAATAATTCTTCTCAATTTGATTCTGATTTAAAAAAGGGTAACAGATAGTTTAAGTTGTGCTACGTATTTTTATGTAAAACTGCACGTTAAGCGCCCTACGTTTTATTCCAAATTTGAGTTTAAGTTGAATGTTTTTACGTTACCATTGTTAGCTCCCGCTAAATTTCGTTTTTACTTTTTAAAACCACACAATTGGATGACGGACAGAGTACATTTTCGCGCATTTTGACATGCGCACCAAGAATTAGAGAGATCCTTTTCTACCGCCTCGAGAAAATGGCGTGTTAATTTCTTTCTCCAACTATTACAAATTTCTACACTTGAAAGTGCTCGATTTTGGTGTACTGAAGCATAGAACTGGAAACTTCAGCCCTTCAGCTACGTGGTGCCATCATTAGATCAAGACAGGGGCCCCTGGAACGTGGAGAAATTGGCTGCAAACTGGTGAGTGCTTTGTTTCTGATTTCCGTTGTGTGGTACCAACAATTAACCTATGGACCTTAATTATTTCGTGCTTTGAATTTTGCCAATCGTATTGAACCGAGAGAGATTTTCGTTCGACCTTCGGTTTCGGCGCAGTTCACCTGTTTTCGGTCCGCTGCTATGGTAACGCAGGGTCTACCGCGTGGTCATTTCAGTAAACAAAAATCGAGAAGCAATCAAAACAAACAAACACAATTTCTGTGATTAGATTTGTTCCATACCATTTCGATAATAAAACATTTTTCATCAATTGCGATAAATTAGTGCATATTTTCGACAATTCGTCATTTTTCTATTTCAGAAGCATTAATTTAGCGTTAATTGTATATTTACCGACAATTTCGTCATTTCAAAGGTAAAATCATGTTTATCAAAAAAGCCGTGCAAAAACGCAAGGGTTTTTTATCTGCGATCACCGAGTGTTATGTGTTTTTACAAACCGCGGCAACGGACGCAAAAGCGAGAAACGAGTTTCAAGTGAGGTATTCCGATTTGGATGAAACCTTTGATAAATGCATGCTGGCACATAATGATGTCATTATGTTGATAGACGACTCGGACGACGAGGAGTTTAAAACGCAGGATGCGATCCTTTCAGAAGCTCGTAAATATTTTTATGCGTGTAAAGGGGTTTACTCTGAAATATTTCCGGTTGAGGCCCCATCCTTTTCGGGATCATATGTTCGACAAAACGAAACTCCAAAACTGAAAGAGTTAGGTATTCCCATATTTCGAGGTGATAAAAAATTATGGCGAAGCTTTTTCGATCTTTTTAATAACATTATAGATCAAAATCAAAGTCTAAGTAACGTCCGAAAACTTCAATATTTATTTTCATATCTCGAGGTTGAGCCTTTAAAATTGATATCAGGGATTAGCTTATCTGATCAAAATTATAAAATTGCTTACGACAAATTAGTCAATAGATATCAAAACAAGCGAGACCTCGCAAATGATGCTTTGAGCACAATTATGAACTCTACATTAGAAAACGAGTCAGCTAAAGAATTTCGTAATTTAATTGACACCTTTTCAGAATCCCTAGAAATTTTAAAATCACTTAGCTTTGACGTTGACAGTTGGGACTTTATTATTTTTTTCATTCTGTTAGAAAAATTGGATATTCCGACGCGTTCAAATTTCGAAATGAGTCACGCCAATACTAATACCGAAATTCCCACTTTTCAGTCACTTTTTCAATTTCTAGAAAAAAGATGTAAAGTTTTGGAATCACTTCCTCAATCAACAGCACCCAAAAAGGTGCCTACCTATCAAAAATCAAATTCTATGCCAAATCAGTTTGGGCAAAAGCCTACCTATAAATCATCCAATTCGCCTTTTATAGGACTGGCTGGCACCTCAACTAATTCAAGTACGGGAATAAAATGTTTCCGGTGTAATCAAGGTCACGTGCTTTCGAAATGTCAAACATTTCTTGACCTCTCGCCTATCGAGCGCCTATCTTTCGTCAAGCAGAAAAAATTATGTCTAGCGTGTTTTCATCCCTCGCTTGGGGTAGACACGTGCAAATCAAAATATTCATGCAGGACTTGCAATAGTAAAAGGCACCACACTTTAACTCATATCTTAGAAACTAATAAAGAGTCTGGAAGCCAAGATACTAGTCCTGTCATTCACACACCACCTGTCAATAATCTTCATGTGTCATTAAATACCTCAAGACCTTCAGGTACCTTTCTTTTATGCACCGCCATAATAGATGTTATGGACGGTTGCGGAAATTTTCAACCGGTAAGGGCACTGCTTGATTCTGGATCACAGACAGGATTCATCAGTGAAAAGTGTATTCAGCGTCTTAATCTTCCTAGGCGAAGTTACACCACTGAAATATTCGGATTAAATCAAATGTCTTCTCTTACTTCCAAAGGGCTCGTTCAATGTCACATTAAGCCACAAGGACAGGTCACCACTCCTTTACTTAATTCCGAAGCAATTGTTGTTCCACAACTATGTTCCAATATGCCTACATTCACTTTGAACGATAATCAGTGGAAACACTTGGAAAACCTTAAACTTGCCGACCCATCTTATTTCAAATCTAGACCTGTGGACCTAGTTATTGGTTGCGAGCTATTCGCACAGATATTCAAGGAGGGCAGGGTTCTTGGACAAATAGGACAACCTTCAGCCCTTGAAACCATCTTTGGCTGGGTCGTCATGGGAAAAGTTGACGAAGTAGGTAATCTTACGGAACGAACCAGTTGTTTTTTAACGAGTCATTCACCTCCTTTAGAGGTCATTATCCCTAGGTTTTGGGAAATGGAACATTTGCCTAAAAAACAAATCTTATCAAAGGAGGAAAAACAAGCGGAATCAATATTTACTGCGAGTGTCGTACGACAACCGAGCGGTAGATTCATGGTAGATCTTCCGTTTAAAGATAAAATAAACCCTGACCTTGGAAATACCTATCCGCAAGCTTATCGTAGATTTTTACTTCTAGAAAATAGATTACTCAAAAATCCTGATCTGTACACTGCCTATTCTAGTTTCATGCAAGACTATATCGATTCTAATCACATTCTACCTAGTCAACCAAAAGTCGACGTATCATGTTTTTTGGCACATCATTGTGTACTAAAGCCGGAAAGCTTAAGTACAAAATTAAGGGTAGTCTGGGATTGTTCGGCAGTCATCCCAAAGAATATTAGTCTCAATGACACGTTGTTATCTGGACCGAAACTTCAAAAGGATATTGCTTCTTTACTCCTTACGTTTCGTCTTAATCCTATTGTCTACATTACTGATATCAAACAGATGTTCCGTCAAGTCCTTATCAATTCTTATCACCGTCCTTAGCAAAGGATATTGTGGAGGTTTTCTCCACAGGACCCACTTTCAGTGTGGGAACTTTCTACTGTCACTTTTGGCATGACATGCTCACCTTTTCTAGCCATGCGTACATTAAATGAGCTGGCAGAGAGAGAAAAGGAACGTTTTCCTATGGCTAGTACTGTTCTAAAAACGTCAATTTACATCGACGATATCTTGGGAACTAGCCCTTCGCTTTCTGAAGCTCTTTCCCTTCAAACAGAACTCAATAATTTGTTGAAGTCGGGGGGATTTAAACTTAAAAAATGGGCAAGCAATTGTCCTGAGTTATTGGCAACATTGCCAGAATCCGATCGTCAAATGCCTCTCTCTTTTGACAAGGATGAACCACACTTTATCAAAGTTTTAGGCCTTCAATGGCATCCAAAAAACGACATTTTTTCTTATCAATGCCGAATGAAGGACAAACCCCCAACTAAACGTTCTATTTTATCTATCATAGGAACAATCTTCGATCCCTTAGGTTTTCTTTGTCCCTTGTTGCTACAAGCAAAATTTATTTTGCAACAGTTGTGGATATCGAAAATAGGCTGGAACGAAGAACCAGATTCTTCTATCATCGACTCTAGGAACAAACTTCGTTCTGAATTCCCGCTTCTTTCCAATTTTCAATTACCCCGACAAATCAAACTGTCAAAAACCAATACCTGTCAAATCATCGGCTTCTGTGACGCTTCAATTCGAGGCTACGCAGGCGTCGTATATTTTCGTGTAGAAGAGGAAAACAATATATCTGTTTCTCTCATATCTGCAAAATCTAGGGTCGCGCCTATAAAGTAACAAACTTTGGCTAGGCTAGAACTCCTAGGCGCATTTCTTTTAAGCGAATTAATTGATTTCGTCTTATCTAGCTATGAAGGAAAAATAACTTTTACAAATATCGTTACTTTCTGCGATTCGCAAGTCGTATTGCACTGGCTTTCATCCCCTCCTAATCGCTGGCAAACCTTTGTTGGAAATCGAGTCAGTAGAATCCAAGAAATCATTCCCTCAAACTCATGGCGCTACATTCCTTCTGCTTTAAATGCAGGCGATATTGCGGACACCCCCTCACAGCTAATTTCACATGATATGTGGTGGAGCGCACCGTCGTTTTTGTGGTCTCCCGAAAACGAATGGCCCGATTTTCATAAATCAAAAATGCCGATTGATTTCGGAGATATTAATCTGGAGGAAAAGCCAAAGGTCTGTTGCAATGCGATAATTGACGTTAACTTCTTAGATCAGCTTCTTATCAAATATTCATCTATATCAAAAATTCAACGTATCATTTGTTATGTCCTTTGAATAGTTAACCTTTTTCAAAACCATTCCTATCAAAAACCCACTAAGCCACCGGACCAAAAAATTATTTTTGAAAATATTGTTTTTCCTACCACCGGTGAGATGCAAAGTGCGTTATACCTTCTTATCAATCGCGTTCAAGGTTCTTGCTTTTCTGAGCTTTTTTCCGCGTTATCTAAGTATAAACCAATACCGAAACCTTTTCGAAAACTTTCACCTTTTCTTGATGAAAATAATATCATTAGAGTCGGTGGCAGATTACAAAAATCTGACCTTTTGTCTTATTCTGCAAAACACCCCGTCTTACTTTCGAGTAACCATCGTTTAACTACTCTTCTTATCGAGTCCGCTCATCGACAATACCTTCATCCTGGGTTTAAAACATTACATAATCTGCTTTTACAGCAATTTTGGATATTATCTGCCAGACGGGCAATTCAGAGAACCATATCCAAGTGCTTGCAATGTTTTAGAATCAACCCTAAACCCTATAGACCGCCCATAATGAGTTCACTTCCCGCTCATCGAATCAATCAACTTAAACCTTTTTCGAGTGTAGCTATCGACTTTTGTGGACCTTTCTTTGTGATTCCTCATCGTTACCGTGGTTGTAAAGCTTTCAAATCGTATGTCTGTGTGTTTGTCTGTACGGCCACACATTGCGTGCATTTGGAATTAACCATGGAACTGTCCACCGAAGGGTTTGTAGGTGCATTCCATCGATTCATTTCCAGACGTGGAAGCGTGACGCAATGCTGGTCAGATCAGGGCAGTAATTTTATAGGGTTTCGTAACCAATTACTTGATTACGCAAGAAGTGCGTCCACCAGACTTTCTATTCGTTGGCATCTGGGACCCCCTCTTAGTCCACATTTCAATGGCCTGGCAGAAGCTGGCGTCAAAAGTTTTAAAACTCACTTTGTTCGAGTTGTCGGCGACCAGAAGTTGTCCATCATGGAAATGTCCACCCTTACATGTCGCATAGAAGCTGTACTTAATAGTCGCCCTTTATCTCCTGCCTCTTCAGACCCACACGATCTTCAACCTCTTACCCCTGGGCATTTTTTGACCCTTGAACCCCTTAATTCAGAAATTCCGGAGTCAGATTTGTCCGAGGTTCCCCTAAATCGGCTCTCGAGATGGCAACTAATCCAAAAACTACTATAATGATTTTTGGAAACGGTATTCTGTAGAATATTTGCATACACTACAACAGCGACACAAGTGGGCTGATTCGTCCCCAAATATCAAATTAAATGATTTGGTTATCATAACGAGTGATCACATCCAATCACCTTTGAAATGGCCAGTCGGTCGGGTTCACGAATTGCATCCCGGCGGAGACGGTCAAATGCGTGTAGCGACGGTACGAACGGCTACCGGTGTTTACAAGCGGCCAGTTGTAAAACTGTGCCTCTTGCCGAATTAAAACTAATTTTCATTTTTCTACCTATTACCGGGTATTACAATAGGTTTTTCTTTAGAAATAAAATTTCGGACTTCCATTGTCTTTATTTATTTTAAAACACGACGTTTCGGTCAGTAAGTATCTCTAACCGTTATCAAGTGTGAACTCACACTTGATAACGGTTAGAGATACTTACTAACCGAAACGTCGTGTTTTAAAATAAATAAAGACAATGGAAGTCCGAAATTTTATTTCTACACAATCATTGTCTACGAGTTTCAAACAAACAGGTTTTTCTTTATTTTTATTTTTTTTGAATTTTTGTTTGTTTGTTTTGCCTTTTTCGGGTTTTCGTTATCTCTAAATAAACTTACGCTACTTTTCTGTTTTTCATTCATCTATATGTATCGGTCGATCATTTTTTCTTATATCTATATCTGTCCGGTTGATATTCTAAAATTGTGTGTTTTGGAGGGCAGTTATGTTAGCTCCCGCTAAATTTCGCGGTTGTTTTTACTTTTTAAAACCACACAATTGGATGACGGACAGAGTACATTTTCGCCCATTTTGACATGCGCACCAAGAATCAGAGAGATCCTTTTCTACCGCCTCGAGAAAATGGCGTGTTAATTTCTTTCTCCAACTATTACAAATTTCTACACTTGAAAGTGCTCGATTTTGGTGTACTGAAGCATAGAACTGGAAACTTCAGCCCTTCAGCTACGTGGTGCCATCATTAGATCAAGACAGGGGCCCCTGGAACGTGGAGAAATTGGCTGCAAACTGGTGAGTGCTTTGTTTCTGATTTCCGTTGTGTGGTACCAGCAATTAACCTATGGACCTTAATTATTTCGTGCTTTCGTATCAATATATTTATGTTAGTTCGCGCTTTCATTGAATAAAATATATACAGTCCACTGCAGTTATCGTTTTTCTAATTGCGGGCATACAACCATAACAAGTCTACTAATAGCAGAGAATATGGAATGCTGCACTGTGTTTTTTTGATGTTAGAAATTTGTTTTTTGTCTTTTCAACTACAGTAGGAATATATTTGCAAATAATCGTTTGTACCGAAAACGGAAATTATCGTCTAGGCTTCATTTTTCGATCGGTCAATCAACCAATTCTATTCTTTGGTAACGTTAAGGTGTCCGCAGACTGCCGTAAGCTAACGTAAATACGTAAGGTCCTAACGTGACCTTGACGACGGTGTGACAAAGTGCGCTTGCGTATCTGTCAAATCTCATGCTTACGTAAAAATACGTAGCACAACTTAAACTATCTAATAATTTAGATACATACGTGAAAAATTTCTGTCACTGCTTTGTTGACACTTCAGTACATCATCAGGGTACTGATCTCCACATTTTTAAGGTCACTAAAGGGTAAAATAAAAACTATTACTTTTCCTATGAAATGGCAGCTAGATGTCAAATGTCATAATGAATTTGAACGTTCATTTTACCTGGCTACAAATGAAAATACAAAAAACAAGGGGGTCCCATTTAAAATTTTAAAGTTACCTGTGAAAAATTCTTTAAAACTGACAGATACTGAGATACGTTAGTCAATGTGACGGCTAAATAGATTAAATTAAGTCTTACAACTTATATTTAAACAATTTTTGATATATGTCTTAGTTTTTGAGATATTTAGGGGTTCCGGTCTTTTTTCCCCACCCTATATATATATATATATATATATATATATATATATATATAGATATGTATTTTCAACTTTCAACACAACAGGACCTTTTTAAATATAGTTAGAGCAAAAAATTTAAAAAGGCTCTTTTTCGGTATAGAAGCAAATCATATTACTTTTTGGAAACAGACCATTTCCCCCTAATTGGACCACGCTGAATCCGAATATCTGTTTCCTTTTAAAAGCTGTAATATAATGTGTGGTTCATGTCAAAGGAAAGTCTCCAGGGGCGTAAATTTTAAAAAATAACCAAAATAATCAATTTTTGTTACATATTTTATGTATTTTTAATGAAAAATAAGCTTCTTAGAAAAAAAAAGTACTTTTTAACTTATTCCCTAATATACGGACGTCACTGGAGAGTTCATTTTGTGATACACTGTTTAAAAGAAAATTTTATTATCCACCGAAAAGTTATGCAAACATTTTGTTGTGAAGCTTAGTTTTTATGAAACTTAACGATAAAAACCTTTAAAAAAATTGATTAGTTTGGTGTTTTCAAATAATTACTTTAAATTAAGTACACCACTGGAGCGGTAACTATAAAATAACTTTCACTTTGTTACATATCGTTTAAAGGGAAATTTCATTGTCTATGACGAAGTAAATACCATATTTTTTGATAAAGAGCTTGGTTTTTAAGAAAGTAGAATAAAACATGTGAAAAAATGTTTTTTTTTTAAATTATTCATATTGACAGGCGTCGCTGAAGAGTTTGTTATTAGTCATACCCCACCAGGTTTTACCACAGCCTACCTAACAACAGATAGGCTGTGATTTACATTGTTAAAAGGGAATTTCATTGCCTACAATAAAGTATAGAAGTAATGTTTTCATATTAAGCTTAGTTTCTGTGAGAATGAGATAAAACCTGTAACAAATTTTCTATTTTTTGTAAATTGATTTAATTTAGGGATGCCCCTAAAGTTTTAATTATTATACCAATCCGACCATGTTATACATCATTTTAAAGGAAACTTTATTTACTATAATAAAATATAATATATGTTTTCCTGTAGAAATTAATTTTAAAACAAATCGAATAAATCTTGGGAAAAACATGGTATTTTTTCACCTTTTTTAAATTACTTCAATTAACGGACGCCGCTGGAGAGTTTGTTATAAGCCTGAAATGGTTTTAAAAGTTAAATCAGTTGTATCTTTGACATGATACAAATATTGTATATCTAGTAAAAAATTTTAAAAAGAAATTTGGAGCAATTTGAATTAATTTAGTTTTGATTACGCAGATGCCAAGTTCCTGTTTTAAATCATGTACACCGTCTTAAGTACCTCTACAAATAAAAAATAAAGAATGCCTTTGTTGATCCCTTAAAAAATGTAAAACCCTTTTTCCTTTTCAACTTATAACTAATTCCTGTATTTCGATAAGGGCCCTACAAAATGTCAGTAATGTGACATTATAGTTCTAAGCATATTGGAATAGTTTCAAGTGGGGAAATATGAAACTCAAATATTTTAGTTTACTTTTTTTAAATTTTTAAGCCCGTCCACAGCTGAACATTTCGACGAAAATTGAGCCGAGCATCGAGCAAAACTGCGAATGTGCTTTTTTTATTTCGACGTGCAGAACAGCTTTACGCTTGTGCTGTTCCCACAAATGCTCTCAGTTTTTTTTCCTTTAAAACCAAACCAACGAACCCATTCGCGCGCATTATCTTTGATATCAGGGAAAAAACCGACAAGCCATGGGAATGGGTTAGATTTACCGAATCGTTCGCGAGCACGCTCAAGACCCCGTCCAAACTAGTGTTCTGTTCGCCGCTCGGCTCGTTGTGCGGCTCAATGTTCGTCGAAATGTTCAGGTGTGGAAGCAGCCTAATATCCGCAGTAGATCTCAAGTACTTAATCTTGGTGGAAATATATAGAAACACCGCCTGTAGAAAGAGATGCGCAATTAGGAGGGGGCTAGGGCAGCTCCAAAAAAAAACAAGCATATTATAATCTTGCAGGGGGAACTGACCACTGCACATGCGACACTATTACTTTTGAAACTTTCCTGTAAGTTATTTAAATTTTCTACATTTACATTTCAGAAAAAATCGTGTTATGGAAAACATTTTGCAGATATGACGAAATAAATGGCGCCACAGGCGTTTAGGTAGTCGCCATTGGACCGCAAAGCTCTAAAACTGCGTGACTTGCGTCTACGTGTAAACGCCGCTATTATTTTCCAATTATTTTTTCTGCTTCGCCATTTTTCTCTTAATTCAATTTTTTTAAAATTTTTACTCGCTGTGCAATTTTTTTCAATTTTCTGCTAGTTCAAGTTTAAGTTCAAGTTTTTTATGGTTTTCAAAAACATTACAGTTTTCATAACAATGAAGTGCTAACTAAAAAAAAAGTTTTACAATAAAAAATGCCTTAAAAGCTAAATTAAAATTAGACTGTTGGAAAATAGTAGAAATAACCAAATCAAATTAAATGTTAAAAGAATACATTATATTTTTTGTACGAATTCGATTGCTCCTACATTCAAGCGCATTAATATCAGTAAGAAGTGGTAAACTAAAATAAATAAATTAAATAGAGAATAGCCAAAAAAAGAAAATGGAATCATTTGCTCCAAAATGAATAATATAAATTAAAAAACGAAAATAAATACCAGTCTCTCTTTTTTTTATAAATAAACTTAAAGATATTTAAATATTTAGCCTTGTATATTACGCATATATCATTTGTTTAGGATAAAAGACCTGTTGGTTAAAATATTCCATATTTGTTCGCAGAGTCTTCTTGCTCTTTTAGTGCTGGGATTGTTAAGCATAAATACAATGTCGTCAAAAGAGGATAACATGTTGCCTTCACCCTGCCTTGCAAAAGACCAAATCGGACAGTCAAACAAAAGGTGCTGCAAACTCTCATTTTGGTTTTTGTTACAAATGGAACATATGTCACTTGGATTCCAGTGATAAGTAGAGCCTTTATAAGTAAATTTTAGAACATAAGTACTAGGCACCCTAAGCTGTGCCAGGGTTCTTTTGTAAGTCAATGGAAAATTGAGTTTAAGATATGGAGCTGCTGAGCTTGACCAGTTTAAATAGGGGTAAATAGTTAGAAAATTAGAATTGGCAGCCAGCCGCCTATGTGTGTCTTGAAGTTTGCCATAAAATAGAGACAACATTTTACATTTATTTTTAATGAAAAAATTACTAGATATATCCGGGGACCAAGGTATCTCAAAATCTATTAGGGAAAATAGTTTCCTAACCTGGTATGTCCAGTTATATCTTAAATCAGTTGTGTATGTTAGTTGCATCATTCTTTTAAAACACTAAAAAAAAATACTCTGCCAATATATGGGCACCTAAGCTCACACTAGGTTTTATAGATATAGAGTACGGGTGAGCTAATATAACTAATAACTTAAATATATTTTATTCAACTCCAAACTCAATTACCTATCGTTTGATACCACACAAGCCATGTTTTAAGTTAAATTCTAATTTTTGAAATCTACCCTGTGTTAAAAAAACTAAAATATATTTTGTTTAACTCCAGACCCAATTACTTTTCGTTTGATATCACACACGCCATATTTTCACTTTATCTCTCATTTTTGTAATCTACCCCCCACCCTTTCTTTTAAACTAAAATTAATTTTGTTTAACTCCAGACTCAATTACCTTTCGTTTGATATTACACACGCCATATTTTCACATAAACTCCAATTTTTGAAATCTACCCCCACCCTCTTATTTGGCTTGTGCTCGGTGGATTTTTTTCATTTTTAAATGGGACCATCTCGACGCAAGATCCAGCCAAGGTACCAAATTTCATTAATATCGGACAAGCGGTTTTTGAGTTATGCGCGTTGGTCGTTACAGACAGACAGACATACAGACAGACAGACTGACAGACAGACAGACAGACGGCACAACAAAGTTTCAAAATGATCTGAAACGCAAAGATATATAAAAAATTTTGAAATCCGAGCAACTTTTTTTTTCTCGAAAAAATTAGGATCACTATAGCTCACACTACTATAGTATAGTAGTAGTGTGAGCTAAAAATAATCTTCTGCTTGTTATTTATATTGCAATTTTTTTCTCTTGCTTATATTTTTGGCAATATCTAGACCTAGCTATTAAGCCTGAGGCTCAATCATCTCCTGAATGGCCCGGCTAGTTGCGCTTAGGACGTCAGTCCACCAAATTTTGAAGGTTTCTGAAATTGTATTGTATTATTTAATCGTAAGTACAATCAGTGGCGGCTGGTGACGTTATAAATTGGGGGGGGGGGGCAGAAATTTAAATTGCATGAAAAATGAGATAAAAAAACTTACCGAAACAATTTTATTTTAGTATTTTCCAAACAAGCAGCTACTTGGTGTAGTTTTTAGTTTATTTGTTTATAGATAAAGTCCATTCGCCTTACTTTTTTATGGCCCCGTAGAGCAACCTCAAAAATCCCACAGAATTTTAGACAGTCTATTAACCTACTAACTATATGTCTAATTTTTGTCTTATTTTCATTATGTTCGGTAATGTTTTGCCTATAGGCACTATTGAATTGTCACCTAATATTAGTCTTGCCTAGCATAGAAAATTCTATGTGGTTATTTAAATGAATACCTCTTTTTAACTTTTCACTAAAGTGCTTGATATCACACATTCCTTTGCCACCCACGCAGGATCACATCGTGGGTTGTTCATAACAAGACAAATAAAGCAAAAAAGCATTTCTTTTTTCACAACCGCACAACCAGTTTTCAGCATCGTATAATTTTGTATAAATTTTCTATTATAAGTTTTTTTTGGAACACCCCTCGGCATTACTTGCACTAAAATTTTGGTTAATTTTTAGGTCCGGTCTATGTGGCCCCAAAGATTTTATTTGTAATCGAAGTACATATGTCAACGGATTAAAATTTGCACAGTTAATTATGTAATCGACGGTATTTATTTCCATTTTATAAACAAACGATAACAAAAACAAACAATGACACGCGACCGGCAAGGCTTTTTACTACTGACATACCCGAAATCAAAACAACCTGATACGTCTTCACTAACGATAGAACCGGCAACACGTAGAAAGGGCAACAAACGTTTTATATGACCGACATCACCTAAAACAAACATCCCTCCCGCCCCCGCGCGAATACAGCCACTCATACACCGCTGAAAAACGGGTGTAATTAAAACCTTGCCACGCGCGGCGATGCCGCTTTTTAATTTTTTATGCTAAAAAAGTTCACCCAATTAATCGCTTGTTCTTAACCACAGATAATAAAAAGAACTAGGCAATTATGTCGTAAGGGAAGATTTAACTTTTTTTAAATAAATCAATTAAAAATACTGTTTGTTGTCTAGTTTTGGGAGGGCACTGCCCCGTTGCCCTCCCTGTAGCAGCCGCCACTGAGTACAATGTAAATGTAATCAAGATAGTTAATAATACTCGTGGGCGTTTAAAAACGCTTTAAAATGTCAAAGGAAACACAAGAGGTTTAAGTCAGCCCATCATCATTGAGCCTCTTGAAAAAGTCGTTTCTTACACTTCAAAATCTTTTGTGGTAAAACACATATTGTTACTTTAGGTACCTTTAATTTTCTCCGACAAATTAAAAAAAAATTGTATCCAAAAGATAAAAGTTTGTAGCACTAGCGTAGTAAAGACTACACTTTCTGGACGAATTAATGACACCTTTTTATATTTTAAAAACACCTGAAACCACCGGCGAATATAAAAAATGGAAATTAATTTTGGGGGGGGGGGAGGAAATTAACTTAATTATGTCTGTATTTTTGACTAGGTTGCGACACGACGTAAAGTTACGCCAAGGTCAACTTTTTACAATTTCGAGGGGGGCGCGCCCATATAGCCGCCGGTGCCGGAAGCCCTCCAAAAACATTTCCAACACACTGTACAAAGTAAATCGCAGAACATAGTATGGAAATGAAATAAAATTAAATACAAAATAAGAAATAAAATAAAATAAATTACTATAAAATCCCCCAATGAAATGCAAACAGACTTATCAAATATTTGACACCTTCTAAGACAAACATCTATCTTTGCACAGTGGCGTACGCAGAAATGAATCCTGGGGGGGGGGCTTGAGCGCGGAGCAAGACGCATAGATCGATCCTGGGGAGGCTTGAGGACGGATCGATATCCTTTTTTTCTTGATTTTTGGGGCCCTTTAAACGATCGAGCCTGTGAAAACACTCGGTCGGTGTTTCTGCTAACCACCCTATTCATATGGCAAGGTACACCTAAAGTGTATACATGCGCTTTTTAAATTCATATAAATCTTTTTTTCAATACCTCAGAAACTAAGCCTGTGGCATCTGAAAATCTCATATTGACACGTAACGCTATCCGTTTAAAGGATATAATTTATCTTCTTCTTCAAGTGGAATTATACTACAACCCCTGTTGGCTTTCTTTTGTCCTGATTAACCGGAGCACTCCATTCTCCCCTCTCTGGTACGTTTCTTTGTCACCTTCTTATTTCCATATTCTTAATATCATCTTCGACATGGTCTATCCTATCTTTCGCTGCCTCCCTCTTGCTCGCCTTCCTGCAGGTCCCCAGTTCATTATTTTTCTTGGTGTTCTTGTTTCATCCACTCTCTGCACATGTTCCAACTAAGCCAACCTTCTATTTTATTACAATGTTTGCGCCAAAGGTTTAACATTAAATAAACTACCCTTAGCTAGGGTGAATATAAAAAAAAACTACTTTCATTAACAAAATTTATAATCCAGAGGGTTAGTATTTTCAGCCACCGAGATTTTTTTTAATATTTAGTATTTTAAGTGTATAAACTTGAATAATTAATTACCTACCAAAAAAAAATTGAAACAGGAGCTAGCGCGATTGCTTAATACAAGTAATCTAAATTGTTGTTGGAGCTCTAAAAATGCAGTAAAATGTTTAAGTAGAGGTACTTAGTCAGTTCAAAGTCAATGGCATCACAAGTAACTTTTAATCCAAAAAATAGGGCCTATACCCCGCACTGAAAAAAGTGTTGTGTAAAATTCCAGTTACATTACAGGATAAGTAAAATTACATGATATATTTTGTAAATTTTTTATGGAAAATGGAGACAATTGCTTTTTTCCAAATCCAGTTGTGTAAAAACCAAATGGACACTGAAAAAAGTATTTTGTAAAATTTCAGTAAAAAACGTTGGCAACTTTATAACCAACGTTTTTACTGTAATTTTACAGAGCCATAAAAAATGACACTTACCATCACTTTACAGAATAAGTAAAATTACATGATATATTTTGTAAATTTTTTATGGAAAATGAAAATTTACAAGAAAATTTACAAAGAAAATGTTATGTAAAAAATTACATGATTATATTATGGAAAACTACCAACATTTTTTTCAATGCGAGGTATACCAAATCAAACTCAAAATGTTTAAATTGGGTAAACAACTTTTTTGCAAGAGAAGGGACATTTATGCCAAACGCTAATCAAATCAGAAGAAGTCAGTATTTTTTATTTTATGTTGCATTAACAGACATTGTAGAGCGTTTTTTCTTTCTTCAATTACTATTTCTTTATTTAAGATATACGTGCACAAGTGCAATATGTGTGGAAAAATCTCAAGTTCAAGTTGAAAAATCTTATAAAAGAAAAATCTGGATAATACTTCTTACTAGGCTCATTTAATTTAAATGATTCTTAAAAACATTAACAATAATTAATATGAGCTAGCTACTAAACCTTAACAGATAGATAAACTTAATATTTGTAATATAACGTTATTGCAGCAAATAAAACCCATTGTTTGAAACTCGTAGACAATGATTGTGTAGAAATAAAATTTCGGACTTCCATTGTCTTTATTTATTTTAAAACACGACGTTTCGGTTAGTAAGTATCTCTAACCGTTATCAAGTGTAAACTAAACAATCTAGTCTCTAGGCTACTACTTATACTACTTGGTGTGCAGTCAGGTGTGACGGCCCGCCCCTTTTTAATCCTAAGACGCCTGTTTTCCTTAAGGAGTGTTTTCCATATGTTTGGTATGTCCGTGCTTGGTTGACTGAAAACTTCTTTATTCTGCAAATTAAGGGTTGATGACGTAGAGGGTAGTTTATTATTTTTCTGCTACAAAAACTAACTATAATCAATACAATTAAAATAGTGAGTACGATACTGATTTATTTCCAATAGTGTACATGCTTTTATACTAAATTATTGCTTATAAGTTATAATAAAATATTGCTGACAAATAAAACATAATTATTAAAATGCGGTTCTAACTATTTGTATATTCTGCAAGTTTTGTATTATGATACACGGGGTCAATGTAATGTAATTTCTCCATCCCATGGGGAAGTTTTGTAAGAGAAAAAACCGAACCGAACCGAACAAAACTGGCTTCTGAGATTTCGTGCTGCCATGTTCTTCTGTTTCATTGTCATCGTGTTGAGGGAGCTTCGTTTTCTTTGGTTGTTTCGTTATCCATTTCCGTATGCCTAGTATAACTGTGAGTGTCAAAATAATATAGATGGGTGTCATCCAGTAGTGTGTGTAATCCTGATATGTTATTGCTTGGATAGGTTGTAAATGTTCTTCTTCTTTTCTGAGTTTGTGAAGTTGGTCTAAGGGAACTTTGTCTATTTTTATTGTATTTATTTTGATAGACCTTTCTTTTGGTGTGATTTTGATTTTTGGTAGTGTCAATGGTTCTTCTTTAATAGTTTCTTTCATATTAATAAATGATTCGTTCTTTGTCTTGAATCCGCATCCAGGTGGTAGTTCTATTAGGTAGGTGCCTTGGTTTGGTAGAGCTACAATGCGTTGATATTTTGGTTGCTTTGGGAAATATAGAGATGTAGTAAGCTTCTGAGATTTGTTGCACTATGGTAGAGTTAATGGAAATTTTGGTTTGCTTACATGTTGTTTCTTTGCTGGAGACTTGAAGAATGGTGTTAATGCAGTCTTGATTGTGTGAGTTCTGCAAAATTGTTTCAGTGCATAGGTATCTGTCATCGATTCGCTTGCAGAGTTGATCCATGTATTGATACATATCATTGTTTGAGGCGAGATATGGAGCTGGTGGAATAATTGTTGTATGCTTGTCGGTTGGTACTGAGAACAGATGGTAATATGAAAATTCTTTTGGTTCTACAATGGGAAAATGCAGGATAAAGAGTATCTTGTTATCGGAGTAGTAGCACTCTGTGCCTAAAATGTCATAGTATTTGGTAAGATCTTCATCAAGGGTGTAAATTAGTTGGTGTTCTGAATGGTGTTCTAGTAGTTTGTTAATTGTCCACTTCAGTTCCTCCACTTTTATGACACTGTTATAGAGGATGCTATTTCTTGACAGGGCTATTCCTGTTTCAAGGTCGCTTAGTATTTTAATATTCCTTGGAAGGCTACGTTAAGTTGGTCGAGAATGTTTCTGGTTTCCATGTAATGATTGAAGTCGAATACAACTTTGTTTAGTTCTGTGCTAATTCTTTTGAGTTCGGATTTAATGGCATCTTCATTGTGGCTGATAAGTGTCGTTGTTTCTTCAAAGTTCTTCATAACTTTTTTGTTCAGGCTCATGTGGTGGTTGACTTGACTGATAATGTTATTTTGGTTTTGTTCTAAGATAGAAATGGCATTATCGTATTTTTTTGCATCTTCCTGATCTAGGTTTCCAGATATGATTTTGACGAGGCTTCCTAGACCATTAATGATACCTCTTTTGGTTCGGTAGTGAGGAAAAATTGTTTGAAGCTTCTCTTCACATGTTCTTAGTAGAAACTGGAGGCTTTTGTCAAAGTGCTGTAGACTGTGAAAATATGGATAACTTAGTCCTTGGTTGATTGCGTTGGTGACATCTTTATATTCTTGTTTCAAAGAGTTGATTTCGTTAGCTAGTGGTATAAGGTTGAAGTAATGAATGAAGTCGTGTGTGCTAATTTGAATTTTCGCCTGGCCCAGTTTTAGTGGCAGGATCCCTGGGTTGTCCCGAAGGTTTTGGATCTGGACTTCTTTGGCTTTGACCAAGGAACATCTGTAAGGAATAATTTTGTTTATTAATCTTTTTGTGGGGATGACTTTTGATATTCTTCTTGTGTACGGATGTATCCTGTGTTTCTATGGTCACGATATTATCTTTTTTGACGGTTTTGGAGGAAAACCTTGCCAGTAGTTTGTTCCGTTTTAGTGTTTTTCTGGTATAGACTTTGGTACAAGGTTTGTATGTAATAGGTGGTTCTCTTCCAGCATTCCTTTTCTGGATGTATTTTTCCTTATTGTGTTGCAACTTCTCGTTAAGTTCTTTATAGATAGCTTTTGTTTTGTCCCTATGTTCTTGAGTGTAGTTGTTAATTAGAGTTTTCTTTATGTCAATGTCAAATGGATCTCGAGCGTCTAAGTGTCCATTGAGAACTTCGATTGGTTTTTTTCCAGTCGTAGAGTGGATTGAACTATTGTATCCTAAGATTGCATAAGGCATTTGTTGTTTAACGGTCATGGATTTCTTGGTTTCTCTTAAAATTCTTAGGTGTTCTATAATAGTTTAATGGAAACGTTCAATCATTCCATTAGATTGTGGATTGTCTGGGTGATTGTAGTGGATGGTGATCTTGTGGGTATTTGCGAATTCTTGACTCCATTTTTAAATTCTGTTCCTGCGTCTGAGATTATCATATATGGGACTCCGTGGTGAGTTATAAAGATCAAAATTGCGTTTACTATAGAGATTGCGTTAGAAATTTTTGTCCTCCAGCTTGAAAAGTATCTAGGTGAATGATTTCTAGAGGTTTTGTTGGTGTGGGTGTTAGCATAAGGAGCGGCTTTGCTGGATTTCTATCGTATTTATTAGTTTGAAAGATGTGACAGAAATTAATGAGTTCTTCAAAATCTTTTTTCATGCTTGGCCAATAGTATTTTTTTCTAACCTGTGCTTCTGTCTCGTTGATCCCTCTGTGGTTTGTGGTACTTTCGTGGTAACTGATAAGTATTTATTTTTGTCTTTTCTCATTGTTGATATCTTCCAAAAGAACATTGCATTTTACAATGTCGAATGCAGAGTTAATAAATATTTCTTTTAAAATATTGTTGGTAGTTATGTAGAGTTCGTCGTCTTCGAACAATATTGCATATTTCTTTTTCGGATCGATGTATTGTTTAAATAGGTGAATTATTTCGGTTTTTAATATTAGCTCGTCCAAGTTGTACATACATTCTGGTCTTGTTGGGGAAAGCTTCAAGTATTACTGGTTTGGCTGGGTTGTAGTTGACTGTTCTAAGCATTATTTGGTTGTTAAAGTAGTTAAGGGGTTTTTCAGATATTGGTATTCCTGCTATAGGGTCCTCTTGGGCGGTACGTATTGTAATATCACTGGAGGTTTCTTGTTCTTTAGTTTTTTGTAGTTGATATTGTTCGAAAAGTTCGTCGATTACATCAAGTTCTGATCGTGTTAGGTTTTGCACAGGTTCCTTGGTTATTAATTCTGCTAGGTCATATGAGGTTGATGGTTGATTCTCGTCTGGCAAGTTAGGGATAAATTCGGTTGGATTAGATGATGAAGATGGGTGATTGATTAGTGAAATATTTTCAAGGTCTTTGTTTGTTTCTTTTACTTCGGCTTCTTTAGTATGTATTTCAATTCTAGATAAGGCGTCGGCATTTGTGTTGGATTTTCCTTTCTTATATTCGACTTCGTAGTCAAATTCTTCCAGCTTAAGTCTCCATCTGACTAATTTAGAGTTGGGATCTTTTAGTGAAAACAGAAAAGATAGTGGTTTGTGATCCGACAAAATCTTAAATTTTCTTTCAAATAGGTACGGTCTGAAATACTTGGTTGCCCACACAATTGCAAGCATTTCTTTTTATATTGTGGAATATTTTAACTCGGTTTCATTCAGAGTTCTGGAAGCGTAAGTTATAGGTTGGTCATTTGCAATAGGTCCTTGTGATAAGATTGCTCCAAGAGCAAAATTGCTGGCATCGGTAGTCAGGTTAAATGGTTTGGAAAAGTCAGGATACTGGAGTAATGGTTCGTTGATTAGTAGATTTTTGCAGATTTTTACGCAATTGAGGTACTCTGGAGTAAGCTTGATTTTGGCGTCTTTCTTTAGACATGTTGTTAGGGGTTTAGTTATTTTGGCAAAATCTTTCATGAATTTCCTGTAGTATCCTAGTAGTCCTAAAAAGTCACGGATTTCTTTTGCAGTTCTTGGTATTGGGTAATCGGTAATGGCCTTTATTTTGCTTGGATTGGGTTTGATGCGAGGGGTCATCGGCACCCTAAAATTTTGTACAGCGTCCAACAGGACTTGGGTCCTGACGTGTACTGTTGGGTCCTGTTGAGTACTGTTGGGTACTGTCGTGTACAGTCGAGTACTGTTGGGTACTGTCGTGTACTGTCGAGTACTGTCGAGTACTGTTGGGTCCTGTCGTGTACTGTTGGGTACTGTCGTGTACTGTCGAGTACTGTTGGGTCCTGTCGTGGTACTGTCGGGTCCTGTTGTGAAATTTGTACAGTACTGTTGAAAGCTGATGACCCCTCGGTTTGATGCCTTCTGGGGTAATAATGTGTCCTAGGAATCCAACTTCTTTTTTCAGGAATTCACATTTATCTAGCTGAATTTTGAATCCAGTTTCTCTGAGTCATTGGAATATTTTGGCCAGGTTAACAAGATGTTCTTGTAAAGATGTACTGTAACATATGATGTCGTCCATGTATACGAGACTTATTTCTCCTTGGAGACCTTTCAGGACGTTGTCCATAACTCTTTGGAAGGTGGCTGGAGCATTTTTAAGGCCGAATGGCATACGAACGAATTTGTAGTGCCCATTTTCTACATTAAATGCTGTCTTTTGAATGTCTTCTTTGGCCATTTCTATTTGGTGGAATCCACTGGCTAGGTCCAGAGTTGTAAAATATTGGCATCTTCCAAGTTTATCTAGAATGTCGTTGATGTTGGGAATCGGATACTTGTCATCTATGGTCTTGTCGTTGACTTTTCTGTAGTCTATTACTATACGCCATTTAATTTTTCCAGAAGCATCTGGTTTTTTGGAACAATCCAGATTGGTGATGACCATGGTGATTGGCTTGGTTTTATAATGCCTTGGTCCAGCATGGATTCTATTTGGATCTTTACTTCTTCCTTATGAATATAAGGATATCTGTAGGATTTGGTGTAGACCGGTATTTCGTCTTTGGTTTTAATATGGTGATTTATTTGATTGGTGAACGTTAGTTTCGTGTCTGGATAATGAAAGATGTCGGAAAATTTTTTGCAGAGTTTTCTTATGCTGAGTTCTTCTTCTGGATTGAGGTGATCTGTTCGAATTTCTGGTTCGAAAAAGGTTGTATCTTCTGACAATTGAGGAAGTACATCTGCGGAATACAGGTTAAAGTTGTTGAGGTTGAATTCGGAACTGTGGACTAGCTCCATTAAAGCAATTTGGAGTAGTTCGTCGGTTTCGTTAATTAATTCTGTCCATGCCATCTGGTTGCAGGCTGTACTTAGTGTTTCTCTTAAGGTAGCTCCTTGGATATTTTGTCTTGGCAAGATGACGGTTCCTTCGGCTTCTTTTACGGGAAGCCTGACTGGAGTAATTGAATGTGGTTCCAGTTGGATGGAGTAAAATTGTGTTTTGTTGGTTTAGTAGTATTCCAAAGGAAGGGTGGCTCTTTCAGTTATTAATTTTGATTCTGGAAGATCCAATTTGGCCTTGAGTAGCTTGAGGTTGTCTAGTCCGATAAGTCCATCGAATGTTTAATGAAATTTGAATAGGTAGAACTTCATGTTGATATCGGAGTTAAATTCGGAATAGATGGGAATTTCTGCGGAGTGATCTTGAGAGTGGTTTTGGAAGATTGACGTCACGACAAAAGGTTCGTGCTTGATTTTGTTCCTGAAGTGTCGGAAGGCGATTTCTGGGTTGAGGAATGATTTTGTAGCACCGGTGTCGCTAAGCAGTTTGAGAGGTGGATCAGCTATGGTAATATACGGAAGTTCTTTTTTGTCGGTGTAGTTGTGGAGTTCTACTACGTTTCGTCGTTTGGGTTTTCGGTTTCTTGAAAATTTTGTTCTTCGCTCTCGTAGGTGTATTCTTGTTGTTCTTCCGGGTACTGGGCGTTATATTGGTTATAGTAGTTCCAGACGTCTTCTTCTGTATATGTATTGTCATAACCGTAGTTGCTGTCTTGATGTTCAATATTGTATATTTCTTCTATGTGGTACCTAGGAGTTGTATTTTGTTGCGGCATTCTTTGGTTTGGTATTCTTGATACTGCCCTGGATGCTATGCTCATTGGTTCTGGTTTAGGGAATTGCGATGGGCCTGGTTGGTTGTTCCAGCTAGTTTGGAATGACCTGGCCTGATGGGGTTGAAATCTTGGTGGTTGAATGACAGGTCTTGGCGTGGAAAAGGATCCTTGGAAGTTATTCTGCCGTGGTTGGAAGTTATTCTGCTGTGGTTGAAAGGAGTTTTGTTGAGGTCTAAAGACGTTGAACATTGGTGGAGCTGATGGTCTAAAGGTGTTGAACATTGGTGGAGCTGCTGATCTGAAAGACGTTGGCCATGTAGGTCTGGGTCCGAATGGTTGATGGGAAGCTGGCGGTGGTCGAGGTGGAAGAGCAGCGGTCAGTCTTAGAGGTGTCTGGGTTGGTGGAGTGATAGCAAATCCTTTTTGAAGGTATCGGATATTGTCTTCTTCTAGGATGTTTTGGATGGCATCGGCAAGTGAGTTTGGTTTCATGGCCCGTATGGTTGATCCCAGTGGTTCTTTTAATCCAGCTAGAAAGGTCGTCAGAGCCTGGTTCTGGAAGAATGATTTCTTACTAATCTTGATGGCTTCATTGTCGTTATGAAGTTCTATGTAGTTTGAGATTGTATTCAGGAGTGCCATAACTTTTTCATAAAACTGTTGTGGAGTATCGCTTTGAGTCTGGCGTAGATTGACAAGGTCTCTAGTCAGAGAGTTTTCGTTTCGTTGGTCGGCGAAGTTTTGGATGAGGGTATTCTTGATTACAGGCCAATCGTTGCAACCATAAACGGAGATGACTTCTCTGGCTCTTCCTTTAAGTTTGCTTAGGATTCCTTGAATGAGCATGTGGTTCTGGAAGCTGTTTACGTCGGTGGTATCCCAGTAGTGGTTAAGGAGGAGGGTTGTTGCATTGATAAAGTTGTGGAGCTCGTTTGAGTTGCCTTCGTAGTCTGGGATGATGCAGAGATTCTTTGTGTCGAAAACTGGTGGTGCCATGTTGATATCTTCTTTAATGAATGATTGGTTGAGGTGGTTAGAGATGGTGGGTTCTTCGTGGAGGGGTAGTACGGGGATGATGACTTCTCCTTGGATAAGTGGTTCTTGGTAGGAGCTGAGCGGAATCTCTGGTCGAATTGGTGTGGCTGGTGTGATCTGCAGTACGGGTGGTCTGAAGATGGGGTGTTGTGGTATGTTGGAGAATCTTAGGCTGTGGTTGAGCTGATCTGAAAGTTCGTCGTCTGACATTAAAATATTGAAATAAACTTACAATATAATTATGATGCTTAGATGCATGGTCTTTCTATCTTCTAGTCTTCTTAGCTTCTATTGGTGGACCTGCTGATGGTTGCCGGGATGGTCCTATCTTCTAGTTCTTATCTTCTACTTGTGAACCTATGAATGGTTGCCGGGAGTGGTTCCAATTGTGGACAAACACTTGACAGTGATGGGTTTCTTCTGCGTAGAGCCCTTCCACAATCCTGCTGACTGCGCCAATTAAGGGTTGATGACGTAGTGGGTAGTTTTTAAAAACACCCTTTATTATTTTTCTGCTTCAAAAACTAACTATAATTAAAACAATTAAAATAGTGAGTACGATACTGATTTATTTCCAATAGTGTACATGCTTTTATACTAAATTATTGCTTATAAGTTATAATAAAATATTGCTGACAAATAAAACATAATTATTAAAATGCGGTTCTAACTATTTGTATATTCTGCAAGTTTCGTATTATGATACACGGGGTCAATGTAATGTAATTTCTCCATCCCCTGGGGAAGTTTTGTAAGGGACGAACAAAACTGGCTTCTGAGATTTCGTGCTGCCATGTTCTTCCTTTTAAAACCTCCACAAAATGTTCCGAGTTTTTGACAAAAGATTCGGACTTACCCTGTAGTGGTTGAATTATGTCCAACAAAAACCTCGACAAAGTGCTGGTCGGTGAGTCCCTGGAGCTGGTAATTGGTCGCAGTGGTATATCCTTCTTATGGATCTTTGGTAATCCATAAAAATGTGGTGCCTTACTGTGGTGTGGAGTCAGGCGGGATCTAACAGCGTCCGGGATATTTTCAGCATACTTCTTCAAAGTCCTGTAGATGCGTCCTTCTATGGGTTCATCTCTTTCGCCAGTGGTAGCAAATATCTACATGGAGTGGTTCGAGGGCCATGCGATCAACACAGCAAGAGTCAAACCAAAACTATGGCTACGATACATGGATGACACATTTATTATATGGCCGGAAAATGATGACGAACTACAAAATTTTCTACACCATTTAAACGGTATTCGACCAACAATCAAGTGCACCATGGAAATTGAAAAAGATTCGGCCTTACCTTTTTTGGATGTTCTTGTCAAACGATTAGACAGAAAAATTCAAACCACTGTATATAGGAAACCTACACACACGGGACAGTACCTAAATTTTAAGTCTAATCATTCTGTTGCAACAAAACAAGGAGTTCTAAGAAGTTTGTATTTAAGAGCCGTAAATATTTGTAGTAATAATGAAGAATTAACCACGGAAATTAGCAACATTAAAAAGACTTACAACAGAATGGTTATTCCGAGAAATTAATAAACTCAACGATATTTAAAATTAAAAACAAACTAAATATACCAAATTCTCAAAATAATAATCCGTTAGGTGTTATTAACATCCATATGTTCAAGGGATTTCAAAAAACATAAGACGAATAGCTAAACACTATAATATAAAAAGAGTATTTTCTTCGGGAAATACGATAAGAAGTTTTGTAACTAAAACAAAACCAGACAATCCCTCAAATAATAAGAAATGTATTTACCAAATCCCGTGTGAGTGTGGTAAATCATATGTAGGTGAAACGAAACGCCCTCTTCAGGTTAGAGTAAATGAACATCTAAAAAGTACCCAATTAGGGGATATTGAAAAATTCGGTTTAGCAGATCATGCATGGTCAAATGATCACAGGATTCAGTGGTCAGAAGCTAAAGTTTTACATAAGGAGTCGCATTGGCGAAAACGAAAGTTTATTGAAGCTGCGTTTATAATGCAGAATAAATAAGTTTTCAGTCAACCAAGCACGGACATACCAAACATATGGAAACCACTCCTTAAGGAAAACAGGCGTCTTAGGATTAAAAAGGGGGCGGGCCGTCACACCTGACTGCACACCAAGTAGTATAAGTAGTAGCCTAGAGACTAGATTGTTTAGTTTACACTTGATAACGGTTAGAGATACTTACTAACCGAAACGTCGTGTTTTAAAATAAATAAAGACAATGGAAGTCCGAAATTTTATTTCTAAATAAAACCCACTTTAAAAAAAATATTTTACAAAAAAACCCAATAAACAATCATCAGAATTAAAATGATCTTAATTCGAGCTTTTGTAAATCAGTGGCGTATGCAAAAATTAAGCCCGGTTGGGGGTTTGAAGGTGGATCGATACATTTTAATCTTGATTTTTGAGAGAAATTCATGTTTTCAGGGGTCATTGTTCAGTGGCTATGGGGGGTGCTTCAGCTAATGAGCTTTATTACCCCAATATGCGGTTAATATACCCTACTATTAACCGCACATTCGGGTAATAATGCCCTCACAACAAAAACCTCGTGGCAAAACACATAAACAAATATATTTAGTTTTGACACACAGCATACACCTTCTAGTCAGGCTCAAGGACAATTTTCCGCCACCGACTCGCCGTGGCCGATTCGCCGCCGGGCCAGCGTGCCGCGAAGGCAACTCGCCGCCGCGCGCCTCCGTAGTTCTTGTTTGTAATTTTGTTCATTACAATTTTTATTTACGCTTTTGTTAAAAATACTATGACAGAGCTTTTTCGACTACTTTCCGATGAGTTACAGATTTTATATTTGGCAGGTGTATAGAGTCCCGGTGACATTGCAATTTAATAATTTTTAACACAAAAAGTTTACGGCTAAAATGGAACTACCCCCATTTGAAACTCTTCATTTTAATTATTTTCAAGTTTAATTCAAAAATCAAAATTAGCGACCGTAAACACCCCAAACTTTCAAATTTAATACATACATATCGGTTCATAAATAAAAAAGTCCACCATTTTTGACCTGCCGTCGGTCGTTTTGAATTTTTTTATGATGAAAAAATATTGGATTCCATTATTACCGGAATTCCAAACACCTGTCAAAATTGCCAACTGAAACTACGGCGGCCGGCAGTGAGTTCTTACGGCGCAGAGTTGTCACGGCGGCGAGTGAGGCCGGCAGCAAATCGGGTCGACAGCGAGTTGACCCGGCGGCGAATCAGGTCAGCACCGGATGTCCGGTTGGGAGCGGCCAAGGAGGCAGCAAAAACTAAAAACCGGTTGTTAATAAGTCTAAGCTCTGAATATTACAACTACAGGCAAATAACATGACAATTTGTTAAAAATAAATTAAATTTTGTGTAAAAATTTCAAGTTTTTTAAAATTTTGTTAAAAAAAATTCAAAAATTTAAGTTTTCTGGAACTAAAGATTACAAGCTTTATGTCAATGAGGGGAGGTGAAATCCTCTGGCCCCCTTGAATCCGCCAGTGGTACCTATATCCCATATTTAATTAAAACTGCTCAAGCCAGGCTTTCTTTTCAATTATAATTAGTATCTATTTACAAAATTTTAACAAAATGTGTTAATTTTTGTTGCTGTTCATTTGTTTTCTACCGGCAAGTGCCGCCAATTAGCATAGGTTGTCAAAGTGCCCTAGATTTTTAGAACACTAATTATTACAAAATTGTTCTATATGAGTTTTCAAGACGGATTGATATTGTACAGGGTACTTTTATCAGTTGTTGAACTTAGCCATAGAAGTTCACGCCAGTAAATTAACTTTCCCATTCTATAGCTGATATTTTTTTAACAAAGGATTGGTAAAGCTTTTGAACGGCAAATTTAAAGACTTGTTTGTTCCTGTGTTTTCTATATAAATCTGTTATCATCACACTGAGCATGCCCGCGTCAGTCTAGCCCTATAGGGAAATGTGGGGCAAAATGGGGTACAGGGGTAAAACGGGGTACCGAAGTTTTAGGTAAACTGCGCAAGTAGTGCCGACGCTAGGCCCGGGCGCCAAACTTAGGAAGAGGCAAGTTGGGGCGGCGGCAAATCGAGGGGGCGGCAAATCGGCTGTATAATTTATAAAGAAAAGAGTAAACTAAATACATAAATCTGCTTTTTACAGATCACTTAAACTAAACGCCTTCATACACCGTAAAAAATTTTGATTTACACAAGAACTACCTTAAGCACTCACCTATGTATGACCTTTTTTTTTGGTCGCAAATGTTCGGCCTTTGACCCCTCCGACCCTTAAGTCACGCTACGCCGCTGTGGAAATGGTTTACGTTATCGCTTTCAATTTTTGTTACGAAGGGGCGGCATTTTACCTTTTTGCCTGGAGCGCAAGAATAAAACCTCTTAATATCAGATTTTTTATCCCTATGACTGGTCCAACTCTCTGCAATATGATTGGTGCCGGTCGGCTGTGCTTAAGCTGGTTTTTGCTCAACATGTGATGTTTTGCGCTGTTTATTGTAAAAATAACTTGCGCATTTTGCGACGGTAAGGACATTTTTTATAGACATATTTAAAATTTTGTTTACATTGCACAATTAGTGGGTTTGTGTATTACAGTGAAACTTCCTATAAGCGGACACTCACAGTTCCGTCGATTTTGTCCGCTTATTGGAGGTGTCCGCTTAATGGTGGTTTCCGCTTAAGAGAGAGAACTGCGAAATTTTAATATATAATTATTACTAAACTTTCATGGTTGTATTATAATAAAACAGGACAACACAAAGGAAAAACTAAACAACACTTATTAATAGAAAATCGGTAAAAAATTAGGTAAACTTTCTTACTAGGCTCCATTTCAAATTCCAACTGAACAATAAAAATAAAACACAGCAGTTCCGCCGAATAAAATATGTTGTAAATACGACAGAAGTATTTAGTCTCCGCACTAAAACGGAAAGAGGTAATTCCCAGGCTGCAGAGTGCGTTGTTGCCAACATACTACATAACAATTATGCCCATCTCGTGCAGCGCTCCGGCCCATTGTCAGAGGTTCGCGTCCGCTTAAGGGAGGTTTCAGAATTTTTTAAAGGGAGTGTCCGCTTAATAGAGGTGTCCGCAATGAGAGGTTTCACTGTATTCATAATTAAACGCGTTGCCCGTAAAATTAGCCTTTTACTCTGTATGAGTTTGAATTTAACTGGTGGTTTGGGGCAAAACGGGATTTTTTCATGGGAACAAAACATAAAGTTACCTACCTTGTTAGAGCTAGTAACCTACACCCCTTACTTTGCCCCAAAAATGTTTGTAAAGTCAAAATTTTATGGGTTAATGTTTGATGGAGCTCGTAAGAATAAGGACTTATTGAAATAAAACCTGACCTTATTTTAAAATCGGCCCTATGGTGACAGATTTACATATAAAAAGCAGCTGCTCTGCTTCAAAATTCGGCCTTTGTGTATTTAAAAACCGGATTTATTAGTGTCGGTATTTATTAAATGAAAGTTAGCGTCTGTATTATTAAATTTGGCTTTGTTATGTCAATTTTGAGAGGTCAGCTGTTTTCTGTGCAAATGTGTCAGAATAAAGTCGACTCTAAAATAAAGTCAGGTTCTATTCCAATAAGTCTCCAATAATAACAGTGCAGTGGCTCAGCATCTATATTCCAAGTGGTCGCTTATAAAATTTGATTGGTAAAAAATAAGCTTTTGCGAACAAATCTAACCCACGTAGCAAGGTCACGTTTTTTAAACGTCAAAAAAAGGTCATTTATAATGACCATTGATGTCTCTAGCCTGACCTTTAAATGACGTTCAAAAGACACACCCAAAATGACGTAATTTTTAGACGTTTTAAAGACGTCAGCAATATGACGTATTTGGGACCAAAACAGAACATCAGTGACCTATTTATAACTTTTTTTAAACTCTTCTGAATATATGAAATATTCCCTGCAGTTGAGAACACTGAACGAAACTTAGACCTGAAAGTCCTGGAACAGGTACAGATCAAAATAGACCTAAGCCTAGACTTAGACATCTCCACCTGGAAGCGAAAGAGGCCTCGCAGTTTGTCGTGATTTAATATTTAATTTATTTCACATACATACCTCCACATCTCGTATAAATCCGGTCAAGTACTGACTGGGGCACCATCTATGTAAGTATCAGTGTATGTCCCCAAAGTGTGCAATATATGACGTGTTTAAGACGTCAAAAACTACACGGCGAAACGACGTCAAGTAAGTGACGCCTTAAAGACAACATTTTTTGGTAGATGAGCTGTTGGTCATCCAAATGACCAATTTTCGACGAAAAAAAGACGTCATTTGATGACCCCTTGCTACCTGGGAATGAGCAATTCCACGCCAAGTCATCCAATTTACAAAAAAAGTGTTGCCCTGACATTAAATTTTTACTTTAATCATCCTTACTAAATGAAACAGCTCATGCTTAACCACTTTTGCACAATTTTAGATTTTTTAATCCAATTAGTATGTTTTACACGCATTTGAAAATTCTAAAAACGGGCAAAACGGGACTAAAGAAAAAAATTATGCTCATAGTAAACAGCACCTAAAAAAACTTAACCTATAATTTTGAAGACATCCATAAAAGTAGTTTTCAAAAAAATGTGATGTTTAGCAAAATCTTTTATACTGGCTTAATTAGAGCAATTTAGAGAATATCCAAAAAACGCAGAAATTTTCGAAGTTTTTATATTTTTTTGGGGTATAAATGTAGTTTTCTTAAATTTTTGACACAGTGTTGGAAAGCTATACTCAAGGACTATATCTTCCTTCTATAAAACATATTTAAAAAGTAGACGTTACCTTGGAGTTCTACGAAGAAGTTAAGAATGTCTGGGAAATTCCTCAACTTCAGCATCAAAAATGACCCTGTCTATCGGGGTGCTGGTGGTAATCAAGTAGGGTAAATTTTTCACTGTATCATATACTTTTAAAAACAAGAATAAATAATCTGGGTCTGTAATGCTTAAGGTCACTACACATTTTTTTGTTATTTTAATATTTTTAGTGATGTTAACCTGCATAACAAATTACAGGCGTGGATTTACGGGGAGGGATGCCCCCCCCAAATCTGAAACTTTACTCAGTTTTGACACACACAATACACCTCCTGGTCACTATGCAAAATAGTTTTGTGAAATATTTATTATGATATTTTCCCCCAAAATAAAGTTTCTAGAGACGCCCCTGCAAATTAAGGTTTATTAGAAGGTAAAGTTTATTTATATGAGCATTGTTCAATAAATTATGATCTAAACTCTCTTTATAAGGTCACTAAACAAATTTTTAAAAAGTTTATTTACTTTTTTAGTAGTTACCTACTGTCGGAAAAGAAGTTGAGTTCTATAATTTCAGAAACCGAAAAAAAACATTTCTGAGCTTGAAGTAAATTTAGTATCTATAGTTAAATCATCCAGAGGAGTGAAAGTAAAAGTAAAAGGAAAAGTAAAACAAATCGTTTCACAGTACCTCCAAACGCATCACATGGGCTTTTACCATGCGTTAGTTTTGTAGTTAGTTTTTTTAATGCCCAGTGGCGTATGCAGAAATTTTCCAAGGGGGTTGGGAGAGGGGGCTTGAGTAAAAGCAAAGTCCTGGAAAACCATTTATTTCTTCTTTCAGAAAAATTCAATCTTTAGGAGAAGTTATTTAATGGCTTTGGAGAGATTAGGCCTCCAACCCCCCTCCCTCCTTCGTACGCCACTGTTGAACCTGAACCATTTTATTTACCAAAGAAACAAACTAATTAATGTCCGTGTCTCACCAAAAATGTATTCTTAAAACTAAAAAAAAAAATTTCGACAGTGTACGAAGATGGGACTTTAACCCACAAACTAGGATCTCACGCAAAACAGTATGTGGCTATAAATAAGATCCCCTGACGATGATTTTTATACATAATTTTTTTCGTTTTGCGACTCAATAAAAAAATTTGATTTTTTACATGCTTTAACCAAATAGCTTAAAAGTTGATGTTAAAATGACAGACCCAGATTTTTTATTTTATTTTTATTTAGACGATACATTGTCAAGTAAAACAAGCGAAGTTTTAATAGACAGATAGACATGACAATTTTTTAAGTCAAAAGTTGCCAATTCTGAGGTTTTTGCGGTTTTTCCAATTTTAAAAAATTTAGTTTTCTGAAAGCAATAGACCTAGACATTTTTCTTTTGCCTTGTATGATAGTCAAGCCACTAGACTTTAATGTGCGTATAGACTTTTTTTTGATGGACCATATTCAGCACCGGTGTAAATAATTAAAAATCGAGAAAATCATAAAATTTACTATTACTATTACTATTTTTGCCATGTCAAAAAAGTGAGGTTAATTTTTTTTCTTTATAGGATTATCCAACCAATATTAAAGATTTCTTCCGTCAAATTTGTTTTTACATCAGATTTAATACAATAGAAATAAAAAAAAAATAAGGCCACAACTGATTTTCTTTTTTTTTTACTTTTAAAGTGGCCTGTAAAATACGGGAGGAGACATTAAAAATTTAAATTTGTTAATTTGGTATTCCTAAGGACACTAATACATGTTATCAAAATTTGGATTTTTTTCGTAACATGGCAGCTACCCTCATTGGATGATTTGGCGTGGAATTACTCTAATATAAAAATAATCTTTGTTAGTAACTAGGAAATTATTTGTTATTTTTTTAGTAAAAAATTGTACCGTGGGGCAAGTTGGCGGCGCAAGATGACGAATTCGTTAGAACAGAGAGCTTCGATTAAAACGCCGACTCCAAATAAAGAAGAGCTTAAATAAAATAACTTGAAAAAAATTAAACAAGAAAAAAACCCAAGAAAAAGTTAAAAAGAAAGTTTTTAATGATGTTAATCAAAATCTACCAGAAAGAAAAAAGAAAAATGAAAATATTTTTTGTCTAGGATGCCAGGAACCATGGATTGAACCTCCAATAAAGGACTGGATTAAATGTGGAGGGTGCGAGGGTAGGTGGCATGAGGCTTGCTCCTTATATGAAAAAAAGGGGACGTTCGTTTGTAACCCATGGGAATAGTCTTCATCTTGCCCCAATAGGCTCGTCAACTTTGTGCATTTGTTAAGTTTTTTGCTGTGTAGATTTTTTAGGATTAAATTATTGTGTTTTATTTAAAATTAGTTTGTAAACCGAAACATCTATTTAACAATTAAACGAAGTTTTTCAGTGAAAACTGGATTTGTGTATTTTCTAAGGAGCTTTAATCCTTAACATCGCCATCTTGCCCCGCTCTCCCCTACAACTTTTTATTTTTTAAATAAGTATTTTTCCTTCGTTAGTATTTTAATAAATAAAACTTGTCTTGCAAAAATGTTGATTCTAAATTAAACAACCGTCCCGCCCGTTTTGGCACATATAGGTACCCCATTTTACCCCGTATGCCGGGTAAAGGGGGGCAAAGTCAACTTTTTACAAAAATAAAAATTTGATGGAGTTCTAAATAGCTTAAACTGAAAATTAAAACATATAAATTACATATCACGCCAACTTAACTCCAAATGACGAACGCAATTGATCATTTAATAGGAGAAGAAGTCTATAAAATTAAATACCCCATATTGTCCCATTGTCCCCCTTTCCCCTACGCTGCGCTGTGACTGACTTACAACATATTATTTTGGTTTAACACATTTGATGAGATTCTTGTGCTTTCGGCTCTACTATGATATTGGTCGTGTTGTTTGTTTTTTATTCGAATAAAAATAAAATCTTAAGAATCAGCAGATTATGTATGCCAGAATAAAAACTGCATATTGCACACGAACCAATAACCCATATAAAACCTTTTGACCATAAAAATCTGTTTAACTTGACAAGTGTCGCCTGCTTGGCACATTTTACGACCGGATTGACTCTAAAGTGGATCTATCTCACACTTTCTTACAATTCTAAAGAGCAACAAATTCTTTACTTTTTTAATTAAGTAAATTAAGTAGTTATTATACATAGACAATAGGGACTTATTGGAATAAAACCTGACCGTATTTTAAAATCGGCAGTATTGTGACAGATTTACATATGAAAAGCAGCTGCTTTCTTTCAAAATTTGTGTATTTAAGAACCGGATTTATTGGATTTAGTGCATGTTTTTACGAAATTAAAGTTAGTGACTTTATTTTTAAAACTGACTTTGTTATGTCAATCTTAGAGTTCAGCTGTCTGTTTTCTTTGTAAATCTGTCAGAATAAAGCCGACTCTAAAATAAAGTCAGGTTTTATTCCAATAAGTCCCTAAGAAATGAACTGCAGGGGACACCCATATCTATATAATGTGGTTTTAAATATTTTAACAATTTTTGTAATTTTCGAAATTCTTTACGGATCCGTGAGATGGCTGGACTTTTGCATTGTGATGATTGAAAGGGAAATTCTTTAGCTCGTGTGTTTAAAAAACGATATTCGTTAAGTACCTATAACCCCATTAAAGTAACATTTTTACTACCCCCTTAAATAATAAAAATTGGACTGAAAAAATAACTTACATGTAAACAACCACATGTGTTAAATCGAGATCCATCAAGGTTTGGATTTTTAACTTATTTTTTTTTTAAAACCCTACACCGATGACGTATACGGTCTGCGAGACCGATTACAGAAAAAAAACCTAGTTTTGTAAAACCGAGAAAATATGTAAGGTATAACGGCTGCTAGCTACTTATAAAGGCTGGTTTTAATATTTCTTAAAAAATTTCAAATATTTTGAAAATTCTAAAAAATGTTCAAAATTTTTTAAAACTCACATATTTAAACATTTTATATTTTCAGTATAATACTCCCCTCTTTTTGTAAGCAAAGTTAAGATGATCAAGTAACCTAACCTCTTAATTTTTTACATGGAATATTCTAATTCTAAAGATTTTTCCAAAAGTCAAAAATTTTCTTTGCTTACTACTAATACTTACTTCTACTATCTGTGTTTTTTTGTTTTATTAGGCGCTTTTTTGTGTACGAATTTTTAATTTAGCTTTTTTTTGTGTGTGCTTACTTACTTTTTCTATCTGTTAGCTTTATATAAAACATTTGTCTTTCCATTGATCTTTGGACTTTTGTTACCTTATCCATGTTTGATTTTGTGTGTCCAAGTCTGGGATCTATTAAAGTAAAGTAACATTGGTTATATACTTTCGTTTTAAGTTACTGAGGATATTTTTTATTTTTTAATATGAAGCTGCAACCCAGGCCAATCTTACTCGTCTCTTGATTTCACCTGTTTGGTTTTCTTTTTTTAGCCCAGATCCAGATATATATATATATATATATATATATATATATATATATATATATATAGCTTCATCATATTTTTATAAATATGTTTATATGACATAATTGCAATAGAGTCTAAACTGATACTATAAGATGTTAACGCACCTGTAAATCTTTTCATACAATTCGCTTAATTAGCGACTTCAGCCCACGTCTCGTTATTAACTAAAAGGGGCCTACAGGCACGCGAGAGGCACATATATTTGAAGGATAATATGACACTATTTGACGGTGAATTATTTTGGTATGGATAACGTAGAGTTCTATGTCACCGGCTCTTGACATATGATCTTTTGCCACCAAAAAAATGTCCCCAAGTCACAGATTAGAATACATTTGCACTCAATTGATAAAGGTTAGAATGACCCCGATTTCAACCTACCAAAATACGGATCGGAAAGCTAATTTAGGGAAATAATTTCTTGAAAAAATGTTTCGGTTTGGTTCGGTTCGGTTCAGTGTAGTTCGGTTCGGTTTGGATCGGTTCGGTTCGGTTTGGTTATATCCTTTAGGATCCCGGGAAAAAAGTCAGGAAAGTTTTTTTTTTTTGAAAAAAGTAGGTTAGAAAGAGACCTATTAGTCGAACTACTTTGTAACAGCGACGTTTGTAATGGCGATCTTTCGAAACGCATTATTTTTAGACGCGCTATTTTAGGACGCGCTATCTAGAACACACGCATCATTGTTGAATAGCATATAAGTGTTTTAAATGATCAAAGCCGATTATTTTAAAAAGTTTTTTTTTTAAGTATGGTTTGCAAAAATATTGTTGTTATTTTAATCGCGCATTATTATTTAAAAAAATAAGTATGTTAGTGAGATAATGGCACTATATTGAAGGGCAAACCGGATCGAATCGAATTAATCAATTTAGTGACATATTAATGCACTTAAACTTTTCGATCCTGCAATATGACTTGCAATAATTTTAAGTTAAGCATTTGATACAGAGCGTTGGCAAAATAAAATAAATCAAATATTAAGTGTAATACGTCACTTGTCTAAAGAACATTTTACGGTAGTTTCAAAAATACCAACTTTATGTACTTAATAAATCTAAAAATGACATATGTATGAAATTTAGTTCGACTGTTCGACTCTATGGAAAAAACTATAAAAAACCAATTATAGAGTCATTCCACGTATTATGACCCTTTATATAGCGCTTTATAATTCGCTTATGACAAAAAGGTTCAAACATTTAAAAACAAAACAAAAACTATTATTACTAACAATAAGAACATATAATATTAGGTATATTAACACCGACGAAAAAATAAGTGATCTGGAGGAGGAGCTGAAAAAAATAAAATAGGATATTGTAGGATTGTCAGAAACTCGTTAAAAATCAGAAAACCGAATAAAACTAGACTCCGGCAATCTACTATACCATAAAGGTAACGAAGATAATAGCAACTTCGGAGAAGGATTCATAATAAATAAAGCCATAAGTAAACACGTCCACACTATTAAAGGAGTCTCAGATTGCGTTGCCTATCTTACACTTAAAATGGAAAGAACATCACCTAAAGTTACCCAAGTATACGCATTCTATGAAGACAAAGCTATGGAAGAACATAAAACCTATCTTACACTAGTAACGGGAGATTTTAATGCCAAATGAGGTCAGAAAATGAATATAGAAGAAACTAGTGTATTATTCAGACGAAAGAAATCAAAACGAAAATGGTCTAAGCCATAACAAAAAATGAAATTGGTGACTACTGAGTAAATTATCGTTAGAGATATAGCAGTCCTAAACAGCAGGCAGTGATTATAGAATGGTCAGAAAAAATCTGTATTGATAGCAATTTCGAAATGAAAAGAGAAATTATAATAACAATGAACAACTTGACATGAATAAAATACAAGAAAGGCTAACCCAAAACTTAAGATACGTAAATGAAAATATAGATGAAATAAATGATACGCTGACAAGAGCTATGACCAAAGTAGGAAAAGATGAGAGAAAAGCTTATATCAGAAAAAAAAAACAGGTGGAAAAAAGGCGGAACCTGGAGTATGAAAAAAAAAAAGGAAATCGATGGAAACACAGAAATCAATAAAACTATAAGAAAAATGATAAACAAAAATGATAGAAAGAGCCGAGGAATAAAAATTTTGTGGTTTATAGAAAATAACAGAAGTATGAAATATCTAAGGCCTAAGTAGATATGAAATAATTAAAATAAAGGATATGAATGGCATAGAAACTAACATTAAAGAGGATATTATAAATGTCACACAAATACAGAATGTACAGAATTATACTAAACAAAAAGGGAACCATCACGAGAAACAAAAAGAAACTCTAAACAGAAATAAAGAACATACTCAGAACTACGACCTGAAATAAGCAAAACGGAAATAAAGAGAGCATTAAAGAAAATGAATAATAACAAATCACCTGGAAAAGACGGAGTAACGGCAGAGATGCTCAAGTTCGGTGGTAAAGCTGTAGTTAATTTCCCTCGATATTCTTTTGAATAAAATACTAAAAGAAAATATAATCTGAAACATCTGGAAAAAATCCACAACATTATTCTACACAAGAAAGGCGACAAAGCAGACCTAAAAATGTATCGGCTTATAACACTCCAAAATGCTTAAGTTTTTCACGAAAATATTAACAGATAGACTAAGAACAAAATTTGGCGGACATCACCCAAAATAACAAGCAGGTTTCGGTACAGTTGACCACCTATTAACCGTGAATTTTTTTTGTTAAAATGGCATTTGTAGATTTTGAAAAAGCTTTCCATAGCATTGAGCACGGGGCAGTAAAAGCATCTTTAATTCATAGCTGAACAGATCACAGACACACAGACTTAATAGCCAAAATATACGAGCGACAAATTATTGCAAGTCATATTGCAGGATCGAAAAGTTTAAGTGCATTAATATGTCACTAAATTGATTAATTCGATTCGATCCGGTTTGCCCTTCAATATAGTGCCATTATCTCATTAACATACTTATTTTTTTTAATAATAATGCGCGATTAAAATAACAACAATATTTTTGCAAACCATACTAAAAAACTTTTTAAAATAATCGGCTTTGATCATTTAAAACACTTATATGTTATTCAACAATGATGCGTGTGTTCTAGATAGCGCGTCCTAAAATAGCGCGTCTAAAAATAACGCGTTTCGAAAGATCGCCATTACAAACGTCGCTGTTACAAAATAGTTCGACTAAGTGGTCTCTTTCTAACCTATTTTTTTCAAAAAAAAAACTTTCCTGACTTTTTTCCCGGGATCCTAAAGGGTATAACCAAACCGAACCGATCCAAACCGAACCGAACTAAACTGAACCGAACCGAACCAAACCGAAACATTTTTTCAAGAAACTATTTCCCTAAATTAGCTTTCCGATCCTTATTTTGGTAGGTTGAAATCGGTGTCATTCTAGCCTTTATCAATTGAGTGCAAATGTATTCTAATCTGTGACTTGGGGACATTTTTTTGGTGGCAAAAGATCATATACCAAGAGCCGGTGACATAGAACTCTACGTTATCCATACCAAAATAATTCACCGTCAAATAGTGTCGTATTATCCTTCAAATATATGTGCCTACTTTAGTTAATAACGAGACGTGGGCTGAAGTCGCTAATTAAGCGAATTGTATGAAAAGATTTACAGGTGCGTTAACATCTTATAGTATCAGTTTAGACTCTATTGCAATTATGTCATATAAACATATTTATAAAAATATGATGAAGCTGCCGCACCTCACTCCAGCTGGAGGACAGGCACACGCTCTTAATGTAATAGACAGGTAAAAGTAAACTTACATAAACAAAAAAAAAAATAATTTTTACAGTAAATGTGTTATTTATACTTCTCCTTTATAAATCCTTCATGCTGCCTCAAGTTGCCTTATCCCCAGTCAGGTAACACCTGCCTCACACTGCACTTTTTATTAGATAAACTACCTTACTAAATACCAAAACAGCTTTTATCTAATTAGTGTCAGATAAAGCTATTACTAATATAATAGTTAACTATCTTCAGCCAAAACTGAAAATAGGAAATTCACGCCTCCTTAAAGCAATTACATATGTACAACATACCTATATCTTTAACTAACAAATTAAATTTTGTTACATAGGTGTCATAAAAATGTCCTTATTGTTAAATGAGTATGCTGTCTAAATTTTACTTGACTAGATATGAGGCCCACCACCTGAAAGCAATTATTTAATTAGACTACATTTATATTAGAACGTATCATTGTATTTATTATGATAAACATGCCATATAAACCTATTTTATATAAAAATACTATGCTGTCAAATCATATTGGGATCAAAGACCTCACACACCTCCTCTGAAAATTGGTTATGTATTTAGCCGATATACGTCATGAGATACCAACCAGATTTTTCTTTTATTCGGTTTAAATGTGATAAAGTATTATAAGGTAATGATGCTGCCACTACTTCTTTTCACGTATCGAAAGGCACATTTATTTTAAACTTTCTAAGTTTCATCTACATGAAGTATCAAATGTTTTGACTTTGATATCATGTTAATACCCTGATTATTAAATTACTATGCTAACAAATTTTTTCTTAACAATAGGTGAGGCACACATTGTGAAATAAATGATTTACTTTACTTTACTTACTTCATTTACCTTAGAACATACCAAGTTAATTATTTTGATAAATATGTTATATAAAAATACTAGTAATTAATTTATATGAAAGAAGTTTTTTAAAAATGGGTTTTAAATATCAGTTTGACTACCTTAAATACGGAATACTCATTTTCTTACCCTTTATTTTTGTTGCTTGGGTATACAATGCAGTGTAGATCTCTCTTATATCTAGACCACAGTGGTGTAGGTATCTTACAGTATGGTCACTCCTATCATAAGGCCTTTTCACTCGCAACACACCGTCTAACACATGGAACAACAGGACTTTGCCTTCTGGATGCAAACAGGTAAGTTTTTATTGAACACACACAGAATTACTTGCTCATAGTTTTGTTTAGGGCTTGTTATTACACTTCGAATTTTTTTAATAACAATTTTATTAATGTTCTAGTTTAAATTTTATAAAATAAAATACATGTTTTTTTAAAACATGGGCTAGAAGACTGTCAAACATTTTGTAAAATATATTTTATAAAACATATTTGTGAAAGATCTTTATTAGCGTAATTCTAGCTCAAATAATTCATAAGTTTTTCTGATAGGTCTTTCTTCAATTGTAAATATATATTTTTTCGTAGAGTTAAAAATAATGAAGATATTTTGCAACTTGCTTACATAGGGCAGAGTATAAGTCAATTAAGCTTTTCTTATTGTAAATTACAAAAAAATGTGCCCCTAGGGGGCCTGTTTATCGGCTTCAATTTTTTTTTGAGTATGAGCTTCCAATTTGGTAAGACATAGTTGTGTAGGTGCAATAGCTTAGAAGATATAAGGCATAATCTTAAAACACATCTTGCAAACTTCCGGCCCCTAGGGGTAAAATATGTAATTTTTCTTGACAGAAAAAGAATAAGTACGTGAAGGCCGATGTGCGCGCAAAGTTAATTTAATTAGTCCAGCTTAAAGTGTTCAGAATTGAAAAAATATTTTGACACCCTAACCTTACTTTTTGACTGAAACAATTTTGGGTCTGTTAACAGGTTAGGCAGTGTTGGTGGGATCATTAGTAATATGTAAACTATGGCCGCACACTATTTATAGTATTTCCAATAAGGCTAGTCCTTTTGTTTAATCACCCCGTAAATCTGGTAACAAAACGCACGTGTATTCTTAATTCAGTTTAAAACCACAGATTACCTAAAGTAATAATGGGTGCTGTGAAACTATCAGTTACATTTCAGAAAAGTTTCTGTCCCAAAATTATTTTATGTGGTGAAAAACTTATGTAGAGCGTATGCGCTTTACAGGTATGCATTCATCAATCAACTGTGGTGCTTTGCCGACTTTACCTGATGTTTAAAAATGCGTTTCTGTTTTTAAGGACAAGTTTAGGTCGTTTTATACTGTTTTCACTAGTAATACCACTAGAGGTTAAATTATTTCCTGAAATCTTTTCGAGCTAATGAATATTTGAAATATAATAATTTTCTAAAAATATTCATTAGCGAGAAAAAATTTATGGATTTAATTTAACCTCGCGTGGTATTCGGTAAGAACATTCCACACCAAATTCAATAAATTTAAAATCTCTTTTTTGACTCACAACAATGCCAATGTTTTCTTCGACGAGACACCAGCAAAACATATACAGTTTTGATTGACTTGATTATTTAGTTACTATGGCAACTAATATTTTGTCATTCTGCCTACCTAAATTAAAAACTAAAAGCTGAATTATTATTTTTATGACTAGAAGAAGAATAGTTGAAAATTTTGTTTATTTCATTTTCATATATTTACGTTCATGAATAAATTTAGTTTCGTCGCAGTTTCAGCACCAATAGGATTAATTTCTACTTATTGTAGTTTCATAAAAATAGCAGTCCAGAATGTAAAATATTATATTCTCTTATTTTATATCAATTTTGTGTTACATCAAGTGGTAGAAAATTATAATTTTTACAATCAACAACCACACATTCAGTTCGCTCGCAGTTTCGTCACCAATGAAATGTTAACTTACATGTTACAAACTTTTTTTTAATTTCTCCTTTATCCAAATCGACTAATAATAGTCCAAAAAATCATTTTTATGCAAAAAATCGTTATATAGTGCGTTTTGACAAGCGAGGTAAAACGTAGTAGAACCACGATTTATTTTGAAAAAAATCTGGGGGCACCGCAGTGCCCCGCCAAGTTTGCCGAATCTGCGGTAAACCATCTTTTCTTAAAACATTTCAGCCCATATTTAACATATGTAAACTTTACTTCGAAATAAGCTACGAAAGTCAAACTTCCAAACTTACTTTTATCTTAATTCTTTTTTCGGAATACCATTTTCGCGTACTTGTCTTTTTTACATGAAATGTTTTTGTTATGATAAATTTGATTTTGATAAGTTTGTCGCGTCTCTAATTCTTTGGAATATGTCATACATACAGGGTCTCAAGTTTATATGTGCTTAATTGCTTCGAAGTAAAAAAAAGTTTTATAAAGGATTTACACTACTGATTTGCGCCGCTGTGAAGCCTCCTATAAATAAGCCATTATTTAGCTGATATTTTTTAGCTTCGTTCCAACTCACCATTTGATAAAAACGGCCCGAAAACTTCTATTTGCGTTTCAACTGCACGTTGCATTAAAAGTTTGTGTAAGTGCTGATGATCCATAAAAACATCGAAAAAAGTTTTGCCGAAACGTAAAATGGTCGAAAAAAAATTTTTGGACCGTAATTAAGTCGAAAATAACAAACAATCGAAATTAAAATAGACTAAAAAAATTTAAAAGAAACGTAGATTTGACGATCCGTAAAATATAAGATATATAGTTGAAACTTAAAAGCATCGAAAACGAAAAAATAATTGAACCGTAAAAAAGTCAAATCGCAAAAAGGCCAAACCGTATAAAAATAAAAGAGCAGAAAGCAACTCAAGGAAGATGTATTGTTGTTGATCCGTAAAGTTGTCGAAAATAATTTAAACGAGTAGTAGTTTTGTCGATCCGTTAAAATTTCGAAAATTAAAGGCTCGATACGTAATGGAGAAATGACGCAAAATCATCGAAACGTAGTTTTGTCGAAATGCAAAAAGATCGAACCGTAGAAAAGACGGTGCTATGTTGTCAAATTTAGCAGATTTCTTGGTGAAATTCGTGGAACTGGCGCTGACCGGTTAGGTTTTGACAGACTCTTAAGTTAGGCGAGTATGATGTAACACTACATTTGGTAACATCGGTAGTTTTTTGCAGCTGAGTTATATAATCGATGAGTTTTCGATTCGACTTTTTTTACAGTTTGACCTGTTTTAACATAATTACGTTTCGATGAATTTTGCGTCTCTTCTTCATTGGGTATCGTGCGTTTAATTTTCGACCATATTATTTTCGACATTTTTACGGATTGACAAAAGTATGTTTGCCTTAAATTGCTTTTACTACGTTTTGTTTAAATTGTTTTCGTCTATTCTACTTTCTACTATTTGTGTGCGCTCGCATTAGGATTTTTCGTACTTGTCGTACTGGCCGAGAAAAGCTTGCTATTCTCGGGTACTGTTTTACAACCATTCCGTTGGCCAGCCCCTAATATCACGGATCACCTAAAGGTGATCCGTGCTAATATATTCAAAAATAAAGAGCTCAACATCTCATATTGTTTGTTATTTTTAAAATTCTAAGCTGAAACCTGCGTTTCATTCGCTTTTGAGAAAAATGTTTAACCCAATAGTCCGGAGCCTAAGCCACTTTTGTCTGCATTTTTGCTTACCGTAATGAAACTTGGCACGGTTATAGTAAAACACTATAGTATTATTTCACGAAGTGGTGCTCATCCCGAACCCAGTGTAGAGCAAAGATACAGGGTGTTTTATTTTTACTTGCATCTATCTCATTAAGATTCTTTATAAAATTCAAATGTAAACCTAGAGCAATGAAACTTGGCATCGATTATAAGGACATATGGCAAAAAGGGCCTACTCTGGCCTACTTGTCAGACCTGCGGGTCAACCCCCCCCCCCACTACTACTACTACTAAGGACATATACACTTTTATTTTAAGTGATAAAGAGGTTTTATTGCTTTATTTTCTTTCAAACAATAAAAAATAATTCATTTTTCTTTGAGAAATTTATGGTTTGGGTATTGAGTAGAAAAAAAATCCAGGAGCTTAGTTATGCAAGATAAGGTGTTAAAATTTAATGCGGATATAAGCACATTGTTTCCCTTTAAAATAAAAATTGCTGGACGGATGTGACATATACAGGGGGGTTTTATTTAATACTTCTAAATTAAAAAAATATAAAAAGATGGAAATGTATGTGGATTTCTTAGACGTAAGGATATTTAACAAAAATATATACGAAGTATAAGATACTTAGATTTTATTTATATTTTACGAAAAGAAAATAAAAATTAGTGTGAACTGTCAAATATGCAGGCTGTTTTTAAAATAAAGTAAAATTTTTATGATCATTAAGTAGTTTTTTTTATGACGACTTTACAAATCACTATGGAAAACCCAAAGTCAGCACTTTACAACAATACTAGTACAGCTTTTATTTCTTTAAATAAAATTTTTTATACAGAGTGTTAAAAAGTAACCAGACAATAAAGTATTTTCGTAATTTTTTATTATAGTGCTGAAAATTCTAATAACTCTAGATATCACAAATAAGCATCTCATTGCAATCACTATATTCTTGTTTATAAACCATTTATCGGACTCTATTTTTGTGATAAGTGCTACATCATTACCATTTCCTGAACGTATATACTGGGCCACAACAACTTTGCTGTCATTTTTACTGTTTTTCTACATTATTTATTGTAGCTACTGCGTTAATAAGACTTTTGCAATGAAACTGGACACAGTTTGTTCCACATTACAGATTATGACAAAAAAATTTAAGTTAGTGTAATTTTGTAATATGCTGAAAGATACAAGGTGATATTAAAAAAATCATGTAAAATATAGTAGTCTCAAACTTTTCGTTATATCGGTTATGCAGTTTAAGATACCCCCATAATTTTACTACTTGTTATAGCTAGAATAAGGCGTTTTTTACATGGCGTAGATTGTTTTACTTAGCTTTGTAATTTTAAGAAAATACATGGTGTTTCTTTTGTCAATATAATTTTTTTTAAATACGTAAAACGTTATTCCCAGCACTTATAAAATTAGAAAATATACAATAGAGTTAAACTATTAATCACCTATGTAGCTGTTAGTTAGAGACTTTAAAACATACAGGGTATTCAAATTAAAATATAATAATTTGAACTTTGTTATTATGAAAACTACAAGGTCGGTTAATTAGGCAAAATGTTAATATTTTTCCGCTAACTAAATTGGTGGAACAACAATACTAAAAAAATAATTTTTAAAAGATACACATAGTATACAGTACCAGCAATCCATAAAAAAATTATATTCTTAAGTAAAAAGTTATTAATGAAATACAGTCATTTTAATTTTATAAAAAATATTTTTTATATAATGTGTATTATCCTTATTTTTCAAATATCTATTTAAGTTGTCACTTCTGACAAGCAATCTCAAATTGGATGCAATTATGTAATTTTATTACAAGTGTATGCTTTGGTACATAAAAATTGGCAGATTATGTTAAAAATTAAAAATTCTAGAAAGGATCCTGCACACTTGTAATGGGTTTCTAGTGCACGGCTAATATCTATAAAATTTTAGTATGTTGTTTGTCTCACCTTACTGACCAATAATGGTTATGGGCCCAATTCCATCCTATGAGCAGTTTCGGAGATACAAGAGCAATTTAAAAGATATTGCACTAAAACGGTAAAAAACAAAATTTTATACGAATCTCATAGGCGTCTACATTTTAGCATGTTTTTAGCAAAAATTGTTATTTTCCTGTACGGGGGATATCCAAAAAGTCTGCAAACCTGTAATGAGTTTCTAGTGCACGGCTAATATCGATAAAATTTTAATATGTTGTTCGTCTCACTTTACTGATCAATAGTTATAATGAACCCAATTCCGTCCTATGACTAGTTTCGGAGACACGGGGGCAATTCAAACCATATTGCACCAAAACGGTAAAAATGATGTGGCTTGATTTTTAAAAGCTCTTTTTGTACTAGTCACAAAAGTATCTCTTATGTACATATATAAGCATGTTTTTAGCAAAAAATATAGATTTTCTATATGGAGGTATTCAAAAAGTTAATTAAAATACGTTGGTAAATAATCAAAAAGGTTCTAGTCAACCTTTTCGATTAGACCAAAATAAATGTCTTCTTACCATTAAAACCAAACTTTAATGAAACTTTTTTACGAGGAACACATAAAAAGTAGTGCAGTTATAAATTGTAACCAAACAACTTTCTTAAAACAAAATTCTATCAAACAATATTTAAAAATAACAATTAAAGTTTCTTAATACTCTAAATAGTAGATGTCTCAAAAATAACAAAGTCGTTATTTGGATCAGACTTTTTATTCTTCTTTCACATTTCTGTACCAATAGTCAATCAATTATTTCGGGTAAATCTTCGACGTTATTTCGATGACCTGCATCCAGGACTTGCCCTAAATTATTGGTAGATGGGTAACTGTTATGTTCCTCATGGCGAGCATATGCCATTATTTTTTTTAAGGAAAGTTTTGGTTATAATTTATAACTGCACTACTTTTTATGTATACCTCGTAAAAAAAGTTTCATCAAAATTTGGTATTAGAGGTAAAAATACATTTATTTTGTTCTATATAGTAAATCTTTTCGATTATTTTACGTACGTATTTTAATTTACTTTTTGATATCTCCGTATAGAAAATCTATTTTTTACTAAAAACATGCTAATTTATGTACATAAGAGATATTTTTGTGATTGGTACAAAAAACCTTTTAAAAATCAAACCACAGCTTTTTTACCGTTTTTGTGCAATATCGTTTGGATTGCCCCCGTATCTCCGGTTAGTCATAGGATGGAATTGGACCCATGACAATTATTGATCAGTAAGGGGAGACGAACAACATATTAAAATTTTTTCGATATTAGCCGTGCACTAGAAACTCATTACAGGTTTGCCGACTTTTTGGATATCCCCCGTATAGAACAAAACAATTCTTGCTAAAAACATGCTAAAATGTAAGAGACTTTTGAGATTCGTACAAAAAAATCTTTTAAAAATCAAACCACAATATTTTTACCGTTTTAGTGCAATATCTTTTGAATTGCCCCCGTATCTCCGAAACTAGTCATAGGATGGAATCGGGCTAATGACACATATTGATCAGTAAGGTGAGACGAACAACATACTAAAATTTTATCGATATTAGCCGAGCACTAGAAACCCATTACAAGTGTCCACTTTTACTTTTACTACACTACACTAACTTATCAAATTTTATTAAGTTAGGCTTGGTCAGGTATTTTAAATAATCCCCGGCAGATTAAGTTTTTGACATATCATGTGAACAGTGTGACGTATTGACTCAATTGATATTTATTTTGGTTTAGAATACTAAATTACCTAGAGATCGATACCTCACACGACCAGTTTAGACGAAATAAGATTTTTACAATTTATCCTCCTAAGTTTTGCTCCCTCTCCCCCTCAAAAAAAACATTTAATTTTAATAGATTTTTTGAATTTATAAGCTACATACCTATAAAGTTAAAGAAACAAAAATTGTACGCGAAACTAGTTTTATATTTAATTTATCAATTTTTCCTGTCCCACCTCAAGTACGCCCTTGTATCTTGGCCCTGCACTGGGTTCCATCGGAGCACTACTTCTAAAATGGCATCTCTAGGTGTCTGGTAACCTTTTGCCAAATTTCGTCACGGTACGCGAAAATGCAGACAAGCCCCTAAATTTCCGTCTTAGGCTCCGAACTACAAAAGTTAGAACACTTGTATACTTTACCCTTATATTTTGAGTAAATTCAAAAATCTATCCATTAGTTTCTGAGCCTTCAAACATTCAAATTTAACATGAACTGATAAAATAAAAATTTTATATTTTTCAAATTTAATTTTTATTTTATCATTCAATGTTAAATTTGAAAATTTGAAAGCAAATATCTCGAAAACTAATCAATGGATTTTCAAAACTTTTACACGATTGTAAAGATATTTAAGAGAACTTCAAACAAGGTATCACTAGACTGACTTTCTCTATTTAAAATAAAGGCGTAAAGTATACCCCTCGAAGATAGTGCGTGTTACAAAAATTTCAAGATAGCCAAAAAGTATCCCCTTCGCAAACTAAATCGACGTGTTCGAGCGTTTCTTCAAATTTGTATGAAAAATACCCAAAGACACATCTATTACCTTTTAGTTGGGACACCCTATATAACGCATGGGCCAAAACTTAATATTTCTAAGGGGTGTCCCAGTCTTTCGATAAGGCGAATATTTGGCAGGATGCATTAGTGGATTTTAGGTCATATTTGACCTGGGACACCCCTAGGGTCATATAATCTGTCATGGGTGTCATTTTTGTCGTACATAATTTAATTTATGCAATATTGTTATCCTGGATCCATAAAGATTTCCGTCCTATGGTACAGCCAATCCTAATAGGCTAGTGAAATTACCATATTTTAAGGCAAGAAAAAAGAAAAATATTAACAGGACTTAAAGCATTGGAAATTGTAGAGCGGCAAAAAACGAAGTTAAAAAAAAATAAATGCGTGAGTAGAGGCGTTGCGGGTTAGGTTTGGAGGGGGGTAAAAAGAGGCGAGGAATCGTATTATTGCAATTTTCGGCAAAAGTTGTCGGAGAAAAAAGTGACATAAAGAAAAGTCATTTGCCATAAAAATGTCCAAAAAATTTGTGGATGTAATTTTTTACACAACCTCAAAATGTTCGAGAAAAATAAAAAAAAAACGTAATTTTTTTATTTTTCTTAGCCATAATAATAGCCATTTTTTAAAAACTATTTCAAAACTTATAAAATAACTACAATAACTTAACTATAAAATATTGTGACAATTTTTTTAAAGTTTTTTCCCTTTTCGGACATGTTTTTTAATTACAACAATTATTTTTTTTATGTCGCCAAAAACTATATCTTAATGTCAAAAAGTGAGTAGAAGCAGAACTGGATACAATGATTTTCTGAAGATGAAAATTCAATTAAAAAAAAATGTTTTTGATCGAAAAAAACAAATATCTTAGAAACTTCTTAATTTTTTTGTTTGTAAAATATTGTAAACATTAAGCACCCAAAGATCTCTACTCTTACGAAGTTTTGTTAAGCTGACATTATTTTTGCAAAAATAAAAAATAAAAAACAAAAAAAAAACGGTTTTTTTAATTTTTCTCCAACATTTTGAGGTTATGTTAAAAATGACATTAAAAAAATGTTTAGATACTTTTATGACCTATGACTTTTATGTGTGGCACTGTTTTCTCCAATGTCAACTTTCGCCGGATATCACAATAATACGATTCCTTGCCCCTTTTTATCCCCACAAACCTAACCCGAAACGCACCTGCTCACACATTTATTTATTTTAACTTTGTTTTTCGCCGCTCCACAATTTTCAATGCTTTAGCTAATAATTTTTTTTTTCTCTCAAAGTGCAATTTGACTGGTCGATAAGCAGAGAACTAAAATAAAAAAAAGTCCTACTATAATCTTAATTGGCTGCAGAGCGATTATTATAAGTCTAAATTCGTAAGTAAGTGCATAATTTGGAAATTTCGTGCTTGTCAGGCCATATGAAACAGAAAAATGAGAAACCTTCTTTGTATTTAATTATGTAAATAGCTAACCCTTCTACCTAGTGCAATATATGAGGACAGCAGTTTGACAATGGATTCTAGCTAACAAAAGGTCACAGATTATCGATCTGGATATTGCCAAGCCAGGTTTTGGTCCAATTTTTTTTATCCCCCCTGCTCTTATAGCCGCGTTCGAATTTCTAAAAATTTAACTAACTTGACACATTGAAGCTACAATAACAGAGAAATTAATCAAAAATGTGTAAAATCCAACCTAAATAAAAAATTTTGTTAGTTTGTTAAGTCTTAGCTGCAAAAACCCCCAAAAACCTTCCTGACCACCCAAAACCTGAGATTTTGAGGTTTTCTTAAAATTTTCTCAAAAAATATGTAATTAGCTTTATTATAGACGACAAAATTTTCTTTTCAGCAATGTATTAGTCAATGAGGTACGACCAATGAGAAACTCTTCAGCGGCGTCCGTTTATTGAGGTGATGTAAAAAAATGAAAAAAGAAACATGTTTTATTACATGATTTACCCGATTTTCTTGAAAACTAGGCTCTCTTACAAAAATTAGGTTCTATAGTCAATCGTAGACAATGAAGTTTTCTTTAAAACAGTGTATAACAAGGTAAGATTACTATTATTTACAACAATTTAGGGTCATCCGTAAATTTTGAAAAATCAGTAAACTTATCGATTATTAATCTTACTTCGGGATGCAGCAGCTAAAACAAAATTTCATTGTCTACAATCGACTAAGGAACATGATTTTTGATAGAAGGCTTGGTTTTTAAGATAATCGGGTAAAACATGTGACAAACAGGTGGTTTTTTAATTTTTTAAAAATTTTCTCAATAAACGGACGCCGCTGGAAAGTTTGGTATTAGTCTGACCGCACTAGCTTGAACTTTATTAAAAATACAATTTTATTTTCTACAATAAAGTGTTATATTTTTTTCCTAAAAATCTTAGTTTTTGAGAAAATTGGATAAAAAAATTGGTTGTGATTTTTCAAAATTGAGGTAATTTACGGAGGCCCCTTAATTGTTATAAACAAAACTAATCCTGCCCTATTATACACCGTTTAAAAGGAAATTTTATTGTCTACAATCGACTTTAGGACACAATTTTTAATGGAGAGCTTGGTTTTCAAGAAAATTAAGGAAAATAGGTAATATGCATGTTTCTTTTTTTCATTTTTTTGCATTACCTCAATAAACGTACGCCGCTGGAGAGTTTGTCTCGGTCGTACCCCACTGACTTGTATATCGTTGAAAAGGAAATTTTATTGTTTACAATAAAGGTAATGATATATTTTTTACTAAGATGCTTAGTTTTTAAGAAAATTTGAAGAAAACATAAAAATTTTAGGTTTTGGGGGGTCTGGGGGGTTTTTGGGGGTTTTTACAGCTAAAATTTAAAAAAATAATATAATTTTATTTTTAGGTTAGGTCTTACACATTTTTTATTCATGTATCTGTCATTGTGGCTTTAGAGCATCAACATAGTTAAATTTTCAGAAATTCGAACACGACTATAAGAGGAGGGTGAATAAAAAAAAATTGGACCAAAACCTGGCTTGGCAACACCCAGATCGTAAATCTGTGACCTATTCTCAGCTAGAATCCACTGTCAAAGTGCGGTCCTCATATTTTGCATACTCAACTACCTACAGCGCCTGCACTAACCTTAAAAATATGTATAAGAGGTGTGCCAGTCGTTCGGTCAGGCCAGTGTTTGGAACCATAGTCAATTTATTATTTGAGGGGTCCATATGCCACAGAATAATTAAAACCGGTCTTTGTATTTAGTGATATAGATGAGTTTCGGCCTCAAATATTACTGCATGAGGTGTGCCATTCCTTTGGTCAAGCAGATGTTAGGCAGCAAAGTGAATTTATTATTTAAGAGTCCATATGACATATAAAAATTAAAAACCATGTTGGTACTTAGTGGTGTAGGTTGGGTTTATCGTTAAATATAATTATAAGAAGTGTGTCAGTCCTTCAATCAGGCTGATGTTTGGCAGTATAGTCAATTTAGTATTTCAGGATCCATATGACACAAAGTAATTCAAAACCTTCTTCCTTTTTAATGATGTAGATAACTTTGAGCTTGAAGGATACTTATAGGACGTGTGCCAGTCGTTCTGTCAGGCGAATTTTTGGCACCATAGTCATTTTATTATTTAAGGGTCCATATCACAAACAATAATCAAAAACTTTTTTAATATTTAGTGATTTAGATAAGTTCAGCTTCAATTATAAATATAGGTGTGCCAGTCCTTCAACCAGGCTGATGTTTGGAAGCATAGTCAACTTAGTATTTGACGGTCAATATGACACACAGTAATTAAAAACCGCCTTGCTTTTTAATGATGTAGATGACTTTGAGTGTCAAGTATAATTATAGGACGTGTGCCAGTCGTTCTATCAGGCAAATTTTTGGCACTATAGTCATTTTATTATTTGAGGGTCCATATGACAAACAATAATAAAAAACTATCTTGATATTTAGTGATATAGATAAGTTCAGCCTCAATTATAAATATAGAAGGTGTGCAAGTCTTTTGGTGAGGCAGATGTTTAGCAGCATATCCAACTTATTATTTGATGATCCATATGACACACAATAATTAAAAATCATCTTGCTATTTTGGCGTGTAGATGAGTTTCAGCCTCAAATATATTTATAGGATGTGAGCCTGTTCTTAGATCAGGCAGATGTTTGGCAGCATAGATAATTTAGTTTTTTAAGGTCCATATGATACACGATTTTTAAAGAGATTCTTGGTACTACATGTGGCTTGAAAGTAAAATATTTTAAAATTTTTATAGATGTGCCCAGCTTATAGTAAATGTAGGTCGGGCAGCATAGTTATTTTAAACTTACGGGACCTATATGACAGCTATTTTATATAAAAAAACTCTTTTCAACTTATGTAGGTGGATCTTAAAAACCTTTATAGTCTAGATGGTGTGCCTTGTCAGCAGCCAGGCAGCAACAAGGCATCATAAGACACATATATAAGGGGGGCGCAAATGACACATGTGCCAAAAAAAAATATTAATAATATAATGTTTTTAGATTATGTAGGTTTAACCAGGGGCGAAAATTTATTTAAGTGCGTGTGCCTGTCCTCCAACTGGAGTGAGGTGTGGCAGCATCATCATATTTTTATAAATGGGTTTATATGACATACTTGCAATAGAGTCTAAACTGTTACTATAAGATGTTAACGCACCTGTAAATCTATTCATACAATTTGCTTAATTTGCGACTTCAGGCCACGTCTCGTGAATTATTTTGGTATTGTAACGGTTTTTTGTTACAAACTAAAATGCTCTCGGTAGCTCAGTTGGGACTGAGGTCGTGGTGTTCACCTCAAAAAAAACTCAACAATATTCATGAGAAATAAATTAACTTTCTTTTGCCTAAAGGGCGCCAATACAAGTTTAAAAGTAAAATAGAAAGAATGTATCGAGATCTAAGTGAACCTTGTATTATTCACTAAGTATTAATAAAGATGGTGAATATTTGATTAAAACGCAAAAGGTTTAAAAAAAAATAGTCTCTAATTATTTTTATCAGCAAACGACTTGCAAGAAGGAAATTTACAAAAAAATAAATATATAAGGATCTTTTAACCTAAATACTTAATTATATAGCTATCGATTAAAAATATTATTTTATATCCTTGTTTCTTATCACAGAATGTTCGTTACTATTTATTTTTATTATCTCAAGAATGTAATTTAATTTCTATTTATAAAGAGTTGGTTTTTTATTTCAATAAAAGAATTTATCTTATTATTTTATGTTAATAAAAAGTAAGAAGAAAATACACGGACGATAAAATCAAGCCACACAAAAAAATTATCGAAGTACCTAAATAAAAAGTATGTACCTATTTGGCCAAAAACAAAAAAATATAATTTATTTTTGGGACCTAAGAAAAATTAATACCTTGGGAGGGTAAATGCGCATCTACTCAACAAGGGTGCATTGTTGCCAGATCCTAACAAGGGCAATAAATAGGTTTACCAAAAATATTAACAAATGATAACCAGTGCTATAAAAAAGAAATATATCACAGTTAAATAAAATGGTTAGTAAAAATAAGTATTAAATCTTATCTGCCAAATCCCACGCTGGAGGTTGAGTCCTCAAAAGATTTGAGTAGGTAGTGTGGTTGGTACTTCAACAAAACAGATTTCAAAACGGGACAGCAAAACAAAAAGAAAGCAGTAACATCGGCTAGTACAACATGGCTTTTACTTCAGTAAACAATTACGGGCTTCTGCTCAAAGTATGTGTGATGTACGGGCTTCAAAACATATACGGATCCCCGAAAACGAGCTCCATAAAATGGAATGGGCTTCATAAAATGGAATGGGCTTCATAAAATGGAATGGGCTTCATAAAATGGAATGGCCTAAAAAGGTCATTGTTGCCTTAGAAATGCGTTTAAGTTTAATCAATTTTCAGAATAGTATTTTATGTTTCTATAGAATTAAAAGTTTATGTTCTCAGCAAAAAGTCTAATAAAAAAATTAGGCAAACTCACTAGTAATGAACAATGGTCCACCTTTTTAATCACACCAGCATTTTTCACGAAACTAACTCTGTTACAAAACACTGTACAATTTCTGTAAGTTTTACAACATTTTGAGTAGCAGTTATGCTTGGTTAAAATAAGTTTTTAATATATTTTATTAGCACATATTATAACGGTGTTAAAATGCTCTCTGAAACACGCAAAAATCCTGCGATCTAACGAGACCTTGCTATAGCAAAAACAAGGTAGTTCGGTTACCATATAGAAGTTAAACTGCATCGAGAATCCGCATGTAGCTGACTCTCTCGGCTAGGTGCATTTGAAAAGAGACGGCGGGTTTCCCTGACCGAACAAAGCAGCTTGGATCAGTCTGAGTACAGCCGCGCGACGACGGTGGGGAACGTGCCGTAAAGCGACTCTAAACAACGCTTGTTGAAACAAATTTTATCATGAAGTACCGTGGTCCAGTGGACAAGGCGACAAAGGACAACGCCCGACACGCAGACACCGGAGGATCGCTCCCTCGACGATACTGTTTTTTTTTTTATATGTGGATAATTCTTTGATTTATTTTTATTTGTACAGGGTCTTACAAGTATTTTAATTTTTTTTGTTAAAAACGTTACTTGCTATTAGGGTTAAGAAAAAAATCGTTACACCATGGATAACGTAGAGTTCTGTGTCACGGGCTCTTGTAGTATCAGGGTGTTGGTGGAAAAAACGTTTTGTTTTGGTTCGGTTCTGTTAGGTTACACACCCTCTAGGATCCCGGAAAGAAGGCCAGGGAAGTTTTATTTTTGAAAAAATATGTTAGAAAGAGACCGAGAGGTGGCTCGGTATTTCCTTTTGCTGTACAGGTTAGGGGAAATACTAGGAAATACTTGGGAAGTACTGGAAAATATACTAGTAAATACCGGGAAGTGCTTGGGAAATACTAGGAAATACCATTGAAATTTGAGGAAATACTGGGAAATACCAGGAAATACCGTAGGTATTAACCCTAGATATTTCCTTTTGGTGTACAAAAATCGGCGATCGAGCCACCCCTCGAAAGAGACCCCTTAGTCGAATTATATGAGTGGTGTTAAGTATAGCAAGCCATTGGTTTATTTAACGGTTAAGTAATTGAAATTAACCTGACCTTGCGTATAAACTGTTTAGGTGAATAAACCTAAGCAGACCTGATACGCGTCATTTTGTAGTCGCGCTATTTTAATAAGCGCTATTTTGATACGCGCTATTTTAATAACGCGCTGTTTTGATACGCGCTATTATAAACTCGCACTATTTTGAACACGCTATTATGAACAAGCGCTATTTTGAAACGTGCTATTTTGATATGCGCTATTTTGAACACGCGCTTTTTTGATACGCGCTATTTTGAACACGCGCTGTTCTGAACATTCGCTTATTTTGAAAAGCGCTGTTTGGATACGCGCTATTTTTATAGGCGATATTTGGATACGCGATATTTCGTTACAGAGCCTCTTTTTGTCACACATATCGATGGTTGAAAGGTAAAAGGTCATAAGCGACAGTTTTCAAACTTTACAGCACGGCCACTTAAAGTATTATTTGTCGCTTAGTTAAAAAAAAAGCCAGGATCCATTATTTTTTCATTTGATTTAAGCGACAAAAAATCAAATAATGTGTCGCGTATGACCTTTTGCCTTTCAACCATCGATATAAATACCATCAAACTCTTTTAAATTTTTGAATTCAAATTCTAGCGGCCAGTGACGTACCCAGAAAAAAAATTCGGGGTGGGATAACCCAGGTAGCAAGGTCACGTTTTTTAAACGTCAAAAACAGGTCATTTTTAATGATCATTGACGTCTCTATTCTGACGTGTAAGTGACCTTTGAATGACGTTCAAAAGACACACCCAAAATGACGTCATTTTTAGACGTTTTAAAGACGTCAGCAATATGACGTATTTGGGACCAAATCAGAACATTAGACACACACACAGACACAAACCTATTTATGACTTTTTTTAAACTCGTCTGAATATATGAAATATTCCCTGCAGTTGAGAACCCTGAAGGAAACTTAGACATAGAAGGTGACTTCTGTGACTTAGACCTGGAAGTACTGGAACAGGGAACAGGTACAGCGGTGTTCTTCTGTGAGGTACAGATCAAAGTAGACCTATACCTAGACTTACACATCTCCACCTTGAAGCGAAAGAAGCCTCGAAGTTTGTCTTGATTTAATATTTAATTTATTTTACATACGTACCCTCACATTCTGTATAAATTCGGTCAAGTACTGACTGGGGCACCATCTATGTAAGTATGAGTGTATGTCCCTTGGGCAAACTGTGCAGTGTGGGTAGTGACGTATCAGACGTCAAAAACTACACAACGAAAAGACGTCAAGTAACTGACGCCTTAAAGACAACATTTTTTGGTAGATGACCTGCTGGTCATCCAAATGACCACTTTTCGACGAAAAAAAGACGTCATTTGATGACCCCTTGCTACCTGGGAAGAAGCTTAAAATAGAATTTTGGAAAATTTGTGTTTTCTGATGGGAGTTGCACAAAATGTTTATTTCCATGTTTACCTTACTTTTGCATGGAACCTTTTAAAAACGCTATCAATCAACAAAGTCTTTAAATAATTTTGTCACTTATTCTCCCTGTCCCTTTATCAATATTTTAAATAAGGAAGTCAAATAAGCAGAGATATATTTTGTACGTTGTGTTTGTTAAACTAATAAATTAAATTTAGATCACATTATAAAATTGAATTTTGCGTATGTTTTCAATATCTCGAAAACCAAAGTCCTGACAGCATTTTTAGTTATTAAAAAATGGTTGCAAGAAAACGTTATAACTAACGGCTAATTTTAATATATTTTGTAATTTAAGTTTTAAAATTTTTGAAATTTTGTACAAGGATAGAGTCACTACTCGTATCGTATATGTAATTGTCTTGCCCTAAAAAAGGGTGTCTCATAAGCCGCGGCGTAGCGTGCTCGAAAGGGCGGGGGGGGGGGGGGGTGGCGACAGCTAAAAAGGGCGCCTCTAAAAACTGATGAAAAATCGTGTGACAAAAAAAAAGGTCAAAAGGGCGCCTCTCACAAATCTTGCGACCAAAAAAAAAACAAAAAAAAGAAAAAAGAAAAAAAAGGATATCATGTGTGAGATGGCGGCCGATAAGTCACAAGGGCGCCTCTCACGAATCTTGCGACCAAAAAAAAAAAAAGGTCTTCATGTCGTTTGTTTCCTTTGGCACCTCAATTGGCCGTTACTTACTTAATAAAGCTGAGGGCGCTTCGGCCACCTATGGGGCGCCACTACCCTCGGGGCAAGGGGGGGGGGGGCGACGAACCCCCCGCCCCCCCCCCACGCTACGCCGCTGCTCATAAGTTAGGGGCCATAGGCCAACAGTTGATAGAAAAGTTCCTATGATGATGGGTCAAAACTGTCTGTCTGTCGAGATACAGAGCATCAAAGTTGGCAATTTGTTTAACTTTTTTGATAATACCTTTTTAAAAAAACGCAGTAAATATATGAAATTGGGTACAGTCGTGTACTAGAACAAGAGCAATAAACTAAAATAAAAATTATTTAAAAAAAAATTAGTCAGTCAATTTAAAAAAAAATATATATATTTTTGGTATAAACTTTTATAAATGCCATATTAAACGCAATGGTGTTTTTTATATTTTTGTTAATAAAAACAAGTCTCTAGCGAGACATAATAATAAAATACTATTGATGTTTTTTACAAAGAATAAGTAAGCAAAAATAAATTTTTTTAAAAAATTATTATTTTTTATACATTTTTGGAGGTTATTTTGACAGCTTGTATCTCCTCAATTTGTAATTTTACCAAAAAAAGGAATACCACATTTTTGAATCACAATAAGCTGAGTATTCAGCTGGCTGTGATTGATTTTCTTTTTCTTGTAAAACCCTTTTCCCCCACTCTTCGAAATTTTAAAATCCTATATCTTAAAAAAAGATGTGTGTTGCCCCTATGTTATATAAACTTTTTCTCCAAAGTAAATTTTGTACCAGGATAGAGTCACTACTCGTATCGTATATGTAATTGTCTTGCCCTAAAAAAGATATACAGGGTCTCATAATTTAGGGGCCATATCACCCGCTGCACTATGGCCCCTAAGTTATGGGACACCCTGTATAGAAATTATTGTACACCATGAAAGTAGGCACGGCAACCCAATTTCCCCAAATCACAAATAATCTAAAAATCATCAAAATGTTAGATGAAGTTAGGCCATCGCCAAAAAATTATTTGGTTTTTTTTCATAATTTTTCAAATAACATACCACATGTAAAAGTTTTTAAAAATCATTCGACACTTTATTTGACATTGACATTGATTTGACCGGTTGATCTACAATGTTTTTTGGGGGTTTCAGGTAGTAGCTTTTCATTTATGATTTTTTTGAAGTGTAAACTTTTTTAGGCGCGTTTAGCAGTTTTTGTGGGTACTGAATTGAACTGAGCCGTTAGGCTCGGCTATGTAACGCTCATTCGGGTGAAGTCGGCTCGAGTCGACTAACTGTGAGAGAAACATTCAGCGAGCGATATGATGATGCAGATGAAGGCCAGTATTAATAATTTCGCCTTGTTGAAGTTTACACTTCTGCCGTGTGGTCTTAAGCACACAAAATTTTATTTTTGTAAATTGATTTTTTCTAGCATTTTTCTAAAGAATCCAACTGTTAAATTTAATTTTATCCATCACTTTTGGTTTTTGAGATATTGCATAAAGTTGGTATTTTGATTTGAGTTTTAAAATCAGTCAAAAATTTCGTTTAAATCACACTCAATATTTAATTTTTATGTTTTTGTACTGTTTTTTATTTTATTTTTATCAGGTAGGGGAGAGCGGGGCAAGATGACGAATGAAGCAAGTTAACGAACTCGATTTAACACAAAATTTATAAATGGCAACGAGTTTATTACTGTTAGAACTCAAGTCAAAGTTTTATGGGTTAAAGATAGATGGAGCACGTAAGAATAATGATGGTACAGTGGCTCATAACCTATATTTCGAGTGGTCGCTTATAAAATTTAATGTCGAAAAATAAGCTTTTGCGAAAAAATCGAAGGGAAGAATAATATTTGTTAGTAACTAGGAAATTATTTATTATATTTTCAATATAAGAACATGTAAATGACCATCTTTGTTCGTTTTTTTGTTTTTATTTTTTACTAAAAATTGTACTTTGGGGCTAGTTTGCGGGGGTAAGATGACGAATAAAGAAGAGTTTGAAAAAAAAACTTGGAAAAAAATTGAACAAAAAAATAAAAAGAAAAATCATGACAATGTCTTAAAAGTTAAAAAGAAAGTTTTTAATGATGTTAACTAAAACCTACCAAAAAAAAAAGACAACGATAATATTTTTGTTCAGTTTACCAGGAACCATCGATTGAATTTCCAGTAGCGGACTGGATTAAATGTGGAAGCTGCGAGGGTTGGGGGCCCGAGGCGTGCAGCTCATATGAAAAGAAGGGAACATTCATTTGTGACCTATGCGCCTAGTCGTCATTTTACCCCAATTGGCTTGTCAACTTACCCCGCTAGTGGGACAAGATGAAGAAAATGCATTTTTTAAGTTTTTTGTTCTGTAGATTTTTAAGGTTTAAATTTGTGTCTTTTTTAAATTTGTTTGTAAACCAAACATCTATCCTTAACATCGTCATCTTGCCCCGCTCTCCCCTACATACTTCTTTGATTTTATTAATTTCCTAATTTCATTATTTTAAAATGTTTTGATCAGGGGATCGGCAAAAGTGCTCTTACAAAAACTCAGTTGACATGTTTTTACTTTTTCTCCAAAAAAACACATATTAACCCGCTAGTGTTTTATTTAAAGTCGTCAACCTGTATGTATGTATATAGTTAGGTCCTAATTAAAGTATGAGTCCAGATCCTCATTTTTGTTTTTCTTATGGTTTCTGCTTTGTCGGGCTTTTTATTCAAAGTCAGACCATAAGCCACCCACAAGCAGAGGGATAAATATCTTTATCTGACCATTTGTCGGTTTGTTTGTAATCCGATACCATTTAACTTCCACTTGCATTACAACAGTTTCAATTGGTTTTCATTAGTTTTTTCTTTTACAGTACAACTTCGATAATTTGGAGACAATCGGTACAGCTACCGCCATATTATCGAGGTATCCGGGCGACAAGAATATATTTTTAATAGTTTTTTTTTAACAAACTGTAGGTTTAAATATATTTTTATTTAATTTTGAGATTTTTTTTCAAAATACATTTAAAGAACCATTGACGGTTCTACGGGAAGAGGGGTGTCAAGGATGTAATTACTCCCCACCCCAGAATCCGAAAAAAATGTAAAGTATAAGGGCATCTAGGCATATTTTTCTTGACTCGTTTTAGCAAAGAGGCACTCAAGGCAGAAACCGCCTATGGAAAAAAGTGCACACGGAAAAAGCGCGCACAAATTTAATTTAAACAATAATAACTCCGGCAAATAAAACAATAAAAAGTAGAATCTACATCTCGATGCATCGAATCCAAATAAGTAGGCGTTTGTTTTGTCCGTACACCCCCAAAATTTCGAATAAATTGCGAAAAACTTGATCAAAGGATTGCAATATTACATGGTGAAGTTGCGAAAATGGTACATTTTCAAAGCCATTAAATAAATTTACTTCGAAGAGTTTCTTTGTAAAGCAACGTTGATAAGGACCCCGCATAAGTAGGTTTAATCAAATATACATAACATATCACTTTTTTATTTTATGTGCTGGTATAAATATTATCTACGACACCTCTATAAACTTAGCATTACCACTTAAGAATTGGATATTCGCAATATATGCATTAACTGTCGTAAATTTGTCGTAAATTTGACGTGAAAGAAAAAAAATTGTCGCTAGAAAAAATAAAAATTTTCAAAAACTAATCTATGAAATAATTGTCGTAAATTTGTCGTGAAAAAAAAAATTTTCTCGCGCCACCCGTTTTGCTGAAAAGGGGGTGTAATGCGAAGTTAAGTCTCAACTTAGCTCTACCACCCCAGAAAATATTAAAATTTTCAAAAACTAATAAATGCATTAACTGTCGTAAATTTTCGTGAAAAAAAACCAGTTGTCGCGTCATCCGTTTTCCCGGAAACCGGCAGTGAGCAATTTTAAGATTTCTCAGCCAAATCTCAGTGATCTTTAAGCTTTTTCACAATACTTACGAAGATGTTGGTGATCATATGTAACCTTTTCACGCGATTGTAAATTTTTGGTGAAACAATCATTATATTACGTCCCGCTTTTACTTTTCAATATAACCTTTTGTGGTGTTTGTGTAAATATTCATTGATCGCCAGGATTTTGCGTTTATTTTTTATTTTAGAAATTACGAAAAAAAGTTAACTTCTCAAGAAATATGTATATGCATTAAATGTCGTAAATTTGTCGTGAAAGAAAAAAAATTATCGCGCCACCCCTTTGCATACCCTTTCAGGAAAACGGGTGGCGCGACAATTTTTTTCTTTCATGACAAATTTACGACAATTAATGCATATATTGCGAACATCCAATTCTTAAGTGGTAATGCTAAGTTTATAGAGGTATCTACGACCTTAGGGTAAGAAAAAATATCTTACTCTAGGCCTACGACCTACCAATAATACTAGTCTAATGGCCCATTTATGCTGTTAGGATAATTATAAACCTAGACTTGAATCATAAAAGGTTTTAAACAAAATTTATTTATAGTTACGAAAATTTCAAAAAAATTTCAAACATATTAAAATAGTTCACAAATATTAAACATTTTAAAGAACTTTCTAAAGGAGGAGGCACTAAATACATTGTTTACCATCCTGATATTTTTACCAAAAAAAAATTGGGGGGTCATAGGATTCGTTTTTGAGCTATACTTATTTAAATGCGCGCCACTGAAATATGGAAAAATATGACCTTTTGTCATTTTTTTAAAATAACTTATCGCCAAATAAAATCAAAAAAATGATATTAGTCTTATTTTATTGACAAAAGAGTCCTTTTAGGAATTTTATCAATTTTTAACATAAAGTTTGCATCACATACCTACAGAGTGGCTCAAAATAATTTTAAAAAAATACAGGAAAAATACCTGAGATTTATTACGTATAAAGAAAGGGAACTAAAAATGCATAGTCAAAATTAACTTCACTTGCTTTCATGTGAGTCGTTTTAACTATTCTAGAGTGATGTTTGCATAATAGGGGATGTTATAAGCTAACAGGGTATTTCAAAAAAAATAATTAATTCAACGCATGACATATTTACTAATTGTCTACGAAATAGTGTGTTTACTGGGATGCGTCAAATGAGGTGAATTTACGATATGTTTGAGCCTAAACCATCCGGATGCTTGTTTCAAAAAAATTGGGGGGTCATCGGTTTCGTTTTTGAGCTATAATTATTTAAATGCGCCCAATGGATTATGAAAAAATGTAAGATTTTGTAGTTTTTTGTTATAACTTCTTGTGAAAGAAAAATAAAAAACCAATGAATGAATTTTATTTTGTTGAAAAAAAAAGAGTCTTTTTAAGTATCTTCTCATTTTTTGAAATATAGTTTTCGTCACATATCTACATAGTGGCTCAGACTCTGAATAATTGAAATACAATAATAACTATAGACCTAATAGGTATTTCAAACATTTTTGAAATTCGCATAACATGTGTACTAATTACCTATGGAATAGTGTGCGGAAAATGTTTACTGGGATGCGTCAGATGCACTGAATTTGAGATATGCTAGAGCCAAAATCGTCGTAATACTTGTTTCAAGAAAAAGTGGGTGATGATCGATCGGTTTTGTTCTCGAGTTATACTTATTTTATGCTAGAATATAGGAAATGTGGGGACAAAAAGGGGCCTACTCACCCCTTTCCGGGGGTTCTGCCAAAAATTTTCAGAAAGCCTGTGAACAAACTTAATGGACTATAAAGAGATAGAAGTTGTAGCGAACATCCATAAGAGTATAGCTCAAAAACGAAACCGATGACCCCCTCCCCCAATTTTTTTGAGCAAGTTTCAGGATGGCTCGGGCTCTAACATATCTCAAATTCACCTGATCTGACGCATCCCGTTAAACACACTATTCCGCTACACAGTTAGTACACCTATTATTTGTTTAATTAAAAAAATATTTGATTTACCCTCTAGGTTTACTACATAAACCATTATGTATGTAAATGTTACTTTACAATAATTACAACGACTCACATTGACGCAAATGAATTTATTTTGACTATGCATTTTTAATTTAATCGCTTTAAGTATATTTAACAAATCCCAGTTATTATTCCTGTATTTCTGTTATTCATATTTTGAGCCACTCTGTAGATATGCGACGAAAACTATAAAAAAATTGGAAACAAGTGAAGTTAATTTTGACCATGCATTTTTAGTTTCTTTTCTTTATATTTAATAAATCTCAGGTATTTTTCCTGTATTTGTTTTAAATTATTTTGAGCCACTCTGTAGGTATGTGACGGAAACTATGTGTCAAAAACTGATAAAATTCTTAAAAGAACCCTTTTACCAATAAAGTAAAGCTAATATCAGTTTTTTATTTTTATTTGGCGATATAGAAAAAAACTACAAATGGTCATATTTTTCCATATTTCAGTGGCGCACATTTAAATAAGTATAGCTCAAAAACGAATCCTATGACCCCCCTAATTTTTTTTGGTAAAAATATCAGGAATGTTTGTCCTTCAACATATCTCAAATTCAGCTCATCTGACGCGTCCCGGTAAACAATGTATTTAGTGCCTCCTCCTTTTAAAACAAGTCCAAAATTTACATATATACAGGGTGTCACATAATTTAGTAGCCATAGTACAGCAGGTGATAGAGGAGGTTATTTCTTATAAAAAGTTAATATAACATGGGGGTCGATCAACACTCATCTGTTTTTAAGATATAGGAGTTTGGGAGTGGGGGCGTCAG